>JAODKC010000110.1:1083078-1095037 GCA_026777985.1 Mormyrops attenuatus
GTGTGTGTGTGTGTGTGTGTGTGTGTGTGTGTGTGTGTGTGTGTGTGTGTGTGTGTGTGTGTGTGTGTGTGTGTGGAACAGGCTTCGGATCACCACAGCCCTAAGCCAATCATGGGTTGGTTTAATGTTTATCAAGGCATTTTTTAAAATGTTCATTCTTTACTAAGTGCTTATAAGATGGTGCCTGAGTATTTGTGGCTTATATCTGTATTTTCAGAAGTCAGGCATAAATACAGATGCTGAACCCCCAGGGGGGAAACCTTAATAACGGTTGTATGAAAACAGAAGCCGACGCAGCCATTCTGCCAGCGGTGCTCCTACAGGGTCATGTGCCTTTCGAAGTCATCTGTTTATCACATTGCAGTTCATAGCAGGAATCACAATAAAAACAGTGCAATCACTTTGCCTTGCTTTTGAGTAGTGTGGGTGAGAGTGCATTCATGTGGAAGTACACTTTGATAACTGTGTATTCAAATGCTTGATGCTAATTGTTTGACTAGTTAATGATGAGCGCAGCCTCTACCAGGGGAAAAGGGAAGCCTGAAGGTCTGTTTGATCCCTCTCTGTAATCAGATGTGTTACAGGGTTGAATTGCCGCACATGAATTAGGACCCATGCTGTGAAGGAACCCAGAAAGTCTAATTTGTGACTAAGCTACTTTTTGGTGGTGATGGAGAGAGAAACTGTCATCCACTGCAGTACAGAGTAAAAATAAAACATTCAGAATACACAGTATGCTTTAAGACGCAGAAGTCAATGTAAAATACAAGGGATGTAGCCTGTGAACAAGTTTGTCCTAGAAATATGTAACTATTGTCTTGGGTTTGTATTCATTGAGAGGGAAATGACTGTTAATTGACTATTAACTGGCTTTTTACTGATGTCTTCTATCAGGTAGGGGACAGTAAGGTATGCAGATCGACAAGCAAATATTTCTGCCTGAGGCAAACCGCAAATAACACTTGAGACAGTTGTGGCATGTGAAGGGATGCATGCGTAAAATTTACAGTGTCACTGAAGACTGCAGCACCGTTAGCCACACACTGTCCTGGGGTGAAGATGAACAGCAGCCTTTTAAGGTTCTCCACAATACAGCTTCATCTTGAACTGTAAAGCTTCTCCTTCGGCCTGAGTAACAAGTGCGGGGGGGAGCGGGGGATCAGAGAAGCCATGCATAGGAGTCGGCCCTCATCTCTGAGAACGTAAAAGAACTGGAAGTGATGAAGGTTTATTTAGTGTTTAGCAAACTGAGTCAGAGGTATCAGCTTCATCTTCAGGACTGTGGGGCACAAGCGGTTCAGCTATGGGAGTTTAAACTGGGCTAATAAAATAAACATTTAAATGGATTTGTGTTTTTTCAGCTCATATAGGGAATATACTTAGATATTTCAGATGGGCGGAAAGACTTCTTAACATTCTGTTGATTTCTAGAACAGATATGTTCCTGCGCTACATCCTGTGGTCCACCTTCCCGAAGCTGTCCAAGTCTGAGCGGTTCTCCAGTTGCCATATAATGAGGCTTAAATGCACATCTCCCTCCATTTTTAGCTCTGTGAGTGGACTCTAATTGCTGCCTCCCACTCCTGGGTTCCTGGGGTGTGATTTATGAAGGCTGGAGGCCCCAGCCCTGCCAGCAAAGCACCAGCCTGTGTTCCATTCTCCAAGGCAGACTCCCAGCTCCTGCATACGCCGTTCTAGGCCATTACTCATCAACTAACAAGTGCACAGAGCTCTGTTGTTTTTGACGAGAAAGGGAGAGAGGAAAAGGGGGAAGATTGTTCTTAAAGTAAGTGAAAGCCCCATAGCTTGTTCCGATCATAATTTCTAATTTTACGAAATATAACATCCAGTGAGGCAGTGATGGTGCTACCCACAGCCCCAAGAATGCGGGTGTGGGTCATGGGTAAACACAGATTTTCCGCTTCAGTGTCATTTTTAAATATAGCAAACAAACTGGTCCATGTTTTCTTGGTTTTGATCCTTCTGGAAGATTTGAATGAAATCCTAATCTGAATGGAATATTTGACAGTTACCTCAAGAAAATTCACGTTAGCCGTTCTTTAACGTTATCGTTAATCCCCTTTCAGCCTCCGGGGTTGCTCTTTTACCGATGCTCAGCTGACAAGCCTGTGGACCGTCCCCGAAGAGCCTAGCCAAGTCATCTTTTTGGCTTTTCTCCTGGCTTTTGGGTCCATCGTTGTCGCTGCACGGTATCAGTTCATCTTAACACTTTCAAGGACATTATGTATCATTACCGCAACAATGGCAGGTGATGCAGACCAAGACCGCTGGGTTACATTATGCCATCCTCGATAAGTGGCCTAGACCAACTTCAACAGCCTGACTCATACTTACTGAGCCTTCCTAGACTCCCGGACGTCTAGGTCCACCTGACATCCCAAGTCAAAGAAGGGATTACAGAAGCAGGCAAACCGTGTAATACAACTAAACATGCTACTACACAAGTCAGATACCCTCTGGTCCTACCGCCACTGTGCTAAGTAGCTTTATTAGGTGTGGTGGGTGACTGAACTCCAGTGGTGTAATACCTGCAGCTTTTGGCAAGGCTAAACAGCTTAACAGAGCATTACTTGGGCATTTAATTCACTGGCTACTTCTTTTCTGATGTGGACAAATGCTTGCCTTGCCTCTGTCAGACACCTTACACCCTCCACTTAGCAACAGATTGGCTATTCGTGGGTAATAAGCTGCAATTATGCTACATGGCTGATCAGGAGAGCGAAAACCCCACATTAAGGGGGCGGAGCAGTTTCCAGCACACATCTCTAGGGTGGTGGCTGATCTCAGTCAGTGAGAGTTAGTGGTGTGCAGTGCAGCACCAAGATGTATGGGCCTGTCAGCTGTTCAATCAGCGTTAGACGGCGCTGAACCCTCAATGGATCAAAAGTAGCGTGTCCTCGAGCCGCCCTCGCAGATGTTGTGTTTAGACCCCATCCTTGGAATTGGCATTAAAACGCAATAAGACTCAAGACCCCTTTTACCTTTGGCAGTAGCCAGCAGTTAGAGGTAATGTGACCATGAGGCATTCACAGCAGCATCCCGAACTGCGTATGTAGTTGCAAAAAAATTAAATAATTGTATCCCAACTGTACCTTGCAGGAAAAAAGCTATTCTCACACTACAGATCCTTTTTGGACCACTATTTATCTATTTTCCATGTGGCCACACTGTGAGGGTAATTCAGAGACACCAGTTCACAAAAATTGTTTGCCGACAATATTAGCAGACAATTAGGAGCTGAATTGGGGGGGGTGGGGGGGCAGCACAGTCTTTTGCTCTGGAGGATGAGAGCTGACCCGCTGACATTTACATCGGATGCATTCCTTAATGTTTTTCACAACTTTTTAATTTGCTCCAAGTAAAATCCCAAATGTCACTTAACTGAATGTCACTGGATATGAAGCAAATTGAAAATAAAAATAAACCAAAATCAAACAATGAAAATGAAATTGCACAGTCATTGTTGCTAACTTTGGTCAGCTGGCTGGAGTGAGATTTTCTATTTACATGTACGTAAGAGTTTTATTACCTTGTAAATAGTCTGTAGGGTTTGAACTACCCCAAAGCTTTTAATATAGCAAATTTGAAGTTAATGATGGAATAATATAGATTTGGCATAAGATTTCTTGCGTGAGCGTTAGAGTCTGAAAGCGTGAGTGTTGCGCCAGATGTGTGAGAGTCGGCAGCCCCACCCAGTTACTCACCCAATATCCAAAAGTAGTTCACAATACAAAATTTTGCATTTCAACTTTAACTAGTAATTAGATTTTACAGAGGCCTACATTTTTGACCATTCCACAACAGTCTGCTGTGCAAAAATATTCCTTTGGAATTTTTTGGGGATATTTCAACGTTATTTGCAAAGCCGTTTAATGTTTTTTTTTTTTGGTTTTATTTTTCTTTTCACTTCCCACAGATGCTGATCAGTTGTATAACAATTTGATTTGTAACAGCAGATGGCTGTTAATGACCAAACTGCGATTGCTTTATCGTGATCATGCTCCCGCCCCTGAATGTCTTCCTCCTGAGTTATTAAACGGTAGAGAAAGCCAACATTTTGCAGCAGCATATAATGAAAATTCTTTAAATTTGGACTGAGTGGAGGTTTGGTTTTTCTTATCTCAAAATGAGGGACCGAGAATAGAGAACTACGGTTTGTCATTTTTGTTAATAGTAGGAGCGGGTTAACAAGACAGGATCAGAAAACAGGAAGAAATGAAGGTTAGTACACAGGGAAGAATATTCTGTTCAGTTGATACTTTCAGAAAGATGAACACACTGTGCCCACTGTCAGCTGCATATTAATGGGGGAGACTAGCTAAAGGCCTCTGGTCTGATGTATGGGGCTATTCAGTGACTATAGGACCAAATGTTACAATGTATATGAAAAGATATACACAACAATAAAGATTTCTTATTACAATGTATCACTTCTTTGTTGTTATTGATTTCCTCTGCATTTAAAGGGAACATTTCAATGCAAGTTTTATAAAATACCATTTTTATTGTGTTACATTGTCTGTTATAATTGTCCATTTGTTATTATTATTATTATTGTTATTATTATTATTATTGTTATTGTTGTTGTTGTTACTGGGTGCCATCAAATTGATATAGACTCCTGCTAACTGAACAGAATTTTGTATTTACATTTCCCTGCTATTTCTTTATTTCTGCCTCTACAGACGAGAAACAAGTGTTATGAGTGTAAAATGAGTGAGTAACACCGAAACACCCCCTAAGACTCATGCTGTGTTGGTTATTTGACAGCTCTTGTTACTGTTTTTGTGAGCCCTGCCATGTAGGACAAAAAATGCGTATGGGTGAGTGTCACCAGTGCAGTTGGGCCGCCCTCTTGGGGACGGGAGAGCGGCTGTTGGTTAAACGCGGCGCGAGCTGGAGGGCGAGTCGTGACAGAACCTGTCATGTCAGATGCAGAATTAGCTTGATCTGTTGTGGGGGCCCAGGCGTGTCACATCTCTCTCTCTGCTCCCTCCATTCTTTGCTGTCGTCTTTCAACTGCAGGGACTAAGGAGAGAAGAAGAATCAGACGGGGCCTCCACCCAAAAAACGAGGAATGCTCTTGCTGACGGATGCAGCGCTCCAGGTTGGACAGTGTCTACATGTGTATTAAGTAAACATTAGCCTGAATATACCGCCAGACTGAACACTAGGGGACAAACTGAAGATGCATTACGCTCATGCAAGGTAGTCCATCTTCCTGAAGCGAAACAAATTCTCAACCACATTTTTCTTTATGATTGTGTATTTTTTTTCCTTGCGGAAAAATCATGGGTGATTGTAGGAGTTACTGAGGTGGGAGCATAAGAGAGGCCACAGTTCACTCCAGAGAGGCCAACCTTATCATTAGCTAATTATATGTTTTGTGACAGGGAGGGGACACTCCAGGGGCCAATCAGCAAGGGCAAGTGCTCCTGTCGCCTGCCCCTCCTCTGTCTTTAACATGGGGATGGAATGGACATTTCAGGGCAGTGCAAAGTCGTGTAACCCGCCCACCAATTTACTCCATCTGTGCCGCATTCTCAGTCATGAAATAAATAAGACTGATTTTAATTTAAATTCTCTGGGATGGTAAAGGCACAAGGACCCCACATCGCTTCGACTTCGCCACATCGTGAGAGTTTTACTTACACAAAAAAGTTCTGAGGGCAGGATGATTGGTTCAGAGAGATACCCAATCAGATTGTAGAGGAGGTGGGTCCAAGCAACTGGAAGAGGCGGGACCAGGACATATGATTTGTTGGTCCCGCCTCCTTTACAATCTGATTGGTTATCCCTTTGAACCAATCATCTTTTCTTCTGCCCTCAGAATATTTTTGTGTAAGTAAAACTCCCATGAGCCCCACACTAAGTTTCAACCCTTTTCCTTTTCCCTCCTACTGATGCCAAAATGGCTACTGGTTTGTTTTTGCTCCTCCCTGCATCCTCTGTCAAACACATCTCCACTGCAAGTCTCAATTAAAAACCCTGTGCCTTTCTGAACTTTACTCAGCTCCCTGCCTCACCATCTGGTGTTTTCATACAGAGAGGGAGATCTCAACTGTAGCAGGAGAGTGACACTATTGTAGAGACAATGTTGACAGATACCTGCAGTAAAAGCAATGAGTAAAAACTTGTAACATAATGTACTACAAAAGAGAAAAGGGTATATTCAGGCCCGGAAACAGTTTAGGTCTAATCTGAGACAGATTTCCTCCCCATAAATCTCAGTACGCAGTAGGCATAAAGACAATTTCAGTAAAGTATCGGTTATTATTATTATGAAATAAAGAGTTTAAAGCAGGGATTCGACCACTAAAAGACATCTACTTTTACTTGGTGGTAGTTAATTACTTAAGTAGAAAAAACACATGACTTTTTTTGTTATACATTTTTACACTGAGTGATTTTCACTGCAGAATAACTATGTGACTTGGGACAAGAGCCCCGGGTGAGATAAGAACCAGCTTGTTAGCCGCCGCTAATGCTGAAAAGACAACAGCTGTCAGCATGCCGGCATGGATGGATAACTCCACTGCCGCTAAATTGTATTAAAGGGTGCAGTCTCTAAGCAGAAAGTGCAGGGTGGGAAAACCAGAAAGACTGCATGCATTTCAAGAATTAAGCCTGCAGTATCTATGCCGTGCCTTTAATGGGAAGAGTTAAACTTATAAGCTGCAAGTTTGGCTGGCAATGGAACTGAGGTCTTCAACATGGACATGGCAGAAGCTAAATACAGAACTGAATGTACAACGCGCATGTCTTATATAAGCAAAGGCCTTAGAGAAATAAAGCACTTAAGAAGACTGCTAGGAAACTGAAGTTAACAGAATGAAGACTATAAAAACAAAATAGTCATAAAGCCACCATTAATATCCAAAAAACAAACATCTTTAACATTCCTTCCAAACTCGTCCTATGATTCCACCCATCTTCTATAACAAATTATCCCAAAAGTACAATCAGTCTCTTACACAGACTAAAGTTAATTTGACTACATTAATGAAAAATATGTACATAAAATCTAGTGGCAAAAAAATTCTGTGGCAGGCATATCTTTTAGTCTCTGTGCTGTGCCAGACATGCATTACTCAGTGATGAATTGTTTATTAGTGTTCCAGACACTATAAATCTTAACAATAAATACATTTGAGCACCCAAATCCATTAAGGGGTGCCGTTAGTACACTGGCTGCCAGAACAACCCAGTTACCAGCCAAGAAATTTCCAGTAAATTCTGGAGAAATGGTAAAGTTTGAAAAGAGCTATGGCATAAGAGTTCCTGGGAATTTGATTCACCATGACAACAAATCATCACTCTTTCTGTCTCATACAAAATGTCTTTGTTCATGGAGCTTTGTCGTCTGTAGTGTTACAGCCTACACAGTGTTTAGCTGCAGTCAGGGCCGTCGGGGGGGGGGTATGGATCCCCCGGCAGATTCATAAAATTATAGGTAGCATTGGATGTTTTGTCAGGGGGCCCAGAATTTCAAGGTATACCCCTGCCTCTGATAGACAAATGCCCAGGTTTTACTGGTAATGATGCAAACATACTACAATGATACAAGCCACCATCACACTTTATGTATATGCCATAACGAGACGCAAAGAATTCTGTATTACAGGGTTTATTAGCCATACCCAGCCATACCTCCAGGATACCACCTTCCTGCCCTTGATTTGACCCCCCGTGGTCCCTTTTGTTTCTTGCATGTTTAGTCCCGTTTTCAATAAAGTCCCCTTCTGTTTTTCAAACTGCACCGTGGATCCTTCCTACTTCCCTGAATTCCCGACACTTTACTTAAGGCCATGTTTTGACTGATGAAATGAAATACAAGCACATTCAGTGTCTTTTTTGCAGATGAATGCATTTAGCCAGAAGCTCCTGAATATGGCTTTCTAGCCGGAATGCTCGTTTGAGCGAGCCGGAGTGCGGTCAGCCCAGGGCACATTCAGTTTGACTCTGACCCATCTCTGGATGGTACTCCGCCCCGTCTCCCCATGTGAAGCCAAAAGCCAGGGGTTAGACCGTGTGCTTTACACGCCTGCTTGCTGACTGATTTATGGCTGACATTTCCCTCACATCATGATTACCTGGGAGATATCAGCGTATCAGTACGCACGCAATCATTTGGCCCGTCATTATTTAATTGTCACATTACAAGCATGGTATAGGCATGATCAATCAATCAGACACGGCTATTAAGAGCGCATCAGACAGTCCTAATGGGACACAGAATAGCTTGATAAAGTTAGAATGAGACTTCAGTATCCATGAGGGTGGTGGTCATATATGTCATGCCTATACTAACATTGCTGTGAAAATTCAATTGCATTTACATCTATTAATAGACTTTCAATAAAGTATAATTTTTCTATAGGTTGGTGCTGGGCGGGGACAGGTGACAAATTCTCTCTTCTGGTAATGCATGGACACACACACAGAGGTTTGTAACTATATCCTTGTGGGGACTCTCCATTCATTTCTGTGGAGAAAACTCTAATTCCAACATGACGATCTTAACCCCCACCCAGCCCTAACCTTAACCATAAGTCACCAAACTAAATACAAGACTTTTGGCATTTTTAGTTTTTGAACTCAGTCACAGATCTTTCCAGGGACCAGAAAAATAGTCCCCACAATGTCAAAATAACAGGTTCTTATCACATTGTTGAAGATATTTGGTCCCCACAATGTAATATAAACCTAATCCACAAACACATACACACACACACACACACACTGCAAGCAACTACTGTAGTATCTCATTGGGAAATGTTTACAGCAGTCTGTCTGACATCAAGATCACACCCCCACTACCACAACAACATAACTGTTCGCTTTCAAGTACAAATCTCTTGATGTGAGCAGAGAAACTGTTTAACAGCAAACTCCTAAAACCTGCCATTGTGTCTCATAGTTCTTAGGCAGACTTTATATTTGCTCACAATGGATCGTTAATGATATGAATGAGGAATTGTGGAGCAGTGAATAAGGATTGTATTAGGGTTCCGTATTTGCGTATAAAAAAGTCATATGGAAATGTGTTTTTTCAGACAGTCAGACAATAAAAGGAATTTGGAGACCCATTCCCTCATATGACTCTTTTTCTAAGAATGAGTGCATCGTCGCTCGGTAAAAATATGGCCTGTGCAGAATCAATCAGAAAATACTCCATAGAGACATTATATGACACATAAGTATATACATTAGAGTATGAAACAGATGTAGGATTCATCGTATAAAATATGTGCAGCACTTTTACAAAATATCCATCCATCCATTCTCTGTACCTGGTTGTCCTATTCAGGGTCCTGAGGGTCCGGAGCCTATCCCGGGGGCTATAGGTGCAAGGCAGGGAAAAACCCAGGATGGGACACCAACCCATCGCAGGGCACACTCACACACCATTCACTCACACAGTTTGTGTATCCATATTAACAAATAGAAATGTCAGATTTCAGCCGCAGAAGATGTGTAAGAAGTATAGATTTTTGTGAGTAATCTTACAATTTCAGATTACAATGTTATGAAATAGTTCTTTTGCTATTTTAGCTGAAAAATTGCTAAGACATTATCTGTGTAGAATAATCTGAGACGTGCTTGACTGAGTACGGCATTGCACTGCAAATCGAAGCAGAAAACCCGAAAATGGACATTGCGCGTGCATACGCAACGTGGACCCGCCCAACCCTTACGAAAATGAACCACGGTTTTACTATGATTGAATAACCATAGTTCACAATGGTTTGCCGTTTTTCATGGTTTTTTGGGTAACTATGGAAACCATGACTATGGTTTTATCATGGTTTTGCTACAGTTAAACCCTAGTATAATCTTGGTCATAAACCATGGTTTTTGTTTTACCATGGTCTTTGTTTTACCATGGTCTTTCCAAACCATGCTTTCAAACATGGTTTACAAACCATGGTTTTCTTATTTAAATCTCTAGCTCCATTAATCTGGTTTCACAAAACTGTAGTGCAATAATGCATATATCAAACAATTAATAGGCTA
Source organism: Mormyrops attenuatus (assembly GCA_026777985.1). Classification (NCBI taxonomy): domain Eukaryota; kingdom Metazoa; phylum Chordata; class Actinopteri; order Osteoglossiformes; family Mormyridae; genus Mormyrops; species Mormyrops attenuatus. The sequence continues at coordinate 1,093,117 of JAODKC010000110.1, forward strand.
TTTTTGTAATGTAACAGCAAATGTAATTAAAAATCCTACTTCTGCAACTCACGTGCTGCTAACGGCACGTGAGTTGCAGAAATGACCTCACCTCTTAGCATGTGGACAGAAGCTGGCTAGTCCACGCAGCGATGCACATGCACCGCGGCTCGGTTAAGCAGCAACGTGCGGTGGAGCAGAAACAGCGCCCCTGGGGGTCAGAGATCTACCCCGTGTGGTCGCACCTGTTACCTCCTTTAGCTACAAATTATAATCAAAACCACAATTGTGATGAACTCACATATTACCTTTTATCTTGGAAAAAAAAATCTTGATTTCATGAATACTCCCTTTACTCCCTATTTTACAACATTCATAAATAGGCATATTTTTGTTTGGTTTTTGTTCAGTTCTGTCAGATGGGAAGGCATCACTCTTCCTCTATTGGTTAACAAGGTCACATGACACTTCAGAAAAAAAGGAGAATGGTAATTGAAGAAAAAGTAAAAACAAAATGTTAGAATACTAAGACGACAATTATGGCTCCTCTTTGAAAATCTCCACTTATGTCCACTTCAAGCATCTCCGGACAGGACAATATTTCCTATGCTGGTTTTCACTGATCATACATCTGACTATAAATTCTTGCATATCTTGTGATTGATTTAATGATAACTGCTTTCTTAATCTTCACTTTTGACATTGGATATTTTTCTAGTGGTAGCTCTTAGAAATTATTGCAGCCTTAAATATATTTTATTGGGTTTAAAATGAGATATACTGTGCTTCTCCAGAGTCGTGAAATAATATTGTCTGGGTAAAGCAGATCAATAGACTGTTGTTCCATGTCAAGCAAAGCATCTTAAGACTCCTAAAACCAAATAACATTTTCCACTCTACACAGTAGACTCATTTTGGAGAACTGTACTTTATTATGATGACCAACTGGGTTAAAACAGTCATTCACTCACACACATTCACAGTACGGCTCCAATTCCAATTTACCTTGGCATGATTCGGGAGGAAATCGCATGACAACATGGGGAGAACATGCAAACTCCACACATGTAGAACCTGAAACCCTCAAGCCAGAGGTGTGAGGCAACAGTGCTAACCATGGTGCCACCAAACCGCCCCATCGGTGACAATGCTTTCCATTCTCATTGTTTTCGTTTTCCTTTGTTGTGACTCTCTTAAGTATTTGACTGAAAGTCATATACCTTTCAAAGAATGGCTTCTGTAATCCCCATAAGACTTTCCAACCAAAAACACATATATATTCACACTGTATTTTTTTGTTGAATAATACCGTAAGGGTTCCCCTGTATACTGCATAACACAGTAAAGCACAGCAGATGCGGGACGCGTAAGAACATGGCTCTCAGTGTATTCACCCCTCCCACCCTACACACACGCACACACATTTGTAATTATATCTTTGTGGGGACTCTCCATTCATTTCTATGGGGAAAACCCTAATCCCAACAATGACGACCTTAACCCCTACCCAGCCCTAACCTTAACCATAAGTAACCAAACTAAATATAAGACTTCTGGCATTCTTTGTTTTTTTGGTTGCATTCCCTGATCTTTATGGGGACCGAAAAAATGGTCCCCACAACATCAAAGTAACAGATTTTTATCACATTATGGGGGACATTTGGTCCCCACAATGTAATATTAACATAATCCACACACACACACAACTTTATTTAAAAATGAGAATGGGGCAGGTCCTGTAAAACCTGTGTGTGTGTCTGTGTGTGTGTGTCTGTGCGTGTGTGTGTCTTTGTGTGTGTGTCTTTGTGTGTGTGTCTGTGTGTGGTCGTTTCATAAGTTTGCTGAGCATGGCACAAGTGGCGGGTGTTTCCACAGAATTCATCAATGCAAAATCAGCCTGGATTTATTGTTCATCTGCTTCATAATATAAGGGCCGCGGGGG
>JAODKC010000110.1:1107048-1139220 GCA_026777985.1 Mormyrops attenuatus
TAGTTGCTTGGAGCCACCTCCACTACATTGTGATTAGTTGTCTCTCTGAACCAATCATTTATCGTTCTGCCCTCAGAAAATTTTTTTGTGTAAGCAAAACTCCCACAACTGTTTGGCTCATTGGTGGCAAGTGAGCCTTTCCCTTGTCTTCATTTTTTTCATTTTTTCATTCTGCCCTCAGAACATTTTCGCGTAAGTAAAACTCCCATGAGCAGCCCAACAAAATGAAATCCAGCCCAGTGGTTTCAGCACTTTGCAAGCTGAACTGCTTAAAAATGCTGCACTCCAGTTCGGCATGGAGAAGGTTTTCCTGGTCTTTCCCTTGAGGAGTTTTAGTAGCACAAAATGTAGAAAGTAAAAATGCATGACTCTCAGAGGCACTGTGGGGGATCCCAGGCGTCTGAGGCCATGAGAACATCCTGTGGAGCATCACCCAGAGATATCTGCAGAGACAACCACAAGCGGAGAGTGGGGTGGGAGCCATCATTTCACTCTGACCTCAGAAAACACCTGGAGTGGAATCATACATGCAGGATATCCGCAGCCCCTCAGTGCCCGGGTGGGGAATCATCAGAGTAACAGTCCTTCTCATGACCTCTGGTGGGGGGGTGGCCAAATGGGAGCGTGAAGCCATCTTGGGCTTTTTTCAGCTGCGGCTTTCACGGGTCGCTTTGGCATGTAAACCTTACGAACCATACGATCTGATACCCCCACACTGATATCCAGGCAGTCCACCTTCACAATAACGGAGAATTTATCCATTATCATAAAACGTAAAAATGTCATCATTCCATAGAGGACAAATTCAGCGTTGCCAGCTCTCACACATCTGGTGTCACTCACACTTACAGTCTCTCACGCTCACACAAGAAATTTTACAGCATATCTATATTATTCTATTATAAACCTAAAATTCCATTATAAACCTAAAAGGTGTTGGGAAAGTTTGCAAACCCTACAGATTATTCATAAGGTAATAAAAGACGTACATGCATGTAAATGCGTGTGTAGAATTCTCATGCCAGCCAGCTGGCCAAATTTGACAACCCTGCCTTATTCCCTACTACATATTCCAGTAGCAAATGTAGTTGATATGACCACAGGCCTGAGGATACTTCTCAGCTGACCAGTCCTTCATCTTCTTCTGTTCTTCCGTATATTAATCCTCACTAGGGGATCTAGCTGTATGCGCCGGAAAGTCACTGTTGCTGTAAACGGATGTAATGAGATGTGCGTCTATACCGCAGTGGCTGCATCAGCGTTCAGGATTAAGTGACATGATGTAGAGCTCTGCGCTCTCAAGAGAGGGGCCCCGGATGTGAAGCACTGCCTGTACCGCTATGCGTTTGATAGCGGCTTTGTGCCAGATTTCTGCATGGCGTCGGGCATCCCGAGGGAGCCATTTTTTACAGTCTTCCACACTCCTCCTTGAAAGCTCAGCCTAGAATTTTATGCATTTGTTTCATAACTTCATTTGCAATTCGCGATACCTTCTTACACCTTTGCCCGTTACACTGTGTGGTATTTCGACCCGAAACAGTACAGACTACATTCCTCACTCAAGGGCAAGACAGTGTCTCTCGAGACCTAACCCTCCAGCATTTCCTTAGCCAAGCGCATTGCGTGTTATGGAGAAACACAGCCAGGTTTCTCAGTCAGAAAGTGATCCGGCCTAAGAGGAACTGAGCGATGTGTCAACCAGACTGCGACAAATCTGGAGATTCATGATGTAAGTTGAGAACGACATCTTAATACATACCAACAGGGTGGCCAACGTTTGTCAGCTGGCTGGTGTGAGATTCTCAATTCGAGACAAGTCTGCACATTCATGTACATGCATTTACATGTATATAACAGTTTTATTAACTTGTAAATAGTCCATACAGTTTGCAAACTGTCCCAACGCTTTCGATGTAGGTTTATAATGGAATAATACAGATTTTCCATAAGATTTCTTGCATGAGCATGAGGGTCTGAAAGCGTGAGTGTCGCGCCAGGTGCATGAGAGTCTGAAAGCGTGAGTGTCGTGCCGGGTGCATGAGGATCTGAAAGCGTGAGTGTCACGCCGGGTGCATGAGGATCTGAAAGCGTGAGTGTCACGCCGGGTGCATGAGGATCTGAAAGCGTGAGTGTCACGCCAGGTGCATGAGATTCAGCAGCCCTGTGCTCAGCTGTTTAAAATCAACATAATGGAAGTGGAAGTCGGCGTAGAGGTGTGTCACCAGGATTTAAAAAATTGGCTGAAAAGTCTTCAAGTAAACAAAGAGAGGGCCTTCAAACAGGGCCACTTAAATGCTTACCCACGATGAAGGCCAGGTCCCTCTGCTAAAAAGGGGCCTCATCTAGCCTTGGTTCATGAACCCCAGCCCCCAAGTCAACAACTAAAGAGTAAGGGGACATCTGACCACACTAATGTGCCTCTGAGTCAGGGGCATCATTAGATCTAATTTAGGGGGGCTTTAGCTCTAGCCCCCCCCCCCCAGGTAAATGTGTATTTATTGGTTTATGTCATGAATAGTTTGCCATCAGCCCCCTCTAGTAAAGACTCTGCCCCCCTATCCATTAGTCTCTAACTGCGCTCCAGCCCTGAGTACATAACTTTAAGGATCGCAATCTCCAAGAATGGCCATAAATGAGAATCAGCACCTTATCATAAGGGAGAGGACTGATCTCTCTCACATACGCTTAGCTGACTCTGCTCAGGCCGGCCAGGGGTCAGATGGATCTCATTATCAGAAGGTACAGGGCTGCTGATCAATGGCCACGGAGCTGCAGACCCCTTCCATTAAATATGAAGATGTCTATATATAACATCATAATGACATAAAAATGTCATGGGTGCTCTACAGGCACCCATCTGCCCACACGGAATAGGCTCTTATCTAATCTTCCCCCAGAAGCCATAAGGAAGCCAGTTACAGGCTGGACACTCAGGCCTTCACAGGGATCACTTAAGATAGAATCACCACTTTTTCTGAACTGCAATAATGCAAACTCCACACCGAAGGCACCGGGGTTTACATCCATAAACCTGAGAGTGTGGATTAGCAAAGTCATACCCGCTGAGCTGCCATCGTACCACCCACGGGTGATTGTAGGGTCTTTTAAGGTGGGGAGCAAAAGAAGGACCATAATTCATACAGGCGGGCCAACCTTATAATTAGCCAATGATATGTTTGGAATTGGTGAGTGACAGGGGAGGGGCCACTCCAGTGGCCAATCAGCTTTCACCTAGGCTCAGTGCCCCTGTGACTCTGCCCCTGTGCATTCCCTACTACGTCCAAAGTGAACACACTCTCCCAAAAGTTTGATCAAATACTCACAATATTTAACATGTACATTACATTCTGTCCTGCCTAGTAAAATGGGTGATAAGATTTCAGGGAATAACAGTGGTTTATAGTGACAATTTCTTTGTGCTACAGTATCTGACATTTTTTCTCTTCATTCAATAGCATAGCAATCCCCTCTTAAGTTCTTTACACAAAAGATCCTTTGTGTTTTTGTCGCAGTCTTGGATCTCTAAACAGTGTGTGAGGGGACCTTATCCGTCTGTGTCTTTTCAGTTACAGCTTATCTGAGTTCCTGTGCTGGGAAGCATAGCAGGGCTAAACGCTAGATGCGCACATTTGCACATGAACATCACGAATGAATTCACAAATTAATGAATTTGTACCACAATTAATTAAGAAATATCCTTATAGTTAGGCAGCAATTAAAACGTTTATTATGCTCCTTCAATTATATAGAAGCATTTAATTGCACTTAATTAAAATTCATCTTAATTTGATTACCAGTCAACAAGGGCAAACAAGGCAAAACAGTTTTTATTATATCCAGCTGGGAACACTGCTTTAGTACCCTCAAATTCTGCCACTCCAGAAAAAAAATTATTGGAAACAAAAATAATAATTCAAATAATAACAACACTATACTTAAAATTCAAATTTGTGCAAATGTGTGCAAAGTTACACCAACATTTGCTAAAGCTGATAGGTAACCTTCACAATATCCACTTGCAGGGGTGATGTTTACCAGCATTAAATCCACACATTTGTGTGAGGCCCTTAAGGGTTAGGGGCCCCCTATTGCCCACAGACAGTCAATACACTAAATATTAAATAAACACGTTCCTTATGTAAGAGATGTTGAAGCAGGGAGCTCTACTAGCCAAATAGCTATGATCTTCTGATTCTACTCGCTAGCTATTTATTTAGTAGTCAATTTGCTTCCTTTCTTTATTTCCTTTTCATAAGCATTACTCTGCTTTATATTACGAAAGATTTACAGCAATAAAGTGACAGTCAGTATTAACTTTCCCACAGTAACATTTTGTTGCATCATCTTGCACGGCTCCTGTATTGCCGGTATAACCATGCCACTTTATTGTTATACACATGATGGCAATCGTCGACTGACAACAGCTGAAATGTATCCAGGATCCAATGGTTTTATATATCCCAGCAAGCAGTATATGATGCAACAAGATATTTTACATCCAAAGCTGTCAAATTTTTGACAAGTTAACTGTCATCACAGATGACGAGCTTGAGGGAAAAGGATGTTTCCATATTTTACAGAACAGCACTTAGGGATTATTCTGGTGGCATATGAAGCGAATCGAAGTAACTTCACATAATTGACTGTATTTGAGATCGTCTAGTTGTGGTACATTAAGAACATTACAGAGGTCAATTTGGAAAATATCATGCAAGACTGTAAGACTGACTGGACATAATAAATTAGGCCTCATGGGAGTTTTACTTACACAAAAATGTTCTGAGGGCAGAATGAGAAATGATTGGTTCAGAGAGACAACTAATCACATTGCAGAGGAGGTGGGGCCAAGCAACTAGAGGAAGCAGGGCCAACCAATTAGATGCCTTGGGCCCGCCTCCTCTTGTTGCTTGTACCCACCTCCTCTACAATCTGATTGGTTATATCTCAGAACCAATCATTGTTCATTCTGCCCTCACAACATTTTTTTCGTAAGCAAAACTCCCACAAGCTAAATAAGAAACATGAAACAGCAGTATCTTGTAACCTCTGGCATCAGATGTAATGTATTAATTGCATTTTCTTATTTGTCACTGAAAGTTCAGGGTTAGTCGTGCCGAGAGGATTTTCTGTAGTTCAGTCACAGATTCAGATAGAATATGCAAATATTTCAGGTCTCGGAACTATTTCTCTATCCATACAAGCATTTTTACCTGCAGAATGAATTATTGTCACTAGCTAACATGACCTCAGACAGCGTTTCTGTGTCCGTACAGGTACAGGCATTGATTACATTTGTTTCATGGTGGCTTGTATGAAAAAGTAATAAAGTAGGACGAGAAAAAAATTGGTACAAGACACAAAGGTTCAAGGAGTCCCTCCACAAATCAGCACAATATTTCATATGGTCTCTGTAATCCTGTGATAATACCAAACACAAATCAATGTGTAAGAAAACTCACAACACAGAAAATACAACTTATCAGTATAGCAGAAAGGTTGTTCATTTAAATTCGGTTTGTAATCTGCAGTAGGGTCATTGAAATACGATAAGAGCAAACCAGCAAACTTTATAATAATTCCTTATTTTGTTCTTTCATCAAAGCATCCTCTGACTCACTTCCTCTGAAACCTCTTATAAGCGAAAGATCCTGGTGAGTTTCCTGTTTCCAATAAACATTAGATCCAGATCATAAACCAACAATTTCAGTACATCGAGGGAAACTTATGGTCTTACGATACACATGCTGCAGTGCCACTGAGACCCAGAGCTGACTGTTTGTGAGTGTCACTGTCAAATTCACAAAGTTTACTGCAAATCATTGGAATCAGTGTTATCTGTATTCTTGATACAAGTAATGCCTGAAGCCATATTCAGCCAGACCACAAAGCTTATGAATACTAGTCAATCCTGGTACACATTTCTTAATTAACCTTAGTTAACCTAAAACATTTTTGGAAGGTAGCTCAAAGCAAGGTAAAGAGCCTGATTTTTACAGAACTCTCTTTGTTTCCAATTAACTTCTCATTCCTGCATCCTTGCCTGCTTCCTGAACCTGCATTCTGTATGTGAGTTGGACTTCATCTTGGTATTCATCTAGCTTCAGGTTGCTTTTGAACTTGGTTTGTTTTGACCCTGACTCCTGGATAACATTTTACTGTGTGTCATCCCCTGTTATTAATCATTAAACGTGCACACTCTGCACTTGGTTCTCCAAACTTGCAGAACACCTCACCATCATGGTAGATCCAGTGGAGCTTAAAGCAGTGTTAAACAACCTTGTGTGTCAGTTGCAATCATCCTGCCATCTCTACTGTTCACTGTTCCTCTGTCATACAGATTTATGGCTGAGAGTTATGATAGACATCCAGACAAGTATAAGTGTCTTCTGGTCCACTGTTCCTTACACAGTACCAGTCAAAAGTCTGGACACACCGACTGAAAATCATTTTTTTTTCAACAAGATAAGGATATACACACTATACACACCTTGAGGTTATGTAGTAAGTTTTACCTTATGAACAAGGAAAGAGAGAGAGTGCTGTGTCAGATGACCTGGCCCCCACAATCCCCCGACCTGAACCCCATATAGCTGGTTTAGGATAAGTTTGATCGAAGAGTAGGAGCACAGCAGCCAACTTGTGCCCTGAACTTGTGGGAACTACTTCAGGTCTGTTGAAGAAGCATTCCAGGGGGCTATATCTGGAAGCTGGTAGAAAGAATGTCAATTGTCGGCAATGACGTGCCTGAAGTAAAAGAGTCAAAAATTTTGAAGAGTCTAAAATTTGAGAAAACACTTCGCTTGGTTGTTGCAATATTTGATATGCATTACTTCATTACCTGTACCATGTGTTCAGTGTTGATGATTGGCTGGGAGAGAGCAAACATATAGACTCTCTTGGGTTCCCTGAGGACTGCATTAGGAAACACTGATCTAAACCCTTGGGCAAATCCTATGCCAAGGGGTTAAAGTGGGCCGAAATGATCTGGAAGGGGTCTGGCACCTTTGTTTAATAAATAAATAAATTTGATTGCCAGTTTCTTTGGCATTTCGTTGGCAGTTTCAGACATTAGTCTCCACTTTCGCCTTTTGTCCACACAACCTCAGCATTTTCAGCTCAACTCAACATAGCCATATTCTTTTGAAACTCCATGTTGCAGTTGCAGTGAGGGTAAGTGGAAACACAGATCATACTTGCGATCTTGGCAAAAGCAGTCTTGGTAACTTGCCTCCCAAGAACAAACTTGGGGCGCAGTGAATCACTGGATTGGTCTCTTTTGGCAAGGATGCATCCGACGCATTCTTGATATTTGGGGTGGGGCAAGAATGACATCCGGGGATTTTATCTGTCCTCTGTACATTAGTATTTGAACCGGTCTTTGGCAATGGAAGATGACATACAGGCATGCAAGAACACAAGTATGACCAAGTACGCATACTGAGGTACAGCCTTACACGAAAGTACACAGGGCACTGACCTGTATGCTGCTAAATAGTGTATCACAGTGTCACTGCCGCAAAACTAATTTATCAATCAGCATGTTGATGCACGCATGTTCATTGTAGGTTAATAGCCGCCTCATATACGCTTTTGCACGTTTCAGTGTGCATGGAAATACTTTTGTAAACGATGTGAAAACACCTGTGTGGATGGAGATTGTTTTCATTTGCAAAGTCTGTGTGGATATAGCCATAGAGTCAATTTGGGGGTCATTTTGAGGTGAATCATTTTCCCCACTGCACCGCAACACCAAATCTTAGGGTTCTCCCACTTGCCAAATCCCACTTTAACCCCTGGCATCACTCTCGTCTCTGAATTCGTTACCGCCCGTATCTTCAAACACACAGAACCCTTCTCGACCTCTCCTGAGTAAGGTTCCTGTCACCTACAAAACTACCTCGGTCTATATTGTGGAGAAGCTGGAAATCTGTAAGTGAGTTGTCCAGTCTGTCCTAGGAGGGAAAATAGGGAATCTCAATCATCAATCTATTTTCTTTGTTTGTTTTCTCAATTAGGCTTCTTCTGCCCCTTGGGGAGTCTGATTCTTAAATTATGTTATCATTTCAATCTATCATTCCCTTGCTTTCTCTTTTATTTCAACAGGCTCCATTTGAATTACAAAGAGGGAAATACGACAACGTAGCTAGCCATGATTACTGTGACACTATTATGACATTGTTAGTGTCTTCCACACTCCATTAATTTGATTACAGATAACAAACAACCGCCATTGTGAAGAGAAAAGGTTTTCTCTGTGTTTCTTTTGAAGCATGAGGATACTAATTAATAACTCGATTGAGATCAGTCATGGCACAGTGTAAGGACTTATTGAATTCCATCTTCCATCTTCCAAGACACCTTAAGCATAACATTTGCTGGGCTTACAGTATTTGGGCTATTTTGGGAGGGGTGTTATAATGACAGGGGTGTTTTTAGTTATTGCAATACTGAGCAAGTAAAGAATTTAAAATTTATTGTAACTCTCGTCTGATTATCAAGGTTAGATCTGAAATTCATAGAACCCTGATATGATTACTTGATGTCCGATAAATACTGCTAGTATTGAAATACCAAACTTCTAAAAGCAAAATTTTTTATGACTTGTTCTGGCTTTGAAATTTCAACTAATCTGACACTCTGATCTATCATCTTCTAACTACATGATGTAATTTTAGTCCAGTCAAAGGAACAGCTTACTTTAAAATTCTAATCATTGGCACAAAAATTAGTTTGTGTAGTTATTCACACCCCCATCCTGGGTTGTTCCCCGCCTCGTGCCCATAGCTTCCGGGATAGGCTCCGGACTCCCCGCAACCCAGTGGGATAAGTGGTTTGGAAAATGGATGGATGGATTCACATCTCTGCTGTGCTATATTCAATACTTAGCCTTTTCCAGGATGCTTGTTGGGGCTAGAAATGCAGTTCATTTAAAAAATGGATTTGCAATCAGCTGGTTTCAGATTTAAATCCTAATGAGAGGTGTGGCAGTTAGTTCTTAAACTGGATCTACTGAGCTGCATCTACTGAACTGTCCGGTAAATAACAGCAATGGGCCTTAACCCTCAATTGATGCATAACTGAATTTTACTTTAATTAAAGAGTATAATTGATTTTTGTAGCCCAAGATATTTTCATAACGGAGCAAAACAACTTGAAATTCAGCAAAACGCTGGTAAAAGTATATAATTGCGAATCAGGACTTTAAAAATGCAATAAAATACAGCGCCTCGTAGCCACAGTGGATTAAGGTCTGGACTCTTTCCCTGTAACAGTTTTTCTTAATCTTCTCCCCGGGGTCCTGTGAGTTACGAGGTTTAGAGCCCTGGGCTGATTAGGAGTTCTGCTTGGCAGCCGCCGTGATCTGTAGGCCATTCCTCACCACCGTCACTGGCCTGGTGAAGCCAGAGGTTTCCTGGAGACGCTGGGGACGGTGGGTTGCAGGTGCAGTACTTTGTATTTAAGCTGTGGTTATGATATTTAATACAGACAGGGTGACAATGTAGTCTTAGCCATTCCAGGAAAATTAAGCATATCGGCACGGGGGGGGGCTTGGAGCTTGGAGTCAAAAAGAAATGTATTTAAAGCAGGGGTAAGGTAATCTTATCCTCAAAGGACCAGTGCCTTGTCTTTTGTGTTCACTCTCCCCCAGTTACCTCTGCTATATTTATGTATTATATATTCTCGCTAACTGCGTCATCGGAACTGACCTGTGGACAAACTGACAATCTGTAGACATAAAACGTCAGGGAGGTACACAGAGCCAAAAAGTTTCTGCCGGGAATCTCTCGAAAAGGAGATTTCTGGTGCTCAACTTGCGACGAGCCCCACAGGTAAACGGCACGCTTTCAACGGATAGAACATTCTGCCAGAGCACGGCCTGAGGCAAAAGAGCGCATAACAGTGTAGCGGTAACACCCTTTTCAGGTGGCAGAAAGGTGTGACACACTGAACAACAGTACAGGAAGCACTGGAAGCACCATTCGCAGTTAAGCGTGACATCAGCATATTATATTTTTATAATTTTGTGATTGAAAACATTTCATTGTGTGTAGGTGTGAATTGGAACATAGCTGTCCACATTCCAACTCCACATTCCTACAAGATTTCACCTCCTATGCCTCTAATTATTGTTATTGGCAATGATTTGCTTAAATAAAAAGTAAATTAGAAGCTTTTTATTTACACATTCATTCAGGGGAAGTACATCGTTTAGGGAAACAGAGGCTAAAAGCCCTACCTGCTACTCCAATCCCAACTTTGTGGTTACAGCTACCGCTGTAGCTGTAGGGCCTGATTTTATTACCTGGCAGCTCTCCTGATCCACGTAATCTTGTCACACTGCCTCACTGCTCTACCTGCACCATCTGCAGAGCCGTCCTCCCAGCTGCCTGAACCAAACGGAGACATTGTTTACCCACATGCTTGAATCAAGTGTCCAGTCCAATGTCAGTCACAGTATCCCCCCCTCAGCATTGGCCCTGGTGCCTTTGGTCTCGGTCGTTATGTCCAGTAAATGTCCCACTTCCACCTCCATCCTACAGTCGTAAAATAAGACGAATGGGGGTCGGGCAGCCGAGAGCGATGGTTCTCCGTCCAGCCGGCGCTGTATTTACAGCAGTGCATGCCTGTAAATCGTGTCAGTTAATCTACTGCTTTCAGTTTTGCCATCTTTATTAAGGACATCTGGTGACACGAGTGATTCACATGACAACAACTGATACATTTTTGTAAGTCAGCTTGAGGCCAACCAGCAGCACGGCTATGAAGCGTTAACACAGTTAGTGGGAAACTGTCTGGGTCCCAATGTGAAATCCTTTGGTTCTGAGTTTTTTTTGTTGTTTTTCAATTGTACAGGTGTAAATGGCTTTTATCACCAGATTTCTCTTAGAAAATTAGAAGAATACTCTGCAATAATATTTATAGGGCTAAAAGATGTCACCACTTGTGACAAAGCTCTGATAAGTGTATATACACTTTCAGTGGCCACATTATTAGGTACGCCAAGTAATATTGGCAGCCCCAATTGGCAGTATTGGTACAAATAAGATCCATTTCCTAATTCTGTTTTTAAGTGGAATTTGTATGTAAGTCAGAACAGATACATATGGTTCTTATTTGCCGTCAGTTATTCAAATGTTTTTCTTAGTATGTATGATGAATCGCTTGAAGCCGTGCAATGTTTTCACGAGCGTCACAAAGTAGTGTGTCCTTTGTTATTACAAACCATTGCATTTATCTCGTATTATTAATATAATACAAGTTGCGGCCTTCCCGTTAGATTTGTTGAGTCTGGCCACAAAAATGCCACAGACTGGATGTTTTCGCGGCGTTCCCTGGAAACTCTACTCACTGTAGCGTGTGAAAATCCCAGGAAACTCGCTGTTTCTGAGATGCCGTAACCGCCATATCTGGCACCGACAGTCACACCATCTTTAAAATTGTGTTGATGATGAGATGATGTGTAGTCTGACAGTAAGTGAACTTCTGGAACCTGTCTGCAGTCTGTATGTAGTTGCAGCCGCATGATTGGCTGCAGAGTAGCAGGCTTCTTGTGTTAACAAACAGGTGTAACTAATAAACAGCATGCTTTGTACAGGCGGTATTAGTTTCTGTGTTATATAAACTTCACTAGATAAATCAGTCTCTGGTTTTGCACTCAACGCAGCAATCGGTCACTTTCATGCGGTCTGTATATTATAGTCATCTGATCATGTGTCTCCACTCTGGTGAGGAGAAGGTCTGGGACCTTTTTCAAATACCTCGGCACTTTATTTTTAAGCACAAAGTTGACGGATCTAATGAAAAGTTCATTAAGATCATTTCCGCCGCTGTGCTTTCCAGAAGAGACGCAGAGCTCATGTCGTGAGAGATCCACCTGGCCAAATATTTCCAAAGTCGGTGAGAAGAAAAGTACTGAACAAGGAGACTGAAGTTTTGTATAAGGGGTGTATGTAGGGAGACAATTATGGGGCTGGTCTCCCTCCACATTGGGGTCCCTAAACACGCTACATTCAGGGCAAACTCAACATTCCGCACCCCCTTCTACAGGCCAGAGGAAGCAGCAGCTGATAAGTAGCACTATGCCTGTTTGATGCCCAAGCTGACAACACAGCACGTCTTGGGCCAAGAGTATGTACTGAGGATATTCCTGAATTTGTACACAGGGTATGGGAGCTACTGGGCATTTTTGGGTCATTATGCGGTGGGTATCAACACAGTCTTTCTTTTCTGTATCAGTATGCCTGCAGCTGAAGCTAATGCTGTCAGCTGAGCTTACAATAACAAGCTTAGAAAGATCTGACAATGTTTTATATCAGCGTCTCATAAATTACAATCTGCAGCATGTATATGGGAAAACCTATTAAAGTGTTATAGGTCCAGGGTTTAATGCACAATGCTATTGTGATTCGTTTAAGTGTTTTACCCTAATTTCCTTGTTCATCCATCCTTTCTTTATCATTTAGGCTGGTCTGGTAGCCAATGTGTTTTTATTAAGTCCATAACAGACATAAGAACAAAATTATACTTGATCATGGTATCAGTTATAGACTAGATTATTTTATGGTTACCAAACACAGCAGGTAGCAAGGTAACTTCAGAATGTGTTGAAAATTCTGGAACTTCTTTGCAATGTTGATAAAAGCTGACATCAAACAAAACAATCCCCCCCCAAGTGACATTCACCCTTTTACTGTCAATGTGTCTTATTCTCACACTCGTCTGGGGCTCTTCGTACGTCTGTGTCATGTGTTACTTTGGAACTTACCCTTGTCCAATCACAGGTCCCCTTACATTCATCCTGACAGCAGCAGCTGCCGGTTTCTGCAGCCCGACCAGGCATTCACCTCTGTGTGAACTCTCACAGTAAACAGATGTTAGGCCAACATTTGAAATGAGTCATCTTTGTATTAAGTTTGAAAAACAAGGGCCCATAAAATAAAGCACATTTTCAGTCAATGATGATGTATGGGTTTAACATAATGAATACTAATTTTGAGAATTCAATATTCCCACAATTCTGTGTAATTACATAAGACAGCGAAATGCTTACATGAATAAAATGACAGAATCCCTCTCCCCCTCTAAAACCTTAGATAGATAGATCCCGTGTGATAGATTTTATTTCTGATATATGGGTGAGCATGCTGCTATCCCTCTTTATATTATTATTATCATTGTCGTTGTCATCAATAACGAAAATAATCACCTGATGCAATTGCGTTTGCATTTACCGTTGCCCTCGTGCCGCATGTTGTTAGCTGCCTCATCTGAACTGACCTGTGGACAAACTGACGATCTGCGCCTACAGGCCTAACCCTTCAGAGAGGTATGGAGAGCTGAAAAGTTTCCACCGGGTCTCATTGACTCAGAAACGAAAAGGAACATTCTGGTGCTCAACTAGCAAGAAGCCCCACAGGTAAACGGTTCACTTTCAACGGATAGAACGTTCTGCTAGAACATGGCCTGAGGCAGTCCATAATGGTGTCGTCATAACGTGCTTTTTAGGTGGAGGAAAGGTGTGATACACTGAACAACAGTAAGGTAAGCATGGGAAGCACTGTTCACAGTTAAACATGACATCAGCATATTATTATAATTTCAGTACACAATTCGGAACAATGTGTACGTTAATTAAATAAAGGAATATGATCAGTAAATACATATTAGTTGTTCTTGATATGCCTGAGGTCTATCAGGTTTGAAAACTGATAATTAGATACATTTTTCTTACACAAGACACATTGAGAAATAAGAAGGGCATCAAGCATGCTTGACCTTTGATAGAACTTAATCTCTGATTTAATTGATGTCAGTGTAGACAAGATCCAACTGATGGCCAAGCAAGTTTTCCAAGGAAAGCTGTTTGGGCACATTCATGTATTAACCAGTTGTAACGACGCACTTCATTAACCTGCTCAAATCCGTAACTCTTCTCAAGAAAACTAAGCTTGAGAAGTATTGATTTCTCATTCATAATGAACATGGTTTGATGCAATGGTAAGGACACTCCAGTACAAAACTGTTAATGTAAAAATGTTACTCCTAACATTTGGAAAATAGGATATAATGCAGGGAGTGGAGTGGTATGTGAAAGTCAAGCCAGGACGGGTGAAAGTCATGTAACAAAAACTCATTCCATTCCGCTCCCCATCCAGCCCAGAGCTACTCTTGCACAAGACGTTCTAAAACGAAGTTCAAAATTCAACTCTGCAACTACTAAAATAACAATTCTGTCTTAAAGGGCATGTTAGGCCTTTTGAAAAACCAGGTAAAGAATCACTAAAATGAGTACTGTAGGCACTGTTTCTAAATATAACAACGGTTTCATATGTCTGTCATCTAAGACCATCTAAGACCATCTAGCTTATGTGATACCAGGGCTGATAGGCCACAATAATGAATAATTAATAATGCAGATGTTATTAAACAGTTTTTATGTTTTTATTCATCCATCCATTCATCTTCTAACTGCTTATCCTAGACCAGGTCACAAGGGGGGGCTTGAGGCCTATCACAGGCAGCATATGACATCAAGCTAAGGCAATCCCTGGACAGAATGGCAATCCAGTGCAGGACACACACACACACACCTGTACTCATATTTTTGTGGGGACCATCCATTCATTTCTATGGGGAAAACCCTAATCCCAACAATGACAACCTTAATCCCTACCCAGCCCTAACCTTAACCATAAGTAACCTTGGAAATTTTCGTTTTTTGATTGCAGTCATGGATTCTGTCAGGCTGCAGTATATAACCTGTTTCTCTGGAACATTTTGTTATGGCTGTGAATTCATAAACCTTTCAACATTGGCGAGTCACCTTGTTCCGTATACAGAAAGACACTGTGAGCCATCATACTCCTAAAATCTGCTTTAATACCTTAAAGAAAAATAGTTCTTGTAAGTTTTGTGTGTTTCCAAGTCTGGTTGCTTAATATGCTGCAAAAACTCAATTTTTGTTCTAGTTGCACATAACTAATAGTTAGAGATGAGTAGTTAGACTACCATTTGTTCTGGTTAGGGGTGGGGCATAGCCTACTGTAGGCAGCATGGGGCACAAGGATGAGGGACACCCTGGATGGGATGCCAGTATATCACAGGGCACGATGCAGGGGGGCCACTCTGGATGGGATGCCAGTCTATCACAAGACACGAGGCAGGGGGGACACCCTGGATGGGATGCCAGTGATTTCAATTATCTTGAGATGTTAATTCTTTTAAATGATTATGTGGATGAGTATTTGTAAAAAGACTAACAAAGTAATGATTATGCGCAATACTGCATTTGGCAAATTTGATTAAATGCCAAATTAAAATATTTCTTTATTGCTATAATGTGTTTCAAATCCAATTATTGCCCTTGCATACTACTTTGGAAGTTGGCTTTTTCTCTTTGTTCAGCTGTAAAATTGCCATACATCAATTAATTATTCATAAATTAATCATTTAGATTAATTAAGAGTCTATGGCTCCCAACCAGTTAAGTGACTGAATAATTGATTGTTCCTAATTAAAGAAATTTGTACTGCTGTTTAAGGTGCAAAATGGACCACATCAAGTTTCACGCTCAGCCATCTATTCACGCGAATGTGTGTGACACATTATTGAATCTACAGCACACGCATCTAGATTGTGATCTCATTAAAATTTACCAGCCTCCATTAATCAAGGCGCCGCTTAGAGCAAAAAGTACTAGGAGTTCAGAACCTCTGCTCCGTGATGCATTCCTGTCATTTTCGATAAGATCATTACACACCTCGCTCTGCTTCAGGATTAAACTGTCCGTGGTTTCCTACTTTAATTCTGAGCGACGCTCAAATGTTATGGCCGTTTCCAAAGTGTTTTTACACTTTTGTAAGACAGCCACACTTCAGCCCTGGAACCTCTGAATTGAATCTAATGCATATTTGATTATGTGCACACTCTTCCAGAGGAATAGAAGGTGTCATCACGGATAAGGAGCAGACATTCACCTGGAAGTCCCCGGTGCCAGGAGGATTCCTTCTGTATTGCCCTTCAGTAAGGTACTTAATTAAGCTCAATTGTTTTAGAAAAAAAATCTGCTGTATAAATAAGCAAAGCAAGAAGTAATTTTGGATATAAGTGTGAATAAGCATTACTGTGGAACCATGTTACCAATACAATTCCCAGTGCAATATGAAAGTGCGGACTGTAATTGTTTTTTCATACCATTCAAAACAGGAAATATTCTCCCCTTTCTTCGACCCTCCTGTAATGCAAATTGATAATTTATTATTTACAGATAATGATAATAATAATAATAATAATAATAATGATAGTTATAGGTAGGGTTGTCGTAGATTTTTTTGCCCACAGAAATGAATTGTGAGTCCCCACAAAGATATAGATACCAACCTGTGTGTGTGTGCTCTGCAATGGACATTATTATTATTATTTGTTTTTTTGTTTGTTTATTTCCTTAATATCAGGATTTTATATTTGAACTGAATACTTCTTGTGTTTGTTTGCACCACGTTTACTGTGTTCACTGTGTACTCTCTTTGCACTTTGTCTGTTTGGCACTATATGCACTATATGCTGTTTGTTACATTCTCACTGCTATATGCACCAGAATTTCCCCCAGGAATCAATAAAGTCCATCCTAATTTTATTGATAAACGTTCAGTTTTGCCATGTCATTCTTCAACACGTTGTTGACACATATTAATATGTATTGGGGCTGTGTGCATTTTGCTGTTGGATAAGGGTAAGGACATTTTCATCTGTATTCAGTCACCTGGCAAATAAGTTTATCTTGAGAATGATGACATCTGTGTCTGCCATATGGAGTTACTTTTCCAAATGTCAGTTTTTATGAAAGGCTAATGAAGATTTTTTTTAAAATCTTACTTCACATAGCCAACATAAAGGATAACCACATTACATAAGACTTAATTCTTGAATTCAGTGAAGAGCTGCAGTTGAGCCGTGATAATATTAAATGTTGATATATTCTTTATACTTTGTTTATTAAAAGCCGGCAGCAAAAGTGTTTTCCGATCTGCCTTTTCTCAGTAACTTACAGTAAACTGTTCAAAGTAGGATTTGGGGTCAGATGTGTTTACAGGAAATTGATTATCAGAGGCACATCAACATGATTAAAGGTCTTCCGGTATTTGAGTTATCAGAAGCCCCCCTGTCATGTTTTACGATGGTGTGTTGACTGTGGGGAAGGTAGGTGGTGATGGCAAAAATTCATTCATTCTGGGGGGGAGAAGACCTCTTTATAGCAGAGGCCCCTGGGCTTCAGCCTGGGTAAGCCCGTGCATTAAAGCATTGCTGTTAGTGATCCTCAGTGCTGCTGCCAGACCTGGCTATCGAACCCTCCATCCATGTGACTGGTGTGCTGTAGTAAGAGGACAGTATTGGTGCTGTACTTTGGAAGCTATTTTCCCTCCCTGGAGTGGCACTGAGCTCCCAGCATCACTGCAGCTTGTCCTACTGAGAATGATCAGGTGTACTCTGAGGAAAAAAACAGCACAGTATCAGACTGATCGTTGTCACGCATGGTGAGGTCAGAGGTCAAAGGTCAAGTTTGTTATGTATCACTGGCTAACTTCACACTTAAGCTTGGGTCTCTGGTATTTATAAAATATCTAAATAAAATCTGTATTCATTTCTGTTGTTTTTCGAATAACATGAATGAAGGTACAGTGGTACCTCGGTATACATCCTTAATCCGTTCCAGATCCTTGGACTTATACCAAACAGGATGTATACCAAGCAAATTTTTCCCATAAGAAATAAAGGGAAAATGATTAATCCGTTCCCATAGGAAAAAATCCTATTGTTATTGGCATATTATTCATTGATGGGGTTGTATAAAATAATTTAAACACTGCTTAATACTAAAATACATAAATACAAATACAATTAGATGAAATAAATGAAAAGAGAGTTATAGCGCGGGTTGTTCACTGAATGGTAGTAACTGGCATACTGGCGCTCGTGGGCAGTCGTGGCTTTGTCTCGAGAGAGGTAAACAAGTGTAGCGCGCGGTGTCGTGACTCATTTTGACCCATACAAGTTCTAGCACGCGAGTCGTATTCCAAACAAAGGTCGTATACCAAGCTAAATTTTTCGCGTCCAAACAGGACGTATACCGTTGAAATAAGTTGGACTTAATTCAAAGCGGACATATACCGAATTACCACTGTCTTTTATGGCAAATTAAAATTTAAAAGAATAAAGCAGAAAATTCACTATTTAACCATTTTCTTTATCACGCTAATGTTCTTTCCCTAACCTAAGCTCTTCATAGTGTTAGTGAATGACTTTTAGAGGATGAGAACTCCCTAAAACTCTTACTTTAATGGCAAATTTAAGGTACAATAATACCTAAAGAAAAATTAAGCACATCAGAACAGAATCACTTGGTCAGAAAAGGCATTCACATTTTATTTTCTTTATAAAGTCATTAAAAGGCTCCCACACCATGTTAATAGTCATAATAGATCTTAACGTCTCAGAGTAGAAACAAGACGAGCATAGAGAACCTCATCACCAGCAAAAAAGGGAAATATTTAGTTTGTTACCAGGTCATTTGTAGCACAAATATACCACAAAGGGAATGCAGTGTTCTCACTAGCCTTGGAAGCCTCCAATTATGTACGATGGCCTCTTATTGGTCAGTAACAACCATTATTACCTCATTGACATTTGTGGTTTTGCAGTCAGGTCTCTATATATGTCTGCTAATCTGTGTATATACCCTCCCATGACAATCTGTGTGCTTTAGGGCTTCTGGGTGCTGTACACTCACCTGGCGCAGGATACAAATCTGACCCAAATCACTGGTTAACCTTCCAAACCTTTAGCTAACTACCCAGCCCAATTACACAGATTGCTTACTCCTCTGCGCAGCACCATCGGTGCTCTTCAACAGCATCTTGCTTGTCCTCTGTATACACGTGAAAATATAGCAATGTAGCTAATGTACATTATACAGTAGATGAGAGCTTCATAAAGCATTCGTAACGCACAGTGCTGAGGAAGTTACTCACAAAAATTATCCATTACAGACAGTTCAGGTCCAGAAAGTTCAAATCTAGAGCAGGGTTTTGTTTCAGCCAACTGGTTGAGTACTCTGTGACTGTGGCTCTTCATACTCAGCTGGTCTGAACTGTCTGCAATGGATTACTTTTTTGAGTAACTTCCCCACCACTGATAATGCATAAGACACATGGCTATAATGCGTTATGTCTTTTTATAAATATTCATAGCCATGTTTATAATGCTTCATAAATGCATTATAATGTGATATGAATGTGTTCATAGATTCTTATCTAGAGATCACTGTGCCGCTGTGCTATCCCTACGTTTTCTGTATAAATAAGATTAACGCATAGTATAAGTTTAGTAAAACTGAAATGTAAAGTGTTTGGGCAGCTAGCTGATCACCATTTTTCTTGTTCTTCCCCCTGTGCCTTTTGGGATTTTATCTTATAACATTGTATGACATCAGCTGCTGGAAAGTCCCCGTGTGATGCTGTACTTAATTGGCTGCAAATCTTGGTATTTCAGGCCAGTTATTCTGGCTAGGATTCTAAGCAAAAACAACATGCAAAAATGAAATTAAAATATAATAAAGCAAATATGGTCTTTGTTTTCAAAGCAATAAAAGTATTGAAAAGTGCAGAAAATATGAGAAACCACAAAATAACTAAACCATGACGCCTGAGTACATGCTCATATTCATTTAACAGGCACTTTTAGCCAACGTGATGTACCTGATTGAGAAAATCAGTCACCCTGTCCCTGGAGTGATGGGGGGGAGGCTTTGCACAAGGGCCTAATGATGAACTCACACTTGCAATTTGGGGATTTGAACCAGTGACCTTCAGTTACATACCGGTGATAGGCAAAACATCTTTTGGCACTGAGCTACACTCCAATAAAGTGTGCATGGTGACATAACCATGGGAAGCTTTCCAAACCAGCTGAGGCAAGGCAGCCCTTCCCCCCAGCAGTTCAGGTGTGTTATGGGGAGGGGGGCTCCCTTGAGGCATGCTGTGTGACAGCAGGTCACATGACTCCAAGCCTGTGAGCGTTAATCAAGGCGGCAGCCCAGCTGTTCTATGATTTCAGCAGAGGCACCCGAAGGCGCGCAGCATGACGCTGTGGGGGGTGTGACACTTGTGACGTGTTTTCTTGTTTGTTCCCCCCCCCCTTCTCAGCACAATTGTCCGCCTACCAGTTGAGTCTCGCCTCAGTGCCCCGTGGCCTGAGAAGAAAGTGGAGGAGGAGATGCCAGAAAATGAAACGCACAAGGCTCCTGCCATCTTCCGCTTTGCATGATTAATTCATAGCTACGGATCTCCACTGCTCCACCTGAGGAAGATCAAAGACCCAGACTCAAGTCTGCACTTCCGTCTCATCACAAAGATGCTCAGATTCAGAGAAATGTCTGTGCCATGTTCCCGCCTAGCGACAGTCATATGACTAACGTGATCTCGCACACCACGCATGCATGATATTTCAGCCTGGCTCACTACAGCTAGCTACTCATGACACCCACAAACAGTATGGGAACCCCAGCTATTGAACTTCATTACGATGCAGGACACGGCATCTATTCAGTGTTGTCAGGTACCCTCTTCAGGTCCTTTGGGGGTAATTGTGAATGGATCGTACCCTGTTCACATTAACTGGGAAACCACTTTATAGGTTTTGAAAAGAAATACATTTGTACAGGTACTTTCCTATTGTATCTGTCATATTTTCACAAATCCCATCATGCTGTGCTTTTTTTAAGACCCACACATGTTGAGGTGAGCGCAAAGCCCCTGGAACATTTTTAGGGGGTAAAAGACTGTGCTCATGGATCCAACAGAAATGTGACTGCTTTGCCAAACACAGGATTCAAACCAGCGACCTTCCAAACACAGAGGCCTCACCTACTGATATCCAGCTGTTTGTACACTATGACAGTACACCAATAAGTCTTAGCACTGCTTATTTGCAATATAAATTTTTCCTTTTCCCAGAATATTAAATTGGCCCCACAATTTCTGGCCTCTAAAGCCCATCCTTCCAGAGTGCGGTGTTTAGCATCCTGCGTTAATCGGATGCTAACAGTAGTTAGTAAGGGGGCCAATGACTGCAGACTGGACCCAAGGTAAATCAGTATTGATAACCTTAACTTAAATTACTACAACATTAACCTTAAATTACCTTCAGGTAACAGGTATAGCAAGTGTCGTACATATTTCAGCAATTCTGATATCGAAATGCAATGTAGAAAAAGTACATTGGTATCCACCGAATCATAACGAGAGCTCCCTTGAGAGACGGCTTTTGAAATTATATAGTTTATATTTGCACCAATTACGAATGCTGCACATCAGTGATTTATTTCCGGGTACTAAAGCAGCTTGCTACACAAGATGCTTGTATAAGCAGAACAAATAAAGCCAATACTCTCTTATTGCGAATCGCATGATTTATTCAAATAGCCCAGTAATGTGGAGGAGAAAATAAACTGTGATAAAGGGTTTGAATGGTTTCCTGTGTTTCGAGCTGTGCTTCCAGTATGTATTGTAAAACCTCTCATGCTTCTTTATCAAGTATCGATGCAGCAGGTAATTCCCCCATGGAGCATGAACGACTATTGCCGGTGGTGACATCCTACCAAAGTATGGAGTAGCACTTTGTCCCCTTTGCAGGAGGAAGCCTGTCACTTTCCTCAGACAAAGACATTTTTCTCCAAAACCTGTGCACATAATTGCCTGATCTTCTGCGAGCCTAACCCATTAGAATCTGTAATGGCAGTCATCTATCTGCACCTCAGACATCTGGAAGCTGTCTAGATATTATCTGCTGCGTTAGCTTCTTGACCTTTCGACACTGTTGCCTTGCGGGGGGAATGTTACTGTGTGGAGGAATCGCTGCTGCGGAGAAAGGTGCTGTGAAGTCATGGCCGTCGCCTGGTGACACATTTCAGGTTATCAGGGTCTGGTAGCAAAGAACGATAGACAGAATATGACCTGCATTGCGTCTATCAATCTGAGAAAGCAAAGATCTGCCTGTGACACAAGTGATAAATTAGTGATATGTTTACTTAATGGGAATCCACAGATTGTAGAATGATCTGAATCATATTACAAATAATATTTAATACAGATACAACTAAAAATATTCTGACTTCCAATAAACGTGCATATTTTCAGCAGAAAAATTTTTGTATTCTGGGCTTGCAAGAATTGAACTGTGGCCTGTTTGTTAAATGTAGGTATTTGAATTTGGGAACTGTGTGTGTGTTAGGTTTATATTACATTGTGGGGACCAAATGTTCTTCATGTGAAATACCATGTTACCCCAGTTTTAAAATATATATAACCAATAAGTACTGTATTGACCCAAAAATAAATGTTTTTTCCCCAAAAAATACATCTAAAAACTGGGATTGTCTTATATTGTCTTATATATTGCCTAAGTATTTGACCCCCACACATTAATAATTGGTAGAGCCACCTTTTGCTGCAATAACAGCTCTAAGTTTTTTGGTGTAAGTAGCTATCAGTTTTTTACTGCATTCAGGAATGAATTTTGCCCATTCTTCATAGCAGGTTTGTTCCAGGTCCTTCAGGTTAGTTAGATATTGCTTGTTAACTGCAATTTTCAAAAAAGCCACATGAAGTAAATGTGCATATATCACTTGTAATTTCGACAAATCTGATCGTTTTAAGGAGGGTTATCAGTGAGTGCTTCTGCAGACCTGGTTTGGGGTGAGTCTGGAGCCAATCCCAGTAAAGGCGTGAGAGGCGGACTCCCTCAACAGGATGCCGGGATATCACAAGTTCCACAGCCTTGCTATCTGAAATTCAACAAAAAAACTCACGCACAATAAAACATCTTGCCTTTTAATCACAATGAAGGATAACGACTGTCAAAACATGACGATAACAGTTTCGTAAAACACTGGGAAATGCTGGGATTGCTGCATGAGAGCACGCAGAGTTTGTGTTACCCCAACAAAATTAAAATGCACTCTTTGTAACATGAATCCAATTAAATTCCAAGAGGCAGCAGGAAAGGACTGTTTGTTTACTCTCATTAACACAGGAGAAGAGGACGCTGAGACGGCCGATGTGGCAGGTGCTAACGCAGAAACACAGCCGTTCGCTTTCTGCTCTGTCCACAAAGTCGGCCTGTGCGTCTCGCTTTAAAACCGCTCCTCTTTTCCACCTCGTTTACTGGCACATCTAATAAAAAGCTTCCTTGTATTTCATTTTTCAAAAGACCAAGGGCTGCCCACCAGCCATCCTCAGTTTCACTTTTAAAATGTCACCCGTTAAACAACTCTGGTGCCAAATTAACAGTCCTTTCCACATGCAAGGAGGGTTCTGGAAAGGTGATGTGTCCTCTTTCCTAATTAGCAAATAAATGCTAAGTCATGCTGGGTCAAACCTTTCCTTCCCTCTCTCTCTCCTCTCTCTTTCTGTTTCTCTAGACAATATCAGTAGTGATCCAGCAAAAAAAATATATTAAAAGTTTAGTATGTATTTTCAAACACCATAATATATATAAGTGTTGTGCATCAGTTGTTGCTACTTGCTCGGTCAGGACAGAGTATCACAAACACTTGCTGGGACGGTTTGTGTTTATTCACCAAGCGAAATGAGTCAGGAAGTGTCAAGTGCGCCCCCTCCCACACCCCCACCCTCCTCAGTTTGCTGACTAACATGGGGGTGGGGGTTTCGCTCAGCCTGCTGATCACTCTATTCAATCCCAATATCGATCGCAGGTGTGGCGTACAAAGAGGTGATGAGGAAAGCCACATGCCACCCCCCCCGACACACAAACCCCTAATGCATCTCTACCCACCCCCCAGTACACAGAAGCAGCTATGGCTGATGACATGGCTCCCTTATCCAGCCCTCTGGTGCAGCCTAACCTGACTAATTATTGAGTTTAAAAAACTATATTTGCCCCATGTTACATTTTTTCTTGGGGGGGGGGTTCAGGGGCAGAACTATAAATATGAAAGGTAACCAGCCAGAATATACAACTGCAGCAGTAAATCTGCCACTATCTGGCTCACAAACTGATTTCACTGAGCCGTGTGATTTGTTTGCACAGTGAATCTTCTGTGTGTCAATAAGTAATATGAGGTAACATTTGCAATAACGCAAGGAGAGTTTCGAGAACCGAACTCTGCAGGACCATCTGTTCAACCTGACAAAAGAGTTTGGAATATAAAACATACATTTAACATGATTTAGTAATCCTCTGTTATGCAGGACTGGAGAAATAAGGACTTGCTTTGTTCATTATTTTGTTCTTTATTCTTTGGTCTGGTCAGGAGAGTGAATAAGAAAAAGGCATAAGGAAAGGTAGACATTTCACAATTTTTAACAGATGAGTGGAGTGGATTTTTTTTTTGGGAGGACATACAATTATATCAGGATCACTTTAATGAAACAAAAATTTTAAAAACCCTGAAATTCAACAAAACAGGGCAAAGCTAAATTACCAGCCTAACAAGATATACTGGGAGCAGACCTCAAGCTTCCAAAATCTCCTGAATCCATTCACCTGACTCTGTTAATCCTTAACAAGGCAACCAGTCAGCTGCTGCTCAGCTGTGCTTCATTAACCCAGGTACCTCCCAGCGTAGGGGCTGTCAGTCATTCATCATACCGCAGCAGCAGCCTGTTCCAGGCCCTTAGCGATGTACTACCTCCCACCAGATCAGAAATAGCAAACAATATCCCTAGACCAGTGTTCCCCAATCCGGTCCTCACGGACCCACAGACAGTCCACGTTTTCGTTCCCTCCCAGCTCGCAATAGGGAGCAAAAATATGTACTGTCTGGCAGGGAGTTCGGAGGGAGCAAAAACATGTACCGACTTTGGGACCCCGAGGACCAGATTGGGAAAAGCTGCCCCAGACAATATAGGCACCTAGAGACAGAACTTTGTTTCACATACAGATTTAAGGGTGGAGTGACAAAATGTTTATGAACATATAATATTTGGATTGGTGTTTTCTCCTTCATATCCATTGTAATGTGCCTTTCTTTGGCTGGCATTGGGGTTGGATGATTACAGATGCCTCCACAAAGACACTAGTACCTTTTGAATATATAATTCTGAAAGAGCATAATGTCCTGTTGCCTTGAGATGCAGCTAGCATTCCAGTGCCGTGGATTTAATCGAGCTGTGCCTCCTGTTTAACCGGCCATCATTGCTATTGGCTGTGGAAGGGGGACAGCCTTTCATAATAACAGTCCTTCAATTAGTGTGGGAAAGTAAAGAACATGTATGTTGTACATGCATATAAAAGGGATGTTTCTTGTGTAGATATATTATTCCACCAAGTCCAAAAACATGCTAAGGTGCATTGGTGGTAGGTGTGAATATGCGTGAATGCTGTGTGTGTCCTGAGATTGGATGGTGCCCTGACCTGGGTTATTCCGTACCTTGCTCCCATTGCTTCATGATATAAATATTATACAAGATGTATGAATCAATAAATGAATTCTTTACATCTACAATGTGACTGTTAAGCATATGGTTTCTCAGAATACATTATGAATTGATATGTTAGTAATACATACCCAGTAGTAAATTTAAACATTGTAGTTCATTTTCAAATTGGGCATTTTTGTTTAGCATTTTTTTAGCAGTGCTTTATCTCCTAGGCTGTTTTATATTGCACTGCCGTGTATACATAGCTAGCTGTTCAATAACAAATACAGATGAAAGGCACTTTGAGCATCCTTGTGGGATGGGAGAAGGAGACGGGCACTGAGTGGGAGTTCGCCCCGGATGCCCTGGAGCCGGCTGTATTTGAGCGTGTTGGTGGAGAGTCTTCCTGCATGAGGGACACAGTGAGATCAATAGGTTTGTCTATGGCTTGGGCACTGAGTGCTTCTTTAAAGCACATTGCAAAGTCATTTCCACTGGGGAAAGCAATTCACCTGCCTCCGTTCAGTTTGTCAAGTGCAGTGCAGTAAAAATATATGTGCGTGTATTTAAATATATATTTAATACTTCTCTGTAGCTAATAAATTCAGAATGCACGTGATGTTTATGGTTAGATCATTGCCACCCCATTTTGAACGTCCGTAAAAATCTATACAATAACGTACGTGTTAAATCAGTAAGCTACCGCACATTCTTTGCGACTGTATGCCTCCTTCGTCCAGTAGTTCCCAGTAGAGGAGTGTGCTTTACGAGCTCATCGTCTCCATGTGCTGTATTGATTTATCGATTGCTCTTCGTCACCGACTCAGCAGAATTATATGTAATCTGGGATACCTGTGCCCTTTTGTTACTTTTTAATATGAAACCTCAGGAATAAGAAAATAGAATAGAGAGGTATGCAGGGGTACTGAGAGCTGTGGTCTGGGCAATGGGATACTTTCATTATGGCCATTGGATCCCACTATACCGTAAGTGAACCATCTTAAAAGATTACAAAGGCATTTACCCAAGAAATGTGTAAGCTGTGTATTTCCCATGAGGGATTCCTTTTGACTTCCATTCCTTTTGACTTTATGATGTGAATTAAATCATATCAAATAAAAAAATTGCTGAAATAAGATAGGGATTGGTTATTTTTCTTTTTATTCTTCTCAAGTTATGGATCAATCCCTCAACAAATGAGATCCAATGAGATCCACATGTTAGGAGGTGGGAATACCAGCACGACCTACTCCTGTGTGTGTGTGTGTGTGTGTGTGTGTGTGTGTGTGTGGATTAGGTGTATATTACTTTTTGGGAGACCAAATGTCCCCCACAATGTCATAAAAACCTGATTTTTGACCATTTTTCGGGTCCCCACAGAGATCTCTGAATGTAATCAAAATAAAAATGCCAAAAGTCTCGTGTTTTGTTTGGTTACTTATGGTTAAAGTTAAGGCTGGGTAGAGGTTAAGGTCATCATGTTGAGATTATGTTTATTGAAATTAATGGAGAGTCCCCACAAAGATATAATTACAAACCTGTATGTGTGTGTGCACAGGCACATGTTTGTTCATTCAGGTCACCCCATGGCTGCCTAGCTACTCAGCCAATCACCATACATGGAGAGGAGAGAGGACACCAGCTGACTGACCCAGATCCCCACCGAACCCTGATCCCTACTGTAAGTCCTGTCCTGCGGTGATCAGCGTGAGAGCAGAGAGGGCCCATTCAATTCATGTATGTTTCTCTTCTTACTTTTGCTCTGGGATGCTATATATAGTACCCAGCATATAAAATCAAACACTTTCCAGTAGTTTTTATAGTTGAGATGAAACTGGATGTGACACTCAAAAAAAACACATTCTTGAGTCAGACAATTGAAAAAAGTCAAATCAAATGAATGAAATGTATTTGTCCAGCAATAGGTCTGGGGGACATTTATGCAATCTCCTCCCTGTCGTGATATCCCAGTCACTGCCACAGTAGAGATAAAAGGCTTCGCAAAGCTTAGACTAAGGTGCAGGTAAGAGAGCATAAAGCCCTCGAATGTCCGACTCTACCCCAGACCCACTTTGCAGATTTGCAAATACTTTGTTAAATATTTTGCCTAATAAGACTGCGTGTGAGCAATAGCCATAAAACTATGCTGTTCACAATGAAGCAGAGGAAGGGTGAGTTTTTTTATTCTGTTAGTTGTTTCCTGCTTCATTGTACATTCAGCGTGTTCTCATTGCTTAATTTAAGAAGCAATTACGATATCATTAAGGGCCATTAGCATTGCTGTGTTGCGGGTCATTCTCTGGGCCCCCGGCACTAGACACCTCATTTATTATATTAGGAATCAATCATAATTTTGTGCAAACAAACAGTCTCCTTTGAACCCTGAAATGTACATATCTTCTGTGTCTTCTAAATCCACAAGTGTCCGACACCCTTTTCAAATACTTGCTTTGCCCCCAGACTGCATCTTATATTAAAATCGCTTCATTGTTTCAGGACCATGAAAAAAAAAAAAATTCCTGAAAAACTGCTTTACAAAATAAACCTAAAATCAATGCAACTAGACACCGATAGCACCACAAATTGAACCCTATCTTTACGCAATCGTCAGTGAAAGGTTGAATGATTTAAATGAACTAATGTGGATTGTTGTCAGCCAAGCAAATATGTCAGGGTCAACAGGATACAAACTAATCTCGCTTTAGATACATATGTATTCAAAGGTGCTAGTTAGCTAGCTTTCTGGCTATCAACAATAAGTTGTTAAAGTTAGCGATATAAAGTAATCCTTACAAATGACCATCATTGATACAAATGCTAACTAGTACAAACATAAATTTAAAAAAGAGTTCATAAAAATAATTTAAACAGATAGCTTCATAAGACATCTTTTCATTGGTCAAAGTTATCAGTAGACCGGAGAATGGGTGTACTCCCTCTATAATAAAAAGTCATAATAGTCAAAAGGTGGACCTATATGATTCTCATTGTCTAGCGATGACAGAGAAGTCATATAACTGCAAACATTGCTTCCAGAGAGAATGGGGAGTACTGGTGGAACTGGAACAGCATGACATTACTTTATTGGTTCCAGATTCCTAAGCATCAGTAGTATAGTTTATTATTATCATTATTATTATTATTATTATCATCCAAATACAAGGCTCAACCTTAGCATTGGCTGCGATATGCACAACGTCTCATTTGTTTTGACTGTATGTCCAGTTAGACAAAGGCAGCATCATATGTTAATTAACGGAAACTTTAGCCTATTAGCATGCTAGCCATCGGAGGTACAGTTAAGTCCATATATATTTGGACACTGACACAAGTTTTACTATTTTACCTGTTTACTGAAATATAGAAGCTCCTCTACTCACGGACGAGATACGTTCCGAACGGCCGTTCGCAACGTGAAATGTTCGTAAGTCATTATTCACCACCATTTTAAGTGCATACGCAAGTACAAAGAACTAGGATGCCAGGAGTATGCACGCTACGTTGCTGCGCGGCGGGAGTAGAGGCCAGAAGTGAAACTGGAGCGCAGAAAAAAAAAATTGATGTTGCGGACAGGAAACGGGAGCCCAGTGAACACAAATTGGACTTAAAGATCTTCTTCGTTCATATGTCTGAAGGTTCGTAAGTTGAACATTCGTAAGTAGAGGAGCATCTGTATATTCCAATTTAAGTTATACAATGGGCATGGACATAAAGTGCAGACTCCCAGATTTCATTTCAGGGTATCCACACTCAAATTGAATGAAGGGATTAGGAGTTTCATCTCATTAACATGTGCCAACATCTTTTTAAAGGGGCCAAAAGCAATTGGACAATTCACTTAAAAGCTATTTCATGGACAGGTGTGGGCAACTCCTTCGTTCTTTCATTATCAATTAAGCAGATAAAAGGCCTGGAGTTGATTTAAGGTGTCTTGTTTGCATTTGGAAGATTCAGGTGTAAACATACAACATGCAGTCAAAGGAATTCAGTATGCAGGTGAAGCAGGCCATCCTTAGGCTGCGAAAACAGAAAAAAACAATTCGAGAAATTGCCACAACATTAGGAGTGGGAAAATCCACAGTTTGGTACATCCTAAGAAAGAAAGAAAGCATTGGTAAACTCAGCAACGTAAAAAGGCCTGGACGTCCACGGACGACAACAGTGGTGGATGATCACAGAATCATTTCCATGGTGAAGAGAAACCCCTTCGTAACAGCCAAGTGAACAACACTCTCCAGGAGGTAGGCGTATCAATAAAAAGTCTAGCATAAAGAGAAGATTGCATGAAAGCAAATGCATCTGACTTGTTTATTTAAAATTTGTTGTGGTAATGTACAGAACTTAAAAATTGAAAAACTTTGTCTCTGTCCAAATATTTATGGTCGTGACTGTATAGTTGCACACGCCCTGTAAATTCTGCTCACACGTGGAGGGCTAAGTCGATGTGAATGTGGAGATGTTAAGCTGGGGGATGGTGTGGTCCTAAAGCTATACAGAATTTTCTCAAAAGAAAACACAATATACTATGGCAAATAGAAATGAGGAAATCATTTTTTAGTTGCGAGAATTGACTGAGGCAGACAAAGAAGTGACACAAAAGAATAAAAACGAGGGCCATTCTTTTCACAACACTCCGTAGATCACGCAAAATCCACCACGAGCCACAGCTTTCAGGATGAGCATTCGAAAAAGTCCCAAGTGGAAAAAATCAAGGTCCATCTATATGTCCAATACACTGTGATGATTGAATTTTCCAACAAAATCATATTCACTCCTCAGGAAGGGTTGCGTGCTACCTCCTTGACCTGCTATGTTCTCCCTTGGGTCGCGGTGGCTCACCGACATTTGGCAGGAAGGTAGGTTGGACGACCCCCATGCCAATTACTGACATCATTTCCACTGGAAACCAAGGGCATCACCAGAAGCCCCCCCCCCCCCCCCCCCCCAAAAGAAAACAACTTTTTTTGAAGAGTTCTACCAGTCAGAGTCGTATTTTTTATGGCATCATAACTGTGCTGACCAGAAAAATGTGATTTTGTGGGAAAATAGTGCAGGACCCTGCAGCTTGAAATGAAAGGATAACTGACTCCTAGTCTATGTCTAGAAGATTACAGAATACAGATTGGGGTAAAAAATAGCCATCAATTAAATTCCTCTCACAGCTGGGTAAAAACAGCCGGCACTCGACACACATTTCATACAGTTGCCCAGTGCAAATTAAATCAGTCGAGCAACTCATTTCAGAAACATCCAGCACCCACCTGATGTCCCCTACAGTGATGGGGATATGGTTCAGAATATCTGTCACTCCCCACTGGATCAACCAGCACATATAAACCTAAATACACACACACAAGCACATGCATGTTAGACTGTGTGCTTACAGACTCTACACATACACACACACATCACAAGAGGACAGAGGAAGAACACTGAAGGCAGCTAAAATCATAGCTAGGTCTACTATACTATACTATGCCATACTAGCAGCAAATTGATATATCTTTGCCCACTTGTGAAACCATTCCCTTTTCTCTGTTAAGGAAGGCATGCAGTGATCTTAACTGGTTCTACCTATCACTCAGATCTCGACCGTGTCACGTGTGAACAAAAATGATAGTTGCTGCAACAGTATCCCTAAAGACTGTGAATATCCACTACTTCAAAATGAGGTTATGACAGCCTGTCCCAGACTGCACCATAACTCTTAACCAGGAATAGAATCCGGCAAAATTGGCCTTTTTTTTTTTACTCAGACTCTCTCAGGAACTCCTAAATACGACGACACGACGAGATCCTGCCAGCTTTTATGTCCAAAATAGCCTTCTGCAAGACAGCACATTTAATAGCAGTATTATTGGGGACCAGGCTGGACTCGAACCTCTAAAAATGTATAGATCAGTTCTTTGCCAAAATGAATTATTTCTTATTACTACAAGATGGTCATGAACCCAGAATGACTCTTGCATCAAGCAACAGAGAAAGGTCTTAAATCAGCACCATGGACAGACCCCCCACCCCCACTCCACCCCTGGGACCATTTTCAGGACCTTGGACAGAGTCTGTCTGAGGCAGTCATTACTGATTTTTTCCTGCTGAAGGTAGGACAATGTAAGACATTTGAGTGAGGTGTACTAATCTACAGATCACCTTAAATTGTACTGAAAGATTGTTGGAAAATCAAACCATATCTTGACAGGTAAGACCAGGGGGTATCTCTAAATTGGGAAAATGGAGAAGAGTGGGGGAGGTGTGTCTCAAAAGATCGCAAGAAATAAATTCATATACATATATGTATTTGTGAAAATTATATTTATTACCCATAAATACAATACACATAAATTTCCCATCTACGTTAAACAACGATGTTTCAATTAACTAGATATGACGTTTAGAGTTGCACTGAATTAAAGAATTAACTCACATTTGCATGAATGCATGTTCATATTTAACACACACACACACACACACACACACACACACACACTAGTCTAGTGATAATGACTGAATGATCCAATTTCCTTTGCATGATTATAGGATTTACATTGCTTCTTAACAAATAAAATAATGTCTTACACCGCCAACCTAAGATGCCATGAGGTGCTTTGTAGAAAAGAGAAGCAATTTTTCAATAGAGGTTTGAATTTAACAGTCAGTTCTGAGGTCATCACGTGTTGGGGGGGGGGGGGGGGGGGGGGGGGGGGGGGGGGGGGGGGGGGGGGGGGGGGGGGGGGGG
>JAODKC010000110.1:1139320-1167590 GCA_026777985.1 Mormyrops attenuatus
CCCCGTAAAGGTACAACATGTCAGCATTGTCACATGGCGAGAAGCCGACTCTGTCGTGACCTGTCCTCTTGGCCGTATGCGTCCTGTCGAGCACCATGTGCTGAAAAAAATGAATCATCCCCCTCTGACAGGCAGGAAAGGGGACTCAGAGGATTGGGGGGGGTGTGAAACAGGCCCCTTATCTCCAGCTTGAATGATTTACGGGGGGCTGAGATGTTCCATCGTGTGCCAGGCCGCGTGTTGGACAGGAATCCCACAAAAGCAGAGAAGCCCCGCCCATCACCGACAGGGTGGCTGTTTAATCAGTGCTGTATCCAGTGGGTGTGGTCTGTGCTGTTGACATGTTATGCTGACGGGAGCCAACCTAAACCTTCAAGGACACACAAAGGCAGATTTCATTTTGACATGCATTCTGTTACCCCAGGCACAAGACAAATCAGTGTACAGATTACATAAGCATTTGCACATACAGTAAAAAATAGGTGCAGTGGGCATTTACATGGGAAATGTTTACACAAACTTTTTATTTCCAATGCAATGTCTTTTCAGGTAAATGCTATGTTATTTATTTTGCCTGATCACCCTATATTATTCTCTGGTAATGTCAAGTACGGTCCTTACAGTTTGGCCAACCAATAAAATCTGACATTATGAATATTACTTCATTATAATTATTGTAACCAACTAGATTTATTTTTAGTGTCACTTGCCCTGTATGCCCCCTGCGATAGGCTGCAGGCTCACTACAATCCTGTGGTGAATGTAAATGGTAAAGGGACTGCATTTATATAGCACTTTTCTACTCCTACGAGTACTCAAAGCGCTTTACAATTCATGCCTCACATTCACCCATCCACACACATGCACCGAAGGCGAAGGCTGCCATGCAAGGCGCCAACCTGCACACCAGGAGCAATTTGGGGTTCAGTGTCTTACTCAAGGACACTTTAATTAGGTCAAGAGGAACCAAGGCTCGAACCTGCAACCCTCCAATTGCTGAACAATAGCACTACCTCTGGCACCACCATCTTCCCCGGTGAATGTAGTGCTATGGATGGATGGATGGATGGATGGATGGATGGATGGATGGATGGATGGATGGATGGATGGATGGATGGATGGATGGATGGGCGGGCCTGTATCCTGTGTGTACCCAGCCCTGAAGTGCACACCTCCCAGGTCAAGATCCAGATTACTGTCACCATAACTTTATAAATAGCCATTGAGAATGGTTCAAAAATAAAAAAAATCATCTTAACTACCTTACAATTTTTTTAGCTTAAGTATTAATTATGTATATTATATATGCATGTATTTGCTAACAACTTTTGAGCTGACTCCTGCAATTATCACAATATGATTTATTATTTAATTAGCTGGTGAAAGTTAAAAATATTAATAATATATTTTCATTAACGTTTTTTATATGACTAAGAATCTCCACAATCAAGTGATTACGGATGATGGATGGATGGATGGATGGAAGGATTATTGCTTAAATTACCAATCCCTTTTTTTCATGCTTGCTGTGTAAGCTAATATGCATGTGTTCTGTGTAACACAAACAACATTTGAAATCAGCCTCATAAAAGTTTGTGGTCTCAGTAGGACAAAACAAAATTATTACTGTTATCAAATTTTTACTCCTATGCTAATTTATATACTTTTTCTGCACGAAAAATGCCTGTGTTGAGTGATAATTATATAATGGGAAATATACCCTGCCAAGGTCTTTGATAATTGGCTCTGTTCACAATAAAATATGAGGGCCATTTAGAATACCTGGCATTAGCCGGTACTAACACAGCCCAGATAGTACAGATCCTGGGACAGAGAGGCCCCCGCTTCATAAAATCAGGGTGTCAAATGAGGGACTTACTTAGTAATTCATCTCTGCTGGTATTAACCTTGAGAGCAAAGGATGCAACTCACCACACATGAAAAATGAAGGAAGTTCTGACTCCTGTTCCCAACCCAGCCTGAAGAGGGCGCTCATGGGGGGGGTGAGAGTAGGCCTGGGTGTGGCAAGTGACAGAGATTGGTCATGGCAACAGCAAAGGATGAGGCACAGTCAAAAAAGAATGTAATGTATCCGTGTGGCCAATGGGAACGCAAACACGCTTGCAAACATGTGACCAGAGTGTGGAGGACAGCGGAGCATGCAAGAGGTAGAAAGGAAGGTTCCACTTTATAATAAGGTTCCCCTTTGCCACTTGTAAATGGTAGCAACTCATTAATAAAAAGAAAACTGTGTTATAACTTGTTTAAAATTGTCTATTAATAATTTACAAAGTTACAACCTAATTAATAACCAGATTATAAACCATTCATAAACTCTTTATATGGGTAGCCTTATTGTAACATGGCACCGAAAGGAAATATGTCACAATGCATTGCATGAATCTAGTATGTATCATGTTGACTAGAGTCACTTAATGACACAAGGTGTGCTGCCCAACACCAGAGCAATATAACCTGAAATTGTTTAGTAACAATGTCTGGATGTGTGCATGAGAGTGTCAATGTGCCTTCGGAATGACACAAGCGTGTGTGATTCTGCATTTTACAGCAGGCAGCGGCAGGCTTTTGCATTCACTGTCAAATAAAAAAACGGCAAGGCCTCAGTTTCCTGAGGAAAAAATCCACCTTCAGATCTAATTTAAGTCAAAATAGCCCCGAAATCATTTATTCTGCAAATGGTTAAACAAAGGCACAGCAGAAGCAGGACTGACCTTGACTTCATTTAACTTCAATTGTGCATGAAATGGAAGTTTCCATGAGTGCACGGGTGGCTCAGGGCAGGAGATCGAGGCCGGGGCAGTTTCTGTTTTTACACGCAGAGCGTGCGGGTGATGGCAAACTGGCAGATGTGGGTCTGCTATGAAGTGTGACACACGATAACGGCGGGACTCATGACCTGGTTTTGAGAGACAGAGGACCAGGAAATCCATGATATGCTATTCAGCTGACCCAGGAAAGCTCATAGCCAAGGTCGAAAGGTGCCACACATAACATAACTGCATGACATACATACGCGTATATCATATTACAAATGCACAAATAGCTGTCATTTGATCTAGGACTTCCTCTTTGCGCATTGGAATAATGTCAATACAAGTCTTCCTAAAGTGTTTAAATCAATAGTGTAAAATAATTTGAATAAAAAACAATGATCATTATATTTTTTTACATTAGCACTGATAATAAACAGCACATGCCTCTCTGGATCATCCTAAATAATGAGATAATTCAAATGCAAAAATAAACATTCCACCAGCTCCAAAAATATACACGAACGAGTCTGTAAGTCTACACACACATATTTGTATTCATCTTTGTGGGGAGTCTCCATTAATATCTATGGGAAGAACCCTAATCCCAACAATGACGTCCTTATCCCCCACCCAGCCCTAACCTTAACCGTAAGTAACGAAACTAAATACAAGACTGTTGGCAATTCTAGTTTTTTGATTGCAGTCACACATTTTTTTTTTTTCATAAAATTGAGTTTCCCCTTGTAAGGACCAATCATGTATACATGCCCCCCCACACACATATACTCACATACATAAATATTTACATTTTGCGAGTTGTATCTGATTTATTAGAAATGTTATAGTGCTGTATGTTGAATAAAATGAGAATCCTCCTTCAGCTAAATTTGTGTAGCAGATGGCAAAGACTTTGGAAAAACTTTCACGACAATTTCTAATGGCAACATTTACAAAGCTATTTTTCAGCAGGTAATTCAAGTAATTTTATATATATTGGACTGCTCTCCTGCAGTAATAATGTCCAGTATCTTGGTATTTAAACTGTGCAGTAATACAGGCCAATAAAAAATGGAATATGAAAACAACTTAGCCAGTGTAATTAACATATGAAGTGGTGATTAACAACTCATGTCTATTAACCCTTCTGTGTTTGGGATCAGTAAAGCCTTTAGATGTTATCAGGGATGTCGGAGGGGTGTGGCAGATACCCTGGTAGATTCGGGGGGCACAGCACATTACTCAGGCCCTTGAATATGTAAAAATTCTAGCCTCACCGCTCTGTGTAATACTGTCTAGCATTACTTGCACCAGAGCATTATGGGAGATTTTCATATAATAATTGCTCACCCAACATTTTGAGGCCGGAGATCTTGAAAATGACATCACAAGCATATACTTTTCTGTCTGCTTACTCTTTTAGTATACAGGGAAGCCCCATGAGAGCTTGTAATTGGCCGTTACCTCAGTGCTGTAATTCTTAACGCCCGGTTGCAAAGCTGCTCTGTATCCTCGTGCAGAAAGCTGAAGACGGCCATGTGTCAGTTCAGCTGCCCCTGCTTCGTCAGCTCAGGCAGCTCCCCGGCCGCAGCTCAGGCAGCTCCTCAAGGACACGTCAGCACTGCGCCCGGCTTAATGAACGCGGTCAGCTCCTCGCTCATAAATTATGCAGGCAGCGAGGTACCTATTGGCCCTGTACTTGGTGGAACACATGGGTTACTAATGGCACTGCTTTGCATATAAGCACAGCTCTGCTGTTTAACTGAACCTGGGCTCAAAGAGGCCTTAACTGCACACAGCACGACTTCATACATTTAAGATAATGCAGGTAATTGGTCCCTCTGAAGATACTCCACAAAAATGCACGTTTATCGGTTTACTAATTGCGACTGCATTCTATTAACAAGCAATTTAAAAACACTAGGTATAATTACCACCATTAAGATATGTTATTTTGGATGTTTTAATGATGACTGATTGTGCGATCGGCAGGCCGTAGACGGCCTTCACGTGAGACCCTCAAAGAAGGGTGATAAAAGATAGATTTTCCTTGGAGGGGAAAAATAGATGTAGAAGTAGAAAATAGATAGACGTTTTACAGAGAATCTTAAAATGACTCTATTTTCAAATATTTCTGGACCAGCATCATTTTAAACTATGCTGGTAGCATGAGGCGTGATTGGTGAGGTTGTGTGAGCTCATCACTGACGCACATATCATGGGCATCTTTTTGCATTCATTTTACAATTCTTTCCTAAACCACATGCCAGAGCACATATAAACACATGTACGTGCACACACACGTGCGCGCTCGCCTCTTGGTTTACTCTAAGATAACACAGTATCTTATCCTGGTTTACAGTTTGGTTTCAACATGAAAACACTGACATATCCAGGTGGTTGGTGGGGCAGCACCTCCAGGTTGGTGGCTGGAATCCCCCTTTTGCCTGGTGTTTGTGGAGTTTCCTGTGTTATGTGAGTTTCTTTGTACAATACAAAGACAAGCAGTTAGGCTAATTGGCATCTATAAATGGCCCATTGTGCGTGTGTGTGTGTGTGTGTGTGTGTGTGTGTGTGTGTCTGTCTATCTGGTTGCATATGGTTAAGGTTGTCATTGTTGGGATTATGGTTCTTCCCACAGGAATGAATGATCGGTCCCCACAAAGATCTGAATACAAATATGTGTGTGTGTGTGTGTGTGTGTGTGTGTGTGTGTGTGCGCGGGCTAGGTTTATACAGACGCTCCCCTACTTACGAATGAGATACGTTCCAAATGGCCGGTTGTAACTTGAAATGTTCGTAAGTTGTTATTCAACATCATTTGAAGGGCATACGCCACTACTAAGAACTAGGATGCTGGGAGTACGCACGCTACATTGTTGCTTGGCGGGAGTAGCGGGCAGAAGTCGTACTAGGCGGAACTGGTGCACAGAAAAAAAAAATTGATGTTGTGGACAGGAAACAGGAGCCCAGTGAGCACAATTTGGACTTACAGTCATCTTCGGTCGTATGTCTGAAAGTTCGTAAGTTGAGGAGCGTCTGTATATATAACATTAAGGAGGCCACATGTAGCCCACAATGTAATAAAAGCCATTTTTCAGGTCACCACAAAGAGCAGTGAATGCAATCAAGACACTAAAAATGTCAAAATGAGATCTCTGCAATGGACCGCTGTCCAGTGGGGACCCGGCCAGTTGCTCTTTGCCGCCTGGCTTGGGCTCCCAGCTGAGGTAAATGGCTGCAAGATAGATGGGTGGATAAAAATACCTTTTGAATAAATAAAACCACTGCAACATCTGTTCCAGTATCTGACACTGTCTGCTATGTGTTACTACATGTAAAATGAAAATATTACATTACATTAACTGAATTTTCTACAAAGTGCTGAAACAGCAGCCATCCATTTTGTCAGTTACTTTCAATATGAAACAGAATGTCTTTTTGAGGAGTAGCATCTTGACATCCGCTCACATCTAAAGACAGTGTGTCATTAGTCACAGGGTTTTTTTTGTCACAGACTATCATTTTGCAAAGACTGGGGATCTTGCAGGGTCACAATTTGCAAGACAGCAACTAGTTTCCTTTTGTTAAAGAGAAGGCCAGCATTTTAGTGATGCTTTGAACCCCAGTCAGCCAATCGGGGCAATGTAAGCCTTGCTGAGATCGGGATGGAAAACACAACCATGTGACATCAATGTACTGTTCTGGCTCCAGCACAAGGGGACACAAACACAAAATCAAAACAAGCACTGGGTCACGGAGTCGGCAAGTGGGCCATCTAGGCCCAGGTGTGTTTATTGGAGGTGAAAGGAAACAAAACTCAATCTTATACAGCAATTGGCAATACTTCACTGTGGGCAACCCACTTGACTCTGTCCACATCTGGTGTGACATGTGGCCTAAATCAATAAATTCAGCAGCCCACTGATAGCGATCTTGCTCAGAAACTTGTTTCGATTAGGGTTTCAGTATCTGAAATGCCTGCACACTCATACAGCTTAATCTAGCTTCCAGTGTTGGGAGAAAGTACTGCAAATTCATATTCAGGTGTAAGTACCCTTATTAGGGAGAAAACATACTTGAAAATAGTCCTCCAGGTATCCTACTTGAATTTCAAGGAATACTGCAGTGCACTTTTCTGCCATCTCTCTGCACTGCATTCAGACCCATGAGGTCACCTGACTGCTCCAGTGCATGGCAAGTGACAGCAGAGAGCATGTGCAAGGTTCTGATCTGGATATGAACATTTGTTTTGTCAGTTTTGTATTCAGGTCTTTACCATCTTTTACTGCTCTGAATATTTTGTATATACTTCTATTATACTTTTCTACAGCAAATTGTCAGTCGAGGTTTTCGCAGCCCAGAGCAATAGTTATAGATTTTAGTAGATATTTGTGAAGTGGCCTAATAGCAAAATCAACCAGACTCCACTGCCTCGATAATATCAGTTTGTTTTGCCCGTGCTTCTTTAGATTATAAAAAATTATAAAATTATAAATTTGACCTGATAGTTCAAAAGTAATATTATTTTCAATTTCGTCCAAGTTTTGACATCATCCACATGACCGTTGATGTTACTGACTGCCTACACAATCAAGTTTTACTTAAACTTGCCAGATGAATTTGTAGTAGTCTTTGGGTTTTGAAAGAAAAAACAGTGAAAACAATGGACATCCAGATGTGTTAGTTACTAAGAAATCCCCAAATGAAGTACACAGTCAACACATCTGGCCACCACCCACGTTAATGTACAATTATCTTTCCTTTGTATGTGCTTTACTGTGCTTGCAGTTGTAAGTCGGCTTCATATTGCACCAGACACTCACACACCATTCAGTCACACATGTACACCCCAGTTACCTCAACAGATTAGAACTCAGTCAAAAATTCTTATCTCAGTAGGTGAACATTATGAAATGTTTTAATTATTATCGATTGTCTATGTCAGAAACAACATTTCTTGCTCATATCCGGTATCGATCACTGCTCTTTTAGCCTTGTGGTCCATGTCTCATTTGTTAACTGTCCAGTGTTAATGCTCCTCTGCACAGCCGGAGTTGTGGTGCTTAAGGAGAAAACCGTACGACCTGAAGTCTCAGGTGCTGAGACACTTAGTTAAGACAAGACTGAGAGAAATGCCGTCTCAGCCCTCGGCTGTACACTCTGTGAACTGTAAGCTGTGTAGCCAATCACATCGCTGCTTCCATTTTGTATAGGGAGACACTAAGTCCGATCAGTTTGCCGTTTTCACTGAATGTACACAGGGATCTTTCTCAGCACCTGAGATAAGCACCAAATGCCTGACTACCCAGTCTCAGTCAAACTTTCCACTTTCCATTTGATAGCGCACCATTTCATTGATCGGAGCTGAAGGAAAGAAAAAAACAGAATCGAATTGCTCTGGTTGTGATGCAAAATGTTGGGCCATATCACCGAGGACAACGGTTATTTCAGGTGCCATTTGTCTGCGTTCGATCATTCTGGGATTTATTAATAGGAGAAGGACAGAGCCCATTCCCTGCTGTTGTATTGACCTAGAGGGAGTCTTCCCTACAGCCCATTAGACCTGCCTGGTGTAGTATTCCCACTGACCTTCTCAGACAGTGAGAGAGACATGTTCCCATGCACCGCACTCACAGGAACGGGAGCCTACTTAACATTGTGAAACTTCTGGAAGGAGTACCGCTCAGATGCTTTCAACAACAGCATTTTGAAGAACAAGAAAATTGCTTACAAATAGAGTAGAAATTAGATCTTCACTAATATGAGCAAATTGTTTTTTTTCCCAAACATAGATTAAACCTAATCTTAGACTACCCTCTTAAAGATCCACTCCTACAACTAGGTCGTTACGCAAATTGGTCGATAAGCGAGGAGCCCCCCCTTATCCATATTTCAAGCATACTCTACTGGTAGTGGGTTTGCGTTAACCATCTTTAGACCATTTATCTCATTTTGTACATAGATAAATGATGCAACATACTTGACACTGAGACACTGCGCTGCCGTTTCCACAACCAAAGTTCTCGTACAGCGCACAATAGCGACTGGTCAGAAAGCTGGTCATAAGTCCAGGCGGTCGGTAAACATGTAGGTTGCTAAGTGAGGAGTGTCTGTACATGGAATTGATCACCCAATATAAGTTTGATGTGGAAATGTAGGCTGGTTCTGCTTTTTGGAGTTTGTAACAGACTAATCTTGCTAGCAGCCATAAAAAAGCCAGGTACCAGTTGATCTCAGATTTCTTTTTTTGACAGACTGTCCCTTTAAGCAGATGTCTCACTGTAAAACTGAGAGAAATTATTCAGCCATGATTTAGTCACAGATTAGGTCAGATCTGTTTCTGGGAAACTGCCCCTTAAAGTATTAAACTATTGTTTTACTTAGCAGATTCAACTATGTGGTAATAGCTTGTTATGAGAAGATCTGTTACGAAATTATCCACTGTACAAAGTCTCCGCTGCCTTCACTGAATGAAGAAAATTGATGAGTCATACACGTGGCTTTAACTCTGACTGACTAATGAAGGTATCTTTTAGCTGTTCGTCAAAGACTGAGCATTGAATCCAGACAACTGTGTGTGATTCCGTTTTTATGGAATGGTAGATGTTAATTTTATTAACCCAAAAACCCAATGACAAAACGAGAACCATGGATTCAAATCATCCTGGAACATCTTTAAGTCTGGAGGTACGTAAACTTTCGTTTAAGTCTGGAGGTATGTAAATTTGCATGCTCTGCTTTAATTGTTGCGATTTCGCCCAGCTTTTCAGCTTTGCTTATGCACATGGTCTATCTAAAAATATAACCGCGATCTATCAGTTCAGTCGTTAGCGAAAAAACATCACTGCCCATCATTGACCAACAGTTTTAGGATTTTAAAGAAGAGAGAACTCAGGTGACTGTGATTCAGATCTTGGCTGGTTTGTATGAAAGTCCACAGGCTGACGGCTGTTTGTCCATGATGGAGAAATCCCCCAGAGATGCTTTCTCCCCATTCTGGCCAGGGTGTCCCTTGCGTGTTCCTCCTCAGGTTCCTCTGCAAATACTTCTCACAGCTCCAGATTTTCTACATACTTGGGCTGGTTTTCAAGTTCTCCTGATATGTCACTTATATATAAAGATGTGTTTTCCAGCTGTGTGTTAAATTACACAGCGATCCCCATCTTTCCACATCTGCACGTTCCATCTGCCATAATTGCATTGTCTGGAGAACCAGTCATGTTCACTCATTTGCTAGTGCCGCTGGGTATTTCACGCTCAGTCACAGTGGAGGTATGTAAACTTTCGTTTAAGTCTCGAGGTATGTAAACTTTCGTTTAAGTCTGGTGTAGCAGCCCTAAGCATGGTTTCCATTATAAGGGCATTTTTAGGCACCTGCTTATATATTGTGGCGTAAATAACCTTTCAGTGCATACATTGCCCATGATCATGAAGCTGCAGGCACACAATGGTACATTAGCACCGATTTTCATAAGCATGGAAATCCCATAAACAAAACTAAAATCAATGTTTGTTTTACACACGCGCATAAACGCATGAAGGGGCTCTACAGTGCAGAGTGTGGTCTAAACAAAGGATGTTGTGAGTGGCTTTTTAATGGTCGGTGCATTTTCTGAAAAAAGGTCTTGGATAGCTGCTCTGATTACAGGCAAAGGGAAAGCAACATCTTACGGTACATTACCATGCTTATCAATTATCCGCTTCCCGTAGCATGAGCTGTCCTCTCCCCCTGCTGGGAAGGATGTATTTCAGGACGATAATGCTCAAGTGTACAGGGTACCTGCTTAATTGCACAGTACTAAGAAACAGAACTTTCACAGTCCCAAATCCAATTAAGCATTGGTGAGGTTCA
Source organism: Mormyrops attenuatus (assembly GCA_026777985.1). NCBI lineage: Eukaryota > Metazoa > Chordata > Actinopteri > Osteoglossiformes > Mormyridae > Mormyrops > Mormyrops attenuatus. The sequence goes on from JAODKC010000110.1 coordinate 1,149,947, forward strand.
CAGGATTGCATGCACTTGCATGCAGAATTGTACTTTCACAGGATTGCATGCACTTTGTGATGGACTGCCATCCCATCAAAGGTGTCCCCCTGCCTCATACAGTGTTTCCTATGGAAGGTTCCAGGCCCACTACAACTCTGTAATAGATATGCAGCCCTGGAGAGTGAATGGATGGATGGATGAATGGATGGATGGATGCAAGGGGGCGTAGATTTAGGTGTGGATGCTAGGGACCTGTCCCTACCAATATTATGAGTATGAGTATTATGAGTAGTGTGTGTGTTTACGGGGGTGGGGAGTTTGGGGTGATTTTGCCCTTACCAGTGTTGAAACCAAACCTATGCCCTTGGATGGATGGATGGATGGATGGATGGATGGATTCACTTCTGGCATAACACCTTTTGTTATTTTTTATTTGATGATAAGCTTACACATTCTGTGCATTTAATTACTTTTTGCAATATGTCATATAGTTCTTTGACACTTTTTGTGTTTTAGCATTGTGCCTTTTACCCACGTCGAATCACATGCTGACACGCGGTATCCGCACCTGAGAGCACACTCCGCCGTCTCCCCTCCGGACGGCGGACAGCCTGGCAGTCGCGTTCCATCTCCTGGAGTGAGCCTTTGACACGGATGAGGCTGTAATGACGGAGAGGCCTGGGAAGAGGGGCAGGAACGGGAGCCACGCAGACAGAACAGCGGGGGGGGGCTGCTTCATCACCACTCACCTGCTCGCTTTCCAGTCTTCAGTCCATCACCTGGTTACAATGTAATCACGGGCAGCCCTGAGAAAATGCTCGATTTCCGACATGTGGCACCAATACAGAAACTATTGATAAGAAAATGGGAGAAGTGCCTTCAAAATGGCCATTACGTTGAGTCTTTATGTAAACTAAACCTTGATCACGGCTGAGTCGTGAGATGCCTTAATGCCGGTTGTTTTTGTTTGTTTTTTTTTTGGCTCAGCTAATGACACCCAGCTGGTTATTGTTTGAAGGACTAATAAGCAGTTGGACTGACACATGCAAAGGAGATGTGCACCCATGGCTATTTCATTCATTACTGGAGTGAGCCAGCTCTAGGTGATCTTGCTCCTAACGAGAAATATAGCTTCCAGCTTCTAATCAGATTGAGCAGCTTGGGTTGAGTCTTCGTTTTGGGTGTAAGACACAGCACTAGGTTCCATTCGCTGCTTCTGTGTTTGTAAGGCTGTTTTTTATCCACTGGAGTTGTCTCTCAGTGACTGTGCCTCTTATTCATCAGTATCTTTTCTCTGCGTTCCTAGTTTTGGTTCCCTGGAGCCCCACACTCATGGTGTAAGGGGTCCAGGGGCCTGTATCACAAAGCAGGATTTATGGCTTAGCTGAATAACTTGGCAGATTTAAGTTAGTCAGGGCTGGATGTAAGTGAACAAAGATAAAGTGCATTTAAACCAGGGTACCTTAAATCTGACAAGTTATCCAGCTAAGCACGGCCCCTCTGTCTAAATGTTGTACTGTTGCTTTGGTTCCTTTCTTTGAGTTTTCGTTTCTATCCACTGGTTTCCCATTCCTGGTTATTCCGATTGTCCTCAGTCTCTTGCCAACATGTTCCGTGTGCCGTCTGGTAAACTCGGGGTCCACCAGGCAGAGAACCCGGCATCGCGCATGGGACGGCATCATGGGGGGAGGGGGTGTTCTCAGTTTTAGAAGTAAATAAGTTTCACGGTGCTCCCAGAGTCTTTGCACGACAGGAGTGGCCGAGGGCTTAACAGAACCTGTAAAAACAAGCATCTGGCAGTATTTTGGAAACTTAATGTGTCCTTTAGCACTAGTCACTAGCAATAGCAGACTTAACACCTTAATTAGTTATCAGAGCCAGATGGGTAATTCTTTTTAAATAAACTGCCTTTTATTTTAAAGTCTTAAGGCCCAAAATACATGCCAAGGAGAGTAACTCTCACCACAGAAACCACTCTTCCCTAATCTGCCTGAAACTCCTTGTTGGAATTCCAGCCCTTACTTCTGTGACATGGTGAGGTCACCTCTTATCACAATCCTCATTGACCACCTACCTGCAAGGATCTGTCTGTAGACTGCAAGATAGCAGCGGAACATGTAGGGCAAGCTGACCAATCACACACTGGGCTCATCAGGGGTGGGGCTTAAGAGTATAAAAGTGTTTCAGACAGAGGGTGAATAAAGATTCACAATATGAGAAAAATAATGTGTATTTGGAACATTGACGCATGTAAATCTACTCTAGTAAGCCCCAAAAATAAAATTATGAACAATGAAGTTGAACACAATAGGCCCCCTTTCACGTCTGCAGACTGCCAGGATTATATTTCATAGACGATGGAAAACCAGTAGGGCTGCTGCTCTTAAATGCTGTTTTATTGACCAACACGGCCCAGCTTCAGCTCACTGGCAAGCAGCTGAGTGCAGGGCGCATCTCCAGCAGGCGGATGTCTGGGTGTTATCCCCGTTCAGCGCTCCGTTTGTGTGCTCTGTGTCTTGAACCGAAATGGGTCAGTCATCATGGCCACCGTTTAGCCCAACATCCCTGATCCCTCTCAAGGTTCAAGGTACTTTATCATCATCAGCAGCTGTGTACACATACATAGTGTCATGCCACGATGTTTCTCCATGGATCAGTGTGCAACATACATCAACATACAACAAAAGCACAATGTGCACATGGACAAAAACAACACTGAACAGTGCAACAATATGCGATATAGGGCGATAGAAATATCTGTATGTAAGTATAAATATAAAATGAAATGACCAGCATAGTGTGACAGAAAGCCAGGTATCAAATTATTGCAGATAAGGAGGTTATAACAGCATTGGTTAAAGTACAAGTGCCATTAAGAGTATAATACTAATGGAGTTATTGTGAGTGTACCGTACTTAGTGTACCAGAATGACATTTGGTTAGGCAGAGGTTCATGAATGTGCATTAAGAATTCTGATGGCTTGTGGTATGAAGCTATCACACAATCTGGTGGAACCAGCATGAACACTTCGATACCTTTTGCCAGACAGAAAGAAAGAAAAATGTCCATGTAGTGAGTGGAATTGGTCTTCCATGATGTTGCTAGCTCTGCAAAACCAGTGGTCGTGGTAAACGTCCCTCAGGGCCGATAGGGACACCCTATGACTTTCTCCACTGCCCTCACTATCCGCCGCAGTGTGTTGCAGACTGAAACCTTGCAGTTCCCATACCAGGCAGTGATGCAGCTGGACATCAGGCTTTCCATAATTCCCCTATAGAATGAGGTGAGGATCGGAGAGGAGAGCCTCGCTCTCATTAATTTCTTTAAAAAGTGTAGATGCTGCCGCAATCTAGCTGTAATTAGTGACCAAGTGACGTGGACACCCAGGAACTCCCTACAGCGGTGCCATCAATGGTGAGAGGTGGGTGGGCGGTGTTTGTTTTCCTGAATTCAATTATCATCTCTAAGAGAGAGAGAGAGATTATTGCACTTACACCAGGCAGCAAGTCTAGCCAGTTTCTCCATGTATGATGAGACATCATTATTGGCGATGGGGCCCACCACTGTCGCGTCGTCTGCAAATCTGATGATCTGATTGGAGCTGAACTTCGCTGAGCAATCATGGGTGAGTAGTCTAAAGAGCAGATGGCTGGGAACACAGCCCTGAGGCACTCCCGTGCTTAGTGTGATGGTGCTAGAGGTGTAGGCGCCAGTGAAAACCGACTGAGGCCTCTCATCAGTGTTCAGGATGGTCCAAAAGTCACGACATTACAGAAAGCTGTGGTGGTGAAGGACTGGGGATAAGAGATGCGAGACAGAAGCCCACAGGCAGATGCTGCCTCGTCCAGCTGATGTCGTCCTTAGATGAGGACAAAAATGTCCTAGGGTGTATACAGGGGCGAAGCCACAGGGACACTGGCTGAAAGCTGATTGGCCCCATCCTCTGTCACTCAGCAATTCAAAACATATCATTGGTTAATGATAGGGCCGGCCCCTCTTATGCCCCCCACTTTAACTAATCCTAGAATCACCCCTGGAAATTTCTGAGTACTGTGAAGCACAGTAGTGGGACAATTCACATGCAGGACTGGAAGTCTCGTGGTCCACGTTCTATGCTGACCCAGTGCCACCTCCCCCCTCTGCTCTCTTCTCTCTAAGCAGGAGGGGTGGTGAATGTTAAAGTAACCTGGCAGCGCCACATGCATGGCTGGTTTGGCCACCGGATGGAGCGGTGGAGGGGGGAATGCATTTCTCCGCTCAGCTATAAAACTGGGGTTACTGGTGGTTTGACTGAGTAAATCATTATAGTGGGATTTTCTGCGAGGTGTCAGTCATGCTCTGTAGGAGGGAACGATAATATCTTCTCATTAAATCACGGGCTTAACATTCAGGCTAAATTCTGGACACCCGTCAAGGGTCCTAGAAAGACAGGTTGGTTGCAGTTTGGGGTGTGGCTTGTCTCCAGCCCCACGTCACTGCCGCAGGCATCTCACCCTGCATTTTATGCTCCTCCATCCTCCCATTTCAGTTCACCGATGTTCCTGGAGTCTCAGAACTATGGTGGCCTGAACAAGCTGCCTCTCCGATGCCCCACCCCCCTTCAGGCCCTGGACTTCAAAGAGAGCACAGGAGTCCGAGTGACCGGGGGGAGGCATTGAGGCCGCTCACCTGCCTCCCTTATCGCCGATGATAAAAAGACTACGCCGCAGAAGACCCAGCCTCATGTAAATTCATGCATGTAAATGCTTCTGATCCATCCCTTCGTTAACCTGCGTGTGTCCAAACTCCCGCTTTAGCCCACGTCTAAGGGCTCTGATGTGAGCGTAATCCCTTATGCACTGCCCGGCCGAGGTTCAGATGGATAAAACATGAAAAGCAGCCACCATGATTCATCGTTAAAGGGGGCTATAATGCAATTCGTCATGTGGTGCCACTCTGCACTTCACTCTGCTAGCTGCGATGGTCAAACGGGTCTTTGTGATGGGATCAGGGGCGCAGTAGGGGCATGGCATTTTGTCAGAGGGCCCAAAATTTCTAGGTACGCCCCCCATGTGTGGGGAGGGCCCCTACCAGCCCAGGAGACTCCACCCACAATGCCTCTGTATCACCCCCCCCCCCCCCCTTTCATAGTGGCTCCTCCCTCTCCTCCTCGCAGTGGCAGACACGTTACGACCGCGACTTAACCAAGACACATGCGGTGAAGTTACTATGTCGAGAAAACATCGACGGCCTCTCCCTGATCATAATCATAATCCTGATCCCAGTTCCAGTTCTGCACCCGAAACCTATCCCCCGAGTGCTTAAATGAATCATAAACCCGAGGAAAAATGCATGATCCAGAGGCACAGAGCAGACTCATTTGAAATGATCAAGCTTCTGTAAATCTTTAACATACTTTCACGTATTAAATATTACCTTAAAAACAAAGGCTTAATATGAAGGGATCCATTCTTGGTGAATCTTCCCATTGCTTTTATCAGGACAGAATGAAAACTACACTACAATTCATGATGAACCAAAACATCTAGCAGAGCCGCCTCTCTCTGTAACTCTATCGCGATAAACCAGTGTCAGAAATCTATTCAAACACACAGGACTTAGCATATAATATAGCAGCAAAATGTAAATATAGAAAAATGTATATAATAGTTGCTGTACCTTTTTGTTTACCGTATTTAAGACTATTTTTAAAATCACTGGCAAAATGGTCTGATCTGGAATATATCTGTCAATATATCTGTCAATATGTGGCATTAATTTAATATTCTACTTTTTTCCCTTTTTGTAAGTGTGGGAAGTCTGGGTCAATGGCATTGTCCATAATAATTTATTTTGGGGGAAGGAGGGAATCAGGCAATATCAAGTCACCTGTTCCTGTTTCTGCTTTACTAACCCCCCAGGGGGATTTCTCTGCAGCATTACAAAGATATAATTCAGGGAATTTCCTCATATCATTATAATATAACAACCCACCAGCCTCACAACCCCAGGGGTGGCAGTTAGACATGTGGTTCTGTGAACAGGTATTTCTAAATTGCCCATAGTGTGTGACTGAGTTTGAATATGTTCCCTACGATGGACTGCTGTACAGAGCGAACCCCGCCTTGTGTCCCATCTGTGGTGCCTGGGATAGACTCCAGCTCCGCTCCCCCCCCCCAACCCTGTACCGGATTGCAGGAATATGGATAAATGGATGTATAAAATTCTAAAAATATGTGACTTAGGACACTGGCAGGTCGACAGAGATACTAGGCACTTGTCTAATAGAACTTCATCCCCCATAATGCCACAGGATTTATATACAAAACCGATGAACACAACTGGCCAGGCCAAAGTACAAAATAAAAACGTAAATTATGTATAAAATTTCTGAGATTTCTTCCTACAGCAATTGCCTGCTTCTTTTCATTCAATTTTGTTACAAGTGCAACATGTTTGTTTTATATGGGAATTTCACTTTGGGATCATTAAAGTTAATCTTAATCTTAAATCCATTCTTACGCAGATCTCTGATGACCCAACCAATAAATCTATACTGTCTCTGACAAACTGCTTGAAAAATATATATTACTTAAGAAAGTATTTAATATGTTTTTGTTCTCCAGGCACACAGGCATACCGCAGATTTGCTGCCAATGAGACTGAAAGACTGAATCTGCTGCTTTGAATGTGCTCTGGTATTTAGGATACAATTAACTCATCAGAAATATTGTCCTTGGACAGCTTGCTTGAACCACAGCTCTTTAGCAAATAGCAACAAAAAACGAGCTTTCTGTTGTAGGTGGCATGCAGAACTGTAACCATGACAGGAAGTTTAAGAAAGCAATGCTATTTGGGGTTTAATGCTCAATAAGGAGAAAATCATCTATAACCCATAGCCTGCCGCTTAGTGACTCCTCAGCATACTGACTTGTGCACATGCTTATCCCGCTGCCTTTCATGACATCAAATGATTTAACTGAAATGCAACATCGTATTAAGTGAGCAGCCAAAGCTAGTAAGATATGCACAGAGCATCGCCTCTTGATTGTGTGAAGTTCTCTATTTAGAATTTAGTGATTAACTGATACAGCACAGCACACAACGACGAAATGTGTTGTCTGCATTTAACCCATATGCGACATAGCAGGGGGCAGCTAATTCAGCGCCCGGGCAGCAGTATCTTACCCAGGGTACCTCAGGGGTACCTTGCTGGTCATGGAAATCGAACCTGCAATCTTTCAATTACAAGTGCGCGTCCCTAACCATTAAGCCACCACTGCCCACGACAAGTTTTAACATGTAAAACCAAAAAATAACAAGTTTTAACAAGTAAAAGCAAAAAAAAGTCAAGAACTTCTAGGTTGCTGGGGTCCTGTGGATGATAACATTGCAGTGACGAGTAATAATATCGCACAAACTGTAGTGTGTGCATTAGTCAACGTCAAGCAAGCATTTCTGGCACGAAGTCTCCCATAAAACACAATGGAATTTATGCTAATGAGATGAAACCAAACCAGAGGGACACAGCACAGCTCTGGTGAGTTTGACACAACCCAGAAAATCTGAGCTTTCTGATGTGCACGAAGCAGGGACGTATAAATTGGGGCGTATGTGTACCCCGCAATATTTAATTTGCCTTTATTCATCCCCTCTATAAACAGACCATTACATCATTACATCAAGTTGTGTCCCCCCTCCCCAATATCCAAGTCTCTCCTATGCCATTGTCACCAAGTAAGTCCCAAAATCAGTGAAACCTGACAGGGTGAATGTCCTGTAGGTACTTTAGGAATCACTGTCCTGAGGTGGAAGTCAGAGCGTAAATGAACATGCCATCAGTCCAGATAGCCTGTTCTCACATTTTTGCACCCAACAGTGCCTGATTACTTACAAAGAGGGAAAGTTTAACTCACTGAAAGAGAAAAGAAAAACATCAGTGCGGCCTGTCTTTCAGACGGATGGAATGTTCCAGATAAATTCCGGTGTTCCCCCGGCGGCTGCTGCCGTCACATTACTCTGCTCCGTAAATAAATATTATCGCTCCTTGGGCGAGAGGAGCATCCAGTGAGACGATGCAAACGGCAATTAAAATTCCCTGGGTGGCACTCCAGTCATCTGTTATGTTTAATGCGCAATTTCCCGCAGCCCTCGGCGTGTCACACGTCCCCAAAGCTGCTTGCTGTACGCTGCCAGTCACCATCGCGACATCTTGACACTTCCAGAGCCTTTGAAGAGCGAAAAAAATCCTGCCCAGCATGTGTGTCTGTCATGGATGCCTTTGGGCATGAGAAAGGATACGTTTGTTTGTGGAAAGTGAAAGGAAAAAAAAAATCCCTATCCAATTAATCTGCAACTCTGATCTCCACATATTACTCCGGGATGAATTCCCGTTCAGCCGCCTAAGAAAATTCACCTTTAATAAGAATATGTTCATAGACATGTTACTGAATGGGATTTTGGTCAACAGATGCAATTATTTTCTGGGTGTAAACGTGTTCCGCAATTACTCAATTTTCCTCTGTGGATTTCATTCTGCTGTAGCCAAAGCTTGAGGTAGCCTTGCAGGCAGTCTAATGATAGTGTGCTTAAAGACGGATCTCCGATGCAGTCTGCCAGCCGCGGCCTTATATCGAGTCCTCAGAGACACGATTTCCTTCAGATTTACAGAGGGGATGTGTGAGACTTGCAACTCTTTGGACAGAGATAACCACCTTTATCTGGCAGCTAATAAAAGTGCCAGGTGACAGTAATGGGAAGATCTTAGCTGGTTTCCAATTCTTCGACGCTTAAACTGCTTTACGTTGATCAGATGTCATACCAGATCCTGGTGATCACACAAAAACTGGAGTTCCATGTTCACAGATTTTGAGAGTGGTAGTAAAATACACCAAAGTCACGTACCTTACGGTAGAGGCAGAATGTCTAATAGGGCAGGATTCTTGGAAAATGCTTAGGTATACACAAAAGGTCTTTCCACCCGTGCCTTGTCAGGACAATCACAAAAGCTTCTCTACTCTTAAATCAGTCATGTTATGGGTTCAGGGGCCTAAACCAACACCACTGCAAAGCAAAGTTAATTGCGGTGCGGTTTGTTACGAAAATGACTTATTTCCAAAGACAAGGCTCCTATTCAGGTATGCAGAATTTATCTACAAACAAGGTACTTAAAAATGTGCCGATCGCCAGCAAGCTTGGCTGAAGATGAGGAATTCTACGGGAGCCTTTATAGGAGAAATTCTCTCTATGTTGAGAGTTTTCTATCATACCTTCAGACACAGCAGATATCGGACAACAGACTCATCACTGCACCAACAAGCCGGTCAAGGAACTCTGCGTCAAGCCGGGACTTCCCCTGCGTCCTGTTCCCTTCACATAGCTCGTCATTAAACTGTACACCTGAAAAAACCTTAGGAGGGTATGTGTGTGTATGTTTGTATGTGAACTGGTTGCATGTAGACTGACAATATATGGCTCTATCGATGACTGATCGGCATGACCTTGCATGAGGGAGTGAAACAGACTGCAATGCAGCACGGACCCCCCGCCTGCTCCAGAGATCCTGCCAGTGATACGTCTTAATCAGCCCGCGACACTCCCCCCCCCCATCCTGTCCCGTTGCCATGGGTGCCTCTGCCAGGAGGTCCAAACTCACACACACACACACACACAAACACACCTCCCAGCCCCCACCTCCAGCTACTGCTCCGAGATCACCTTGCGCCCAGAAGATACTTTTCGCATAAGGGGGGGGCGAGGTGGGAGGGGGTAGGCTTTGATGTAATCCCCTCATTTGCATACTCCCCACACCTGCGCTAATGTACTTGAGAAAGCTCAGCACGGCAGACCACGTTCGGGAGTCATGCTACACTGGATCGATAGCCAGACCGACTTTAATGAACGCGCAATATATCAGGCACCTCCGTAATGATGACGGGATTCGTTTAGCAGCTATGGGCACACGCGCGACGTTACAGCACAGCCACACCTTAACCCCTACGCTCTCTGTTCTTACACAGCGCTAAAGGGAGATCAATAGTTACATTTGGACTGTACTCTCCGCCAGTCCAGGTGATGGTTATTAGGGGGTCTGTTCACAGACATTTACAAACAGGCTCCAGATTAAACCGGTAATGACAGCCCTTACAGAAAGTGTATTTTACATCTAAAATTCCAGCCATGGTCGAATCATTATTTACTAATTTCATCGATCAACGTCTGCAGGTAAAGAGCAGGGTAGGTCTTTGTTGTTATATCTGTACCAAACTATATTAAACAACTGGTCGGGTGGGCGGGGAGTAAGTCCTTAGAACTAGACAAGTGGCTCCCTGAATGTTAGCAACCCCCCCCCCCCCCCCAAACATTAGCACACCCATTTAAGACAATCCTCTAGTGGGCAGTAAATGAATGAATAAAACATTACGTCACTTTGTGCACCTGGAAGCGTTTTCAACCCATGTGAGATTCAGTGGTCTTTCAAGGATAACCGTTTTACGTAAAGATTAAACTTTATTAGTCTATACATACATCTTTCATATAATAATTGTTATAATACTTGTAAGTCAAAAATAATAATTATAATATTTAAAAAACTAATCCAATAAACTACTCTGTATTTTATTTAAAAACATAAAATTGAATTTAACCTTTTTCTGTCAACAAAAATAAAAAAAGATCACAGAAAAAAAGTTACAAAGTAGCTATTGACTATCGTACTGGAAGGGAACGTTTCCCAACAGCTCTCCTCAACAACAAAGGAACAGTTAGAGGTATTGTTCAATACCCTTAATTTTCTATAGTAAATATTTTTACACACCAGAATAGGCTGGGGTGCAGGCCTAAGAGAGCAACAGTGGAATGTTCAGTTGTTATTATTTCATCACCGGTCACGAAGGCGGGGCTTCCACAGGCAGACCAATCAGCAGACAGTACGAGATGTCCATAGAGGGAGGAGCTGAAGACGAATTAGCCCGGCGTGTGATCGCTTCAGATGACTTGTAGCTGTAAACAATAGGTTTGATCGCTTTGAAAAATCCCGCATTATTCCTCAGCAATACTCCTTTTCTTCCCTTTAAAGAGGTAGGACACTGTTATACGTTGGCAGAGAGGATCTCGCTCACATCCCCTGGCAGTCCTTGGGATTTATTCACGCTCTCAGAATGACTGGAAATCCAGACCTTTGATATGCAGAAACTGAAATGTGGGAGAGATGCCGAGGTTTGGTCTGCTGTAAAAAGCGCACGGCCATCGATGGCGACCCTATCCAGCGTTGGGGCTTCTATTTTTTTCTTTTTACTCGGATCAAGTGGGCAGGGGAGGTAATCTGGCTGCTTTCCAGGCCAGAAGAACAAGCCCCCCCCCACCCCTCCATCACAAGCCACCGGGCAATGCTATGGTCAAGATGATGCGTCGAAGCTGTAAAGAACAGAAGGAAAATATACATACTCTATTTCACAGAGAGACAGATAAGAATGAGCAAGTAATTAACAGGAATTACATAAAAAAATTGTTGGAATCAGTCTATTTATTTTTAATTCTTGGGATCATCCTTTCATCCAGGAGGAGGGGCCAAGCACCTATTCTGTCTTCTGATTGGTCACTGACTGGAGTAGTGCTATATGTCTGCAATGGTGCTAGACGTTTTTCATTGAGGTGCATGCTAACTCACTCCTGCCCATTTCTAGGCTGTAGCATCAAAAGGGAGGTGTGGATCTTCCCGAGTGTGAGTCATTAAATATTAACACTCCCATTGGCTCAGAGCGGCCGGAGCACATTCAGGAGGGAGAGTGACGGACAGAGTGACCTCCGGCTTATCCTTCATAAGCCTGTTGTCATGTTTCAGTTATTACACGCCACGGAGAACGGACGTCATCCATCTTGCTCTCGCTTCCGCACAGAAGGCGGCTCGGTAAATGACCCGCCGATGGCGTGGCCCTTCATCCACATCAGGGGGTGTTTATGGTTCATTGTAGTGTGCAGTTATTCATTTCGCCGAGATTCCTTCAATGTCCGTACTCTCCACCTGTCTAACTGGTACCAGTGACATAGCTCTCAATTAATAAATGCTACTCTTTTGCATACAGAGCCATGTATATTTTAAGATGGATATTTTAAGAGATTAATTGTACATGATAATTAATCCACAGTGAGATTTATTGTTTTCTGGTAAGTTTATTCTACAAAAATGAGATTACTATATCCATGATTCTGACTCCCATTGCATGGATTATTCCAATGAGAAATCTATAAAAATACAACAAAGCTATGATATACTTAAACAAATGCATCCCTGTAGTGTCTTGTATTATTTTCTCCACTCTGACTGTCTCACAATCTCTTTATTCAAAATCACAATACAATCTGTTTTCCATTTTTTTTTTCTTGCTATATATCTGTTAAAATCTATTTAATTGCTAATTGATATCGTATTTTTACATTTCTCAAAGAATACTTTACACAACATGAGCTTTACTATTTTAAAATGAGACTTAAAAAAGATTAAAGAAATTTAGGAACACCGTTTTGACCAAATGTGGATATTAACATTAATGGGATATTTTTAATAAATCAGATGTTCTCTATCACGCAGGCTTAGGATACTCAGCTATATTGTTTTGTAATAGTAATTTATTGATTTTTCCAGAAAGTTCTTACCTGTCCCAAAGTTTTACACTTCTACAGTTGGTGGTACAACAGCCAGCAGATATCAGAGCTGCAGAATAAGACATCAAAACAAGGAAGTAAGACACTGTATGTATGTATTTTAAGGGAAGTAGCAATTCAGTTAGTGGCAGGTTTATTAGGTAGCCTGCTACTCAGCACAAACAACCTGGTCCTTCAAACAGCCAATTGGGTGGCTGCAAATTAATACATACAGCACACAGACAAGGTCAAGAAGTCCAGTTATCGGTGGGCTTAGCATTAGAAGTAGACATGCACCAACTGTATCGGGCAACTATCGGTAGTGGCCGATATAGCAGATATCGGTATTGACCGATGGATAAAAATAAACCGATATTTACCACCGATGATACCCTTTAAAATGGTGACCCATATTGCTTTGCACACCCACGTACTAAACAGTTAGAAGAGAGCCTGCTGTGTGGAATTATTTAATTTTACTGAAAATGACATTAGAAATGCATTTAGCAAACATCGCTCTGCTAAAAATTTTATGAGAAGGATCTATTAATAAACATTTCGCCAACACAAATTTCATTGCTCACCTTAAGGCGAGACAGAAAAGTTAAAATCAAATCAAATCAAAAAACTTTATTTGTCCCCGAGGGGCAATTTGAGTTCGAAGAGTTTCTGAAAAACAAATCCAAATTACCCAGGTTATCACACTTGATGATCAGCCCTTCTCTGTTATAAATGTTATGAATATATAAGATGTATACAGTTATAAAACAGAGTGCTCCGGGACTGTTGTTGTATGCCAGAGTTTGTGTTTTATAACCATAATTATTTAATAATTTATTTTTAATTCTTTTTGGGTGGAGTGTGCCTTTAAACTTATTTCAACAGCACGTACCAAAAGTCGGTATCAGTATCGGTGTCAATTTTTGAAATAATCGTCTACCGGTATCTGACAGAAATTTCCTTATCGGTGCATCGCTAATTAGGACAGCTACTACCTTTCAAGCGTGTCGATTGCTGCTACCAGTCATGGTGGTTCCTGCATCTCTGAAAGAGTCGCCCTCCTAGGATTTTAACACACTTCAGTGTCTAGAGTTTACAGAGAACGGTGGGATGAGCAAAGAACATGCAGCCAGTGGCGTTTCTGCGACTGAAAACACCTCAGTAATGAGAGAAGTCAGCGGAAAATGGCCAGATTTGTTAATAGGTCACTAGTGTAAAAATAGCAGCTGAATACGACAAAATTGCTTCTCTGAATGATCAACTCATTTATCCTTGAAGCAGTTATGGAGGCAAACGTGACTGCTAATCAGTGCTATTGCTAGGTGAGCATAACAAAGGGAGTCCTGCCCAATAGGCTACCATACAAATATTCAGTGCTCATCAATTTTACATTCATGCAACAGTTATACTGCAAAGACAAATTAATAATGTAATAGTTAATTCAAAAATAACAATAAAATTCCTCAGCTAAAAGTTTAGCTTTTACAGTGAGTTCTTACATTTATTAATACTTTACAATGGCTTTGCATTACACACAGGAAACTTAGGCTTATAAATGGGGACCATTGCAGAGATAATCTGAATTTATAATATATTTATGATGCACTCCTGTGCAGAAGCAATTTAAACTTACATATTTATGCTGGGAGGATGTTAAATTTAGAATAAGGTTGAGTTATCGAACGGAATGACATTCGCTTCGCCCACAACTTATATTTTTAATACCTTAAAAAGAACCGCATTTTATAGACAAAAATATATATCAATGTTGACACTCAGGTGCTGATCCCCAAAGCAATTTACCCCTCTTCTGCTCTACTTTCCTACCCCCAATCACTTGGAATACTACGATCACGCAAAAGTCGGCTCACGTCAGCTGACGGGTCTCGTCTTTGCTTTAGCGTGAGCGAACACGCAGCTATAGGAATCCTGCTATGGAATAGCATAGGCGATACGCCGCACGCTTAACCTGATTAAATAGGCACGTATTGTACATAGATGAATGGGGAATAGCCAGGAATAAGTTCTCCATACCTCATGGTGATGGTATCCTCGATACCTTTCCAGCTAAGGGTGTTTATACACGATTATAAAGCATATATAGCACTTACTTTTGTAAATATGGTTGTTTATTACTACTCTGTATGCAGAGTATACATAGTTACACACATATTATGCTATAGATAGAATTACAGGTCAAGGATCAAAACTGTAATATAAATATTTAAAGCACAACTGAAACATAAATATCAGGATGGGTCACTTAAAACATTCATGACTCAATATTTCCCTGAAAAGGTACTTATCGTTGATTACTACACTTACACCTTGAAAGCTGTGGGGCAATTATTTCATTGTATAACAACAATTACAAGCCCCTATATTTTTGTACTGGATTACATAAACAATTTGTAGACCCAGCGTCAGATGGACCATATTATTCTGGTATAATTGTTTTTACACTGGTTACTTCATTGATTACAAGTCGGCTAAATAATGTCTTGATTGACAGTGCGATCATCATTTATGTATAACTGAAAAGACTTTCTTAATCAGAAGCTATAGACATTTGATGACATGCATTTAAAATATCCCAAGGAGAGCATCCCTAGGCTATACATGCAATGAGACAGTTAGGACCCGGAGTCATCCACGGTCTCCATGGCAACATTCTGTCTTGCATGTTTCAGTCAATGGTCGACCAACACCAGTGACATCTACTGTACTTCTGTCTTCAGAGCCCTTTCATACTCACTTCATCATCATTTTCCCATTCTTGTTTTCTGCCTGATAGACATCACCTTTTCTCAACTAGTATCTGTCAATTTGACACAAGCACCAAGACACAGGAGTGTGATAGAGCTAATATTCTTTTGAAAACCACCTTCCCATGGTGCCAGCTTGGACGGGCGTCCTCTTCTTCTTCTTCTCTCTCTCTCTCTCTCTCTCTCTCTCTCCCACACACAGACACAAGTGTACAGTACTTGGCGGCTTTAAGTCTGAGATCATATAAACACATCTCTTTAAATGTGATTGCATTGTCTGGATACTTAAGGGAAAGGGAGTGATCACGCAGAAGCTTAAAATAAAATGTAACATTAGTATCATTATCGAATGGCCAAGGCATCTAAATCCAGGGCCAATTTTAATATGCAGGTTAAAAAAAATCGATGCTATTTTCTTTAATCAGATTTCATTTCCATGAAACCTCAGAATATAGTTTATTTAAAATGTTTGTGTGTGGCGGGGTGGGGGTTTAAGATATACCCCACATTCTGTCCACACAATGTGATAAAAACCTGTTATTTTGATGTTATGGGGACCATTTTTTCAGATCCCCACAAAGATCTGCGAAAGGAATCGAAAAAGTTAAAATGCCGAAAAATTTTGTTTGGTTACTTATGGTTAAGGTTAGGGCTGGGTGGGGGTTAAGGTCGTGTTGTGATTAGAGTTTTCCCCATGGAAATGAATGGAGAGTCCCCACAAAGATATAATTACATGTCTGTCTGTGTGTGTGTGTGTGCGTGCGTGTGTGCGTGCCTGCGTGTGTGTGTGTGTGCGTGCGTGTGTGTGTGTGTGTGTGTGGTTTGTGTGTGTGTGTGCGTGTGTGTGTGGTTTGTGTGTATAAATTGTGTGTGATGACTTGGGTAAAACTGCAAGTTTGCATGTGTTCATTAAGCCAGTGCAGAGAATGAACAGGGGAAAAAAAAATATTTTGTAATTAAAAAAACTAGAATGCACATCGGGGGCAGGCATCTGTGTCTCTGGGGCGTTTTTATGGAAGGTGTCTGCAGTGCCTGGGTCAGAGCTCTCTGTCCCTGCTGTGCTTCTCAGTCCTTCTTGTGGGGTGTAAATTGCATTCCAGAAAAGGTGATGGCATCACACCTGGTTCAGATCCCTTCCCGTTACCCAGACGGACACCTGATGGCACTCTTAACTGATATGGGGGCGGAGTGTGGCTTGGCAGGTTAGGACTCTCTGCTTGTGTTCAGAAGGCTGTTGGGTCAAATCCCAGCGTTGGTACAGAAATCTCACCACTGGGCTCCCATATCCCAATTGCTCCAAGGAAAGACTTCTCAAAAATGTATGTCGCTATACATAAAAACTTCCGCTAAAATGGAAGTACATTAGTGATAGCTATATATATTAACAATTACTAGGAATCTATGAATGACCAAACAAGTACCATAAAATTACACCCTACTATGAACACCCTACAATCCACCCACTGCAGGAGCAATTCTAGGGGCATAAGAGGGGTGCCATAATTCATACTGATGGGATCAACCTTACCATTAGCCAATCATATGTTTTGTATCAGTGAATGACAGGGGAAGGAGCACTCCATGGGCCAATCAGCTTTCAGCTGGAACTAGTGCCCCTGTAGCCCCGCCTTTGTATACACACCTGATTCACTGTGCTTCTTCACAAGAGGATACCTCTGTCACCCTTTTCCGCCATTAATAATAGTGAAAATCTAAGTGGTACGATATGTTTTTGCTCCGAATCATTACACGCTTTAAAATTAAAGGTGAATGATGTGAACCTCATTAATTGGTTTTATCGCTGATTATTATAACGAATTGCAAAAACTGAAAATGGCACATTGCAGACGAGCTCAGTTTTACAGGCTGTAATAAGGAAAAACACAGATTTCACAATGTGTTCAGTTTTATCCCTTTTTATTAATGTACTTATCAAAGCTTTAGTCATTGAAATCAATGCGGCTACGATCATCTTAAGTCTGCATCATCAATTATTCATCTGATTAAAAAATAATGCCAAGACACGCTGGGAGCTGGCGTTTACTACACTGTGTGTTTTTCCAGTTGCTGTCCTGCCAGGGAACACGTACAAGGAGACCAACGGCACCACGAAAGGAGTCAAAACCTCGCGGCTACAGCCAGACGAACATGCAAGACACAGCAGAGGACTACACTGAGACTGTTACTCTCTGTCTTAACTAGGGTGACCAGATAATCCATGTCAGGGAGGACACTTTGAGCTACTTCAGGTTTTACAAACTACTTTCAAACTGAA
>JAODKC010000110.1:1167690-1201480 GCA_026777985.1 Mormyrops attenuatus
TTGACTGAAAGACTCATCCAGCTGTTTCACATTAGCATTAGTGACACATTCATGATTATAGGAGACTGACCAATAAGGACACAGCAAGAACTCGGTGCTAAAGTGAAATCCGGGTTTAATTGAAATGGTAATTTACAATTCCTGTCCCAGCTCAGAGTGTCCTCCCTGACATGGGTTATCTGGTCACCGTAGTCTTGACTTTTATGAGTGATGTATTCCCCATGTTCATTCCTGCACCATCAAAGTGACCTTAAAACACCACGTACGGAGCTGAAAGGCCATAAAATGCCGTGTGGTTACGCTTTGATTTGCAGACTCTGATCTCACGGGGATTTCCATGCTCCATGTTCTCTGATCGCAGAGCACCATCAACCCCACATAGGCAGGGGTTACAGGCCACTACCCCAGCCAAAGCATCCTGAAGCCAAAAATTCACCTCTGTCTCTCCTCCTTCACACAAGCCCACATGCTGGCAGGTCTTACAAGTGATAATAACAGCCAAGGTGCCCCTCCATCCATCTCAGAGAGACAGATGATCTTACTGGAGGGATAACCCTAGAGCAACACATACTTCCTGTCCAGACAGGAAGAGCGACAGACACATCCTGTCCAGATAAGAAGTGAATGTCACTCTTGGGCCATCCCTCACTGCGACGGACGTTAATGACCAGGGGAGACAATTTAACTAGCCTGTCGAAATATTCCTGCTCACAGCGCAGGCAGAGTCCTGTCTCTCTGAGTCTGACTATACATATTTCCAGCTGCCATGATCCATTGCTTATTTACACATTCACCGGGGTCGCTTTAAGGTATGTCTCTAAACACAGGATGGGGGAGTGCCTAACACATGTTAACGAGCTGCAGGTCGCCACACCTGGCTGTGTAATGGTCTGCCCAGCCGGTGTCTCTCCACCCTGCCTAATAGGTAGAAGCACCCCAAGAGCGGATGTGCTGCCAACACACGGCTGGCTAACTGCCAGCGACAGATTTGTTTTTTCTGGGGCCCCAATCAAAAAGTCACTTGCTCCCCCTGCAGTGTAATGACTGTTTGTGGCCAACAGGGGGCCTCAAACCTCAGGGGGCTCCACACGCATGCATGGTAAACACTGCAGCTGCTAACCACGACCCATGGCTGGCACAGGAAGTGCAGATATGGAGGGATGAGGAATAGTGCGGGCCGATGTTGAGGGCCTGGGGTTCGATCATCCCTCCTGGGTCTCCTGAAATGGCAACCTCTCCCTCACCCCCAGACTAAGGAATGTAGACTACAAGCTGGTATTACATGTGGATTACAGTGGAGTGGCCTATATTTCAAGCCATCGCACAAATGTTAAGATGGCAGAGCGAAGTGTGTGTGTGGGGAGGGGGTTCTCTCCCTGGCCCCCACTGTAAGCCTCACGCATGTCATTTATGCTGAACGCATGGACTTGTTATAAATAGATTGTCACTGGTGTTGGACTGAGAGGAAAATCCCGCAGATGTCAGCTTTATCATCAGCGGGAAGACTGCTTTACTCCCACCCCCTTGTATAGTGGTCAGGTGTCTTCGGGTGGTTTGGGAAATAACATCTTACTATTTACACAAAATTAGCATCCTTCTTCTAAAAGAAAAAAAAATCGAGTCAGTCTGCAAATATAAATGCATCAAAGCAGTGGAAAGAAAGCTGTGAGTTGGATTTTTTGGCTAAAGAAAACACACAAATCTGTTATTTTCTTCACTCCAGACATAAAGGCAATAGTACGAAAGGCTTTGGTCCCAACTAATAAGCAGTGCTTTGTAATAATAAGCACATAAATAATACAAACACACATAACAAAGCTAAAGGAGAACTTCCTACAGGCAACTGGGCAGACCTCAGTCCCAGCATGCATCATTCCGAGCACCAAATCCAAAACTGATTAGTTTCTCTCCAAATATCTTTGGAATGAGGACCTTGGTGACCTGTGATTCCCAGGGCAAAATAAAAAATGATTAGAGGTTTTATTGCCATTTCCTGAGCTCCTCTGTACAGCTTTAGTTCCGTTTATCCCAGTCCACGGGACAGAAATGGGAATTTCAGGGGGGGCCTAACTTGCAAGGGATAGATGCAGGACGAAAGTGTAGACGCGCCCAATAAAGAGGGCCTACAGAGAGGCGGGAGGCCGCAGCATCATCCGTAGGCAGCGGGCCTACGCAGCGGTGCCTTTTAAAGACCCAGACACATGTTTATCATCTAAAACTCGCAAACCTGCACACAGAATTGCAATTTAGCCAGGAACGGCACGGTGTGCTAATGCGCTCAGCATGTATATACATCTGCTGTTGGAGAAGTGACTGCAGCCGTCCTCAGACCACTGCACTTACAACACTTCCTGCGTGCTCATTTTTGCGAATTTGATGTTCAAATCCACCTGAAGTTTCTTATTTACGTGAATTATATTTTCTGTGAAGTGTACCTTGTTGTACTAAACTGTGGCAAATATCAAATAAACAATAAAAATATGCAATAGAGCGGCGGTTAAAGAGATGACCAGTTGCAGAATGTGGCACATTAGCACGACCTAATATGGCAATGCAGTCCTCACTGAAAGCAGTCACTTTTACTAATCGACTTCACATATTTTTGCCAAATACTGACTTTATTCCTGTTACACCAAAACTATCCTGATGTCCAGTGTCTACCTGAAGCTAAGCATAAAAAAACAAATTCAGGAGAAATTATGAAAACTCTATATGGGCAAGTGATAGATCGACTCAAAGCTACAGTAGAGGGACTGAGGATTACTTTGCTTTATCGTTTTTGGTTTATAATGAGAAAGGAACACAGTTCAGACCCAGTTCAAAGTGTGTTAATGGGATTCATCTGCATATCTGTGGGTCACACACACAAACCGGGTCCATATGACTCCTTCGTCCCAAAGATGGGACCCTGATCCGGCCACCACAGTTGGCGCCGTGCTCATGCTCTATGCCAAGCTTCCCCTTCGCAGTGTCCTTTTGGTCCCGTGCCCCGCCTTGAGGAGGCTGAAATCGCATCTCCATCTGGCATACGGGCTAAAAACAACCAAAGGAAACCCTGTAGCCAGAGCTGAGAAGGAGGCGTGAGGGATTCTTCGATCTCTCATTCCAGCACGAAGAAGCGTCGGCTCCCCAGGGACGCTCTGTAGCTCCTCTCTGTGAACCCATCCACAGAGATCCTGCCACTTCACCAGTTACACGCCTAATGCATTCGCTCACTGGCCTTTTACCGCACTACGACTGCGTACCTCCCTTTCTTCATCTGAATTAAAGTAGACATTGTACAATATGAATCTGACAGAGGTGGCTTTATATATTCTACCAAGATAAAAGATGAAAAAGCAGAATTTAAATTCCAAATTAAACTTTAGATAGGGCCAGCACATAGCCTCATAGTAAAATAATGGGTATGAATCCCCAAAATTAATTTTAATGACCGATCAGGTAACTGAAAGTACAAGTGAAACCCTCTCTAAATTAGCTTCAACTCAATGGTCAGGGAAGCCAAGATCTAACCTTAAAATTCAACCCCCCATCAGCTAAATCTATTCCAGATCGGCACAATTTACCAGGCGGGGGTGAATACAGGCCTGCAAGGGGGAGCAACACAATGGAAACACATCATGAAAAGCAGACTTTCACTTTGAAGTAACTAAATCACAATTATAAATGGAGCTACAAAGGTGAGTCGTATCGGGTTAATAGCCAGTTAGCAGCATGTGTGAGATGTAATAGAAGTGAGAGAGTCTTCGCTTTGATAAGTTTTCAAAACAACGTGTGGCAGCTAACAGAGTAACAGAAAGGCTGAAATTGCAGGTGGATCGATCACAAAAATTGGAAAGTCATCTAAGCTATCATGAGCATCAAGAGGAACATCTCAGCTATCATGAGCATCAAGAGGAACATCACAACTATCATGAGCATCAAGAGGAACGTCTCAGCTATCATGAGCGTCAAGAAGAACTATCATGAGGGGTTCTGCTAATCACGGACAAACTGTATTACCAAAGAGAAACAGTCGAAAATCAGGGAGTGACAAACTCTGGCCAGGATACTCTGGCCTCCAAAATTACCAGAAAACCGAATCAGCACCTCTGTGATCCAGTCTCAACAAAAACCGTGGCTTCACAGAGCCGGAATTACGGCGGGGCTGACGTTCAGAATCCTGGGGATAACGAGAGGACAGAAACGCATAACCTGCTGTAAGGTGCATGAAATCGGGACCCCTGAGCAAAGGGAGAAAAAGTGATATGGACTGAGTTACCTTTCTCCCTTTTCATGCATCTTTCTAACTAGGAAAAGACAAAGGATGCTTGCGGCCGCCACCGCTGCTGCTGTGGGCAGCATCTCATGGGAGTTATCAGGTCCAACGAATACTCCAAATAGCTAAATAACAACCAATGCTTATGAGGCCACACAACGGGACTAGATGCACACTAATAAGCAAATTCCAGTGGTTTCAAAATCACCTGGTCGAAACATCATTGAGCCGTTACGGTAAGCTCTGGAAATGCAGAGCGGCAAATCAATGTCCAGAACTTTTCCGGAAGAGTGGCCTAATATCCGTACTGCACACAGTTCGGAACATGTATGACAATATTCTAAGAAGGTCTGTAGATGTTCTGCATGCAAAGGGTGGCCCTATACTTTATTCAGGCCTTGATATATAAACTGTTAATTGTTTCCATTATATTGACTACTCCATGCATCTAGTGTTAAGTAAAATGTTGGTAACACTTCACATGGTCATCATAACGCATTATAGATACTTTCATAATGCAATATAATGCACTCATAAAGTATTATAAACATGGCAATAACTATTCATAAAAAGGCATAATACATTATAGCCATGTTTATTACGCATTATGCATAATTAGTCAACAATATCTGCCACAAAAAAAATGGAATAAATAATATTGCCAGTTTTTGATACATTACGAAGTGCTGTTTGTTTATTGATTGATTTGTTGTGATTTTTTGCAGCGTGAGCAAAAATTGAGCAGTATATGAGTAAATGAGCTAAAAAAAGATCATGTTTCTCTCGTGCTCAGTTTACAAAAAAAATCTCAATCATGCAATATATGGCCTAGGAATCTCCTGGCTGTGATTTTGCAGTAGCAACTATCAGTCTGAATATTACACAGTATAGCTTGATGTCACAGTGATTTAAACTGAGTTACACACATACCTGCTGCAAACCTCACTTTGCTGCTCAATTATTATCAGTTCAAACAGGAAACAGATGAAGGCAAGGTCCCCTTGTCTTTAAAAGAACACATCACTAATGTTTTTTGTCAGTTTCAAACAGGCCAACTCCACAGTCCATTTACCTTCCCTGGCACCTTGAACCGAATAAAAAATCACGCCATTTTCAACAAAGGAATAAAAAAGACGCAGCTTATTTCAATAACTTAAGAAGTCCTTTTCATGAAGCGCGCTTTCATCAAAATTTTTTGGAATTGTTTTCTACTATATTTTCCCGTTTGTTGCTGTTCGTCATATTTTCTCGGAGTTAAGAACCTGACATTCTGCGTAAGCCCAGTGAGGGAGCGGAGGCATGGGCAACTCTGCGGATGCTGCTCCCCATCACGTTCGGCATGTCAAACGCCGCAGCGCGCGAGACTTCCCTCCAGTGCAAGGGCACCTCAGTACATGCTGCAGGGTGGCGCTCTTCGCCTGCTCCCCACCACCTGCGGCTCGGCTTGTAAGCAGCATTCAGGAAGTACGACATTTCCTCATTATGGTGACTGCGGGAATATGGCATAAAGGTAGGCCAGCGCCGTTCCAGGTATCTTGCCGACCGTCAATTACTCCTGTCGACGCATGAACGTATGCATCAGATTGGA
Source organism: Mormyrops attenuatus (assembly GCA_026777985.1). Taxonomy (NCBI): domain Eukaryota; kingdom Metazoa; phylum Chordata; class Actinopteri; order Osteoglossiformes; family Mormyridae; genus Mormyrops; species Mormyrops attenuatus. Next base: position 1,173,537 of record JAODKC010000110.1, read on the forward strand.
AGGAGCTGCCTCACACAACATACACATCATGAAATAATACATACTTTGGAGCTGCATTTTATTTAATAACCCCACTGGGTAGTTTGCTGGTCAAAACGTTATTGCACTGAGAATAGAACTGTTACTGTTAAGTATGCAAAACAGTCCACCCATCAGCCCATCCATCCATATTTTATATAATAATAACAATAACAACACCAATAATAATAATGTTATTATTATTATTAATAATAATAATAATAATAATTGCACCTTACAATCTGTTTATCCAGGCACAAAGCAGGATTTCTTTCTTAGTCGGATAACTTGTTGGATTTAAGGTAGTCTGGGCAAATGTAAGCAATCAAAGAATAAGTCCATTTAAACTGGGGTACCTTAAATCCAAAAAGTTATCCAGCTTAGCAAGAAATCCATCATAGTCATACAGGCTGCTAAACAAGGTCATGGGTGAATAATAAAAATAAAAATAATAGTAATAATAATAATAATAATAATAATCCATTCATCTATCCATCCATTTTCTGAAACCGCTTGTCCTATTCAGGGTCATGGGGGTCCGGATCTCTATCCTGGAGGCTACAGGGGCAAGGCAGAGAACAACCCAGGATGGGGCACCAACCCATCGCAGGTAATAATAATAATTAGTAGTAGTAGTCACAAAATAATACCACCACATGACAGAGACCTCTACAGATGTACTCATAGATTAAAAAGCAGCCCTCAAACAGCAGCAACAGCAAAATGTTAGTGTCTGGAAGCCTCAGGTCGGCCCTTTCAGAGCGTCCCTCTCCGCGGTGAGGGAAGCCACATGCCACCGCCCACGTCACAAATGACCTGGACAGGCAGCTGAGCCCCAGCACACGCACACTCACTGTCTGCTTACTGCTCCATTCTGGCCACGCCCCTAAAAGCAACCAGTCCAATCAGATCCATCAGAACATTCCTTAGGCGTCCTATCACGGCACAATTTACAACCACACAGATGGGGAGCAAGACACCGAAAGGAGATTTTGAAAGTGGAATGAAAGGAATAATTTTTCTGCTTGGCAATTTAAATGGACAAAAACAGGATCACAAAAATAGCTACGAGAATAGCAGGCACTTTATTTGGCTGTAGCGGCAATCTTTTTTAACCCTTCCCAGCAGAGGACTGAGCTCGGCCCGCACGTTTTCAGTAGGAAAAGGATGTGCATTGCACGAGATCAACAGTGACGGTGATCCTCCCCGATGAAAGCGGAACACGCGTGTTTGTTCGGCATGGGGTCAGCCGGCTCTGCGTACCCGGTTCCAGCGTTGCGGGGGCATCCACACACCCCCTGCCAGATCCTCCTCTCTCTCTCCATTCCACCTCTAAGTCACCTCCTGGACCGCCAGGCTTTGATGCATCAGCACTTATCTCTGCACGGCTCTGCTCCCCCTGCCCCGGCCTTCTCTGCACAGTCATGCTGAGGTCAGAGAGCCCCCAGTGGCACGCCGGGCACCACGGCAGGGCGGGAGGGCAGAGGTTGGGCTCAGAGTCTCCCTTTCCACATCGAGCAGACTGTGGCTCAGCCTTAAACACAGATCCGCGGGGTGGCAAGAGAACAGCGGGGCCTCGCTCTCGAAATCCACCCCACAGAAGAATGTGAGCAGAGAGCGGTTTGAAAAGATTAGCTCAGCTGAGGGAAAGAGTATGTCACTTCCCAAGAGGCCATACAGGAGTGTAAGCCAGGCCTAGGGCTGGGCGTTCACACCTAAACACATACCACAGTGAAAATTACTGCCACACCTTCATACCGGCGTGAAATCAGTGAGCTATGTAACTCTTAACATACAATTAAAGTGAAATATGGAACATCGGTAAAGGTGGGAGGAGTTGATCTTAGACATTTGGGGCTTTATTTTTTTAAAAAATGAAAAAGGAGCACATTTTGCCTCTGTGCAGAAGTTTGATAAATAAGATGATGGCTGTTTCTTTATTGATCCGCTTGCTGGCTTTTCTGCGGCATGACTGGTTCCCGGTACAGACGGGCCAGGTCGTCTTTTCAGTTATGACAACTTGTAGGACAATGGTCAATTCTGCAGAAGAAACAAAAACTCTAGGGACTTTTGAAATCAGACAACGGATGACGGGAAGTCAGAGGTCCTGCTTGAGGACTGTCAAGGCGCACTTTCTTAAAACATCACCCAAAATTTCATCCAGACTTCATTTTCACCTTGTAATCATGTCAGCCGAGAAAACAAAATCTACTATTCTTCTGCACCTTTTTCAAAGAGGAATGTTTTTCAGCCTGACAGCAGGACAAGAAAAACCATCATTGCTCTATTTGTGAGTTTCTGCACTTTGGTGATCCTGAACACGTAATCATTTCTTGTTCATGTTTCCCAACATAAACAGGTTGTTCACATATTTGAAATCATCCAATTGATTCTGCCATGTAAGACTCATTTTACAAAACATTTAGAAGTATTATATACAATATATAGATTGAGAGATCCGGTCTTATATTGATATAGCTTATCTCTGGGTCCAAGATTTATGCTTCTAAATGTTTATTTAATTTTTTATTTATCTTGAAACCACATATCCTGGTCAAGGTCATTGGATATGCCAGTATCTGTTGTATTATCCTGTAACATGGATAATAATTAGTAATAGCAACAACAACAACGGCAGTAATATTAACAATAACAACAACAATAATCATCATCAAGCATTTATTATTATTATTATTATTATTATTATTATTACAAAGGTAATACTGTGAGCCTGACAGCTTGTCCTGTCAGCTGATAAAACAGGACCACAAAAATTTGTTCCTACAAACCAGTAACAGGCATTATGGGATGACACAGACACTGAGGAGTTCCTGATTTCTCCCAAAGCTAGCCTGGAAGGCGGGACCTGAACCGCAGTGTCGTTGAAAGGAGAAGGCTGCATGCCTTGCTGTAGTGTTTAAATTTAGGGTGCTGATTTTATGGCGCACCTCAGAAATCGGTCCAAAGATGACGGCTGGCCTGATTAAAAACAAATTACTTTCAAAGCGGCCGCTGGTGTCAGCAGCCTCGGATGGTGACGTGATGGTTATCCATCCTAATTTCATAACTGCCAGTGAGGCCTCCTTCCAAACACTCGCACCACACGACGATGATACGACCGCCTGCTCTTCCTCTTTGCTCCTGTTAGCTGATTGGCTACGAAGACGAGGGCGGCACTAATGGAGGGGAAACCAAAAGCCTGTGGCTAATGCATGTGTGGGTGCTAAGCTACACATTTCCCAGTACTAGTTACTCCATGCATTTGCAGTATTACATTACCTAGAGAACTAGCCCAATATGAAACTTCCATATGCTAACATAATGACCATCTAGTCCAGTGGTTCTCAATCCTGGTGCTGACCCCCCCGCCGGAATGTTTTCATTCCAACCCTACCTTAATCAGGCTTATATGGTCCTTCATAGGCTAATAATGAATGTGGCAGGTTCAAAGGCTGAAATGAAAACATTCTGGCAGTGGAGGCGCCAGGAACAGGATTGATAACTGCTGATCTAGTTCAAGGTGCACCTTGTCTCCTGGGATAGGTTCTGACCTCCTTGGGTATATCTCCACTGGATAAGCAGTGGACGATGGATGGATGGATAGATGGATGGATGGATGGATGGATAACATTTTGCTTACAAGAAGTAATGTCACAAGAAGGCATCAGATTCAATACACTGCAGTCTTTCAGCCAAAGTAGACTGCCTCCATGTTGGTCAGGATACCCTAGGCCAGCGTTTCCCAATCCGGTCCATGGAGACCCAGAGACAGTCCATGTTTTTGCTCCTTCCCAGCTCCTGGAGCAAAAGTATGGACCAGTTGTAGGTCCCTGAGGACCAGATTAGGAAATACTGCCCTAGGCAATAAGGTTGACATTAGCAGAACCCTGAAACATGAATCTGCTGGTGATCTGACAGATCAACATTTGGAGCTACATGAGTACAGCCTTCCAAGCTAAAGACTGCTTTGCTCCACTCACCAAGTGCACCGGTGTGATCGGCCTACACCGCCAGTCACACACATATATCCAAAAACAACAAATCGATGGATACTTCTGCGGTGTAAAAGTAACAAAAAGTGTTTTCATAATCATTCAATACAGCACAAAATGAGTGCGCAGAACCTTAAAAAAAACACCAAATGAGAACCAGAGATCTCCTTCTGAATCAAAATCTGACCGATAAGTCAGCTTAACTATAAAGAGAGTTTGAGGAGAAGGTCACAAGAAAATATGGCAAGATGACCGCTGACGTGACACTGGTCACAAGATCTCACAAAAAACAATAACATTCCAGCCAGCAGCTCAAGTTGCTTTATTTAACTGCTGTCGCAGGTCCCCGATCTCCGTATCAAAACAAGGCAGCCTAAACAGCCTTGGAATTAACCACAAAAGCATTATTATCCCACCATGAACATAACAGGCAGCATGCATCGTTTTCACTCATTTCATTAATAGGGAGGATGACACAGGGAATCTCAGCATAAACAATAGGGAAGCAGGGCTATATTTAGAGAGCAAATCAAAGCAGAGGATTTCTCAAGGTCACAGCTGAGCTGTGGCAGGGATACAACGCTGCGGTACTACAGCCCACCCAGCGGCCACCTGTACAGCCTGTACCGCCGTGCCAGGCTGGCCGACCACGCTCAGCTGGGGCACGCGTGACCCCGGAGAGTTAAACCTCCACAGGGCCACTCCCACAGACCTTCAGAGCGCGATTACGTCACCCCCGGCACAGCAGAAGTGGATGCCGTGTCTGGGCAGCAGATCCACACAGTGCTCTGGTTTCACTCTCCCTCCCTCCCTCTGCTGTAATAATAAGCCCATGATAAATTCTGTCCCAGCTGGGAACACGGCGTTGCTCGGAATTTCTGTCTGGGCGATTATATACCTTCGAGAAAGGTCATGTGATCTGACACGGTAATCACAATTCATAAACCGAGGACACGACAATGTGGTAAATCCTACAATTGCTGCGGATTCGTCTGCCCGTGGCTGCTCAGAAAGGATCCTTCTGAGAGAAATGATCACACCTCTGAATCTGCTGCTTCCCAGCATCCTCCAGGAGCAGAATCGCCGCACACAGTCACACAGCAGTTAAAATGCTCCTCTTAAATGCACCTTCTTCAAGTGACATCCTCTTCGGTGAATTAGGTCCATAAATAAAATACATATTTTAAGACCCTGAACTATTCCCCGCTTCAGGCTCTTTGGAAAACAGCTTTAGCCCAAGAGCCACAGCCGGCTTAAATTCTTTCAAAGCAAGATATTAAAGTACATGTGCTACTCAGAATGCAAGCATGAAGAGGCAGTTCAGAAATGCCATACACTGCTTACTGCTCTAAAGGTGTTTGTAAGAAAACATAAGATTTCTGATTTTAAGTTACTGTTAAATTCTACAGACCATGAAGATCATATCAAGTCATAAAGGACTACATATTTCCAAAAAAAAAACCCAGGTAATTCCTTCAAAATCTCTTCTGGGATAAGCCATCATTGACAGGCTTCCAAAGGAATATAGTATAGCACATCGTCGCACAACTTCAAATCCTCAACAGAAAAATATCATCCATGACTTTGACACAGAGCAGAGGTACAAGTCGTACCTCTTTGTAAAACATGAATATTCTGCATGTCTATTCAGGGTTTACCGTTTCCGAAGTTTATAACTCAATCTTTGCCAAGGCACTCAGCCGGTAACTGTAGTAACCAGAGATAACTTAAGGGAAAATATAGCAGAATGCCATAAGCATCACTAAGTCACCAAACCCTACGACAGCACCAAGTGGTTAGCGCAGTATTGTTATACTCTGACTCCTTGTTTTAAAAATGATTCTTAAAATTCAGGAGAAATCTCAACTATCTACATTTATATTGTGTTTTTACAGGTTATCAGCTAGGTCCTCATGCCCTCCCCCCCATCCAGGCCACATTTTTGTTCCGTTCTACCATCTACATGCCTGATTTTAATTTTCAGCTAAGTATAGTCCTTCATTAGCTGTATTGCTGGAACAAAAATGCGGACCGGCTTGGGGCAGCGATGGGGTTGAAGACCTGAGTGATACTCACTGACCCTGGGGTATGAATAGACGTGTCATGGTCAGTGTCTGTTCTGTGCATCTTGTTACTCTAGCAGACCCAGCCTGTGATCTGTAAACAAGATACCCATATATTTCTTTTCTGCTAAGTAAGGCAAACGGTTCGCTCCAGGAATATATCCCGCGGCTTCACTCAGGTAGGCAACTCAGCACATTTGTGTCTCCTGAAAATCATTACCAACCACCATGGGGTACAAAAAAACACAAGCCTGGCAAATACTTTGATATTTTCATTCAAACACCTTCAACTAATGGTTCCACCTATAGGGTGACAACCTAATCCACGTCAGGAGAGACACTACGAGGTACGACAGGGTTTGTAAACTACCATGTCAACTACATCTATTAAAAGGACCCGGTTTTCACTTAAGCACTAAGATATTGCTGTGTGCTGATTGGTCAGTCTCCTATAATCATGCATGTGTCGCTCATGTTAATGAGAAATGGCTGGATGAGTCTTTCAATCAAGGAAACAAACCAGTAAAAGTACAAGACGAACCAAACGATTTAGCCGAGCACAGGAACCTTTCAGTTTTAAAGTAATTTGTAAAACCTGAAGTAGCTCTTAGTGTCCCTCCTGACATAGATTAGGTGGTCACCCTAGCTCCACCGGAGACCATTGCAAGCCACTTCAGAGATGGAGACATTGACCTACACAATAATTCGACATGAAAGTCGGGTTAACCTTAGATACATGGCCTTGAGGGGAATCTCTAATAGTACATCGCGACTCCAGAAGCACAGTAAAAACAGAAAGAAGTAAATCATACTCCAGATCAATTAGAGCAATTAAGAAGTCCACACAAAGCATTTCTCCAGCAATTAATTACAAATAATGGACTTTAATGGCACGGCAACATGACCATAACATCACAGCAGCGTTCGATAAACTTTATAAAACTGCACAGTTTAAAATGCTTGTTGCTTGCTTCTTGAAAACAGATAAGTAAATACTGTACTTCGGCTGCTGAATATGAGCTAACGATAACAGGGCAATGCTGCGTTGTACCTGTGCCTAAAAGTCAGCATGTGGCCATGTGCGTGTCCATACAGAAAAAGGGAAGTTTACGATACGTTACGAAGCCGCTCCTAGTGCCAGGCCACCTCACCGTTCATGCCGTTGTAGATGCTCCTGTGGTGGGGTGACAGCTCATCTCCGGCTGGCCTCCTCGCCACCATCTCCCTGCCCGGGCTACCGAACTTCACGTGCTCCGGACTGCTGGCGTACTGCAGCCTGAGCGACTCCTGGCTGCCCCCGCCCAAGCGGGCCTTGTGCAGCAGCTCCGAGGCACCGCCCAGGGCTTGCTTGGGCTCGGGGCTGCCGCACCTGCTGCCGATGCTGCCTCTGTGCTTGTGGAACTGCTCTGGGCTCCCCGGCGCCGACCCGAGAAAGTGCTTTGGTGATAGCGTCTCTGTGCTGTGCTTGGGGTGCTGTTCCGGGCTCCTGCGTCCCAGGACCAGGCTGTGCTTCTCGGGACTGAGTCCCCGCAGGGACTTGTGGTCTGGGCTGGAGATGGAACCACCACGTGGCCTGGAGGGCTGGGGAAAGGTCAGAGGGTAATCGAGACTGGTGCTCCTGTGCCTGCCAGGATGCTCTGGGTTAGCCCCCTCTCCCACTCCCCCTCCCAAGTCCTTGGCCTTCTGAATATGCTCAGGACTGCTGCCAGGAGCAATCAGGAGCTGCTGCTTGTGATGCACATGATCAGGGCTGTCGGTGCTGCCCCCGCTGGAGGTACTGCTGCCGTCGCCCACGTCCCGCAACAGCCCTGCCCCGGGGACGGTCAGACTGCTCTGGCTGTCAATGGAGTTGCGGCAGCCCGCTGTTCCCGAGCCGACCCCCCCGACACCCCCTGCCCCCTTCTCCTCGTCCAGCATGAGGCAAAGCTCCTTCAGCTCCAGGTTCTCCCTGATCACCTCCTCCTGGCGCACTTCCAGCTCCTTCAGCTTCTGCAGGTAGAGGGTCACCTCCTTGCGCATGATGCTGGCGCTGTAGCGCCCGAGGCGCTGCCACTCCCGCGACACCCGCTTCCCCTTCTGCCGGTCGTCGTCCAGGAAGCAGCACAGGTCACGCAGCTCCTGGTTGTCCTCCTGCAGTTTCTGGTTCACATCCTACACGTAACGAGACAAGATGGCGATATTATTAAATGATCCAAGGAGGAAGACTTGAAGCCACAAAAGGGAGTGGCACGAGAGCTTGGGCCACCCATTTTACCCGGCTCCTTTGCAGAAAAGTACATTCCATCACACCCCTTTATATAGGGGACTTATTCACAGTCATCCTCTGCGACCTTCTGTCTCGTGTCAGCTGTTTGGGTGAAATTATTGTTCTTTTGTGTCAGAAATCCTTATTGGTTAATCACAGTCTGGCTATTTACATCAATGAACAAACATTTTAGAACATAAACCATTCAAATCACCTCCACAATGGAACAACATCAAGCCTTATTCATAGCCTCCTCATTAGTCCTGTTATGTAATACATAATGTAACTTGGCACAGAAGCTAGTACCCAATAAGCATTTATATATTTCTATTCTGAGCCTTAGCATTTAAAAATGTTACATAATGCATTGGTCGTTTTGCTAGGTAAAGAACATGCACAACCTAAACTCCTACAGCACGCATTTCTAACACTAACTCGTGGGTTTCAGTCTAGCACATAACATACACATTACATATACTGCGATTCTTGCCATGATTTTAAGATCCTTTGCGGTTATTATTCAACTTCAGAGGTAAAGCCGATCACGGTATTCAAAACCAGCCCAACAGACAACAGGTGCTCTTCTAGCGTAGGCTGAGCCAAGTTCTTGGCAGTAGCTGACGGTAATGCAGCAAATGTTCAGTACAGCATATATTAGTGTCCATAGTACTGATATGCTTCCGTGCCCTTTTCATTTTGACAGGCATAACAGCTTTTCTTCACAAGTAAGTAACCACGCAACACCCATCGGGATCTGTAAAATCTCGACCAAATCCAAATATTTGCCTTGTTGACGCGTTTCACTTAAATTACTTGGATATTTTAAGAAGATTTGGAATTCATTGCTAGGTTTGCGCAGATATTCTTAAAGTGTAGTTTTTCACCTATTACCTGCCGATGAACAAAAAATCTATCTTTAGTGTATTGCGATGTATTACTTGGTCTTGCTATGTGGATCCCTTAATGATGCGTCTGTGTGGCGGCTCACCTTCAATCCTCTGATCTCATTAAGGTGCAACTGGAGACTGCGGTTGACCTCCCGAATCAGGTTTCCGTGGTCCAGTATGATGCTCATCTTCTCGGCTTCCGCCCTTCGCAAACGCCGCACCAAGTCCTCTTTGCTCCACTTCAGCAGATCCTCGTCCGACAGCTTAGAGATGTCTTCCGCCGGACTTTCTGCACTGTTAGACATCGCTTGCTGTGCCGGAGGCTGTGGTTGTGTGGGTTTCTCCATCAGCACAATTGCAATGATAAAAAAAAAAGCAAACGCTGTTTAAGCGAAGGCTGTCAACCTCTACTCTTGCTCAACGTAAGTCGTTTTACGACGGCGAAACTGTGCGGTTCATACGTGTGGCATGGTCTCTCCGCAACCCATCTTTGCTCCTGTTTAACGGGAATAAAATAGCACGCAAAATGCAACGGCGTATTTAGAGAAAATGATGAGATCTCCTGACTGAGATTGTCTCCTCTATGGATGACATTATAAATAGTCCTTGGGAAGTTCACCGTTCAGAAGGACTTGTGCATGCCCCGCCTAGAGAAGAGCGTGTCCCTGGTTTGAGGGATGCTGCCGTGCATGGCTCCCGCCCCACGCGCTGCCTCTCCGCCGGTGCACTGAGGTGGGTGCAGCCCTGGCTGTGATGACATGGGCAGGGAGACGGCGTGACGGCAGCCGAGTAGCCAGTAGACAGAGCTCCCCCTCTCTCCTCTCTCTCTCCTTCGACAGAGCACTCCAAATACGTTAGTGGTGCTGGGAAGTAAAAATGAGGATAGGTTGGTGTCCAGCGCCATCTACAGAATACACGACACATATTCCTCAACCGCTAATAAACGTTGCGTATTACGTTTTGCGATGTAATTAACTTTCCACCAGGCTCTTGTACTGTGTTATCATAAAACGCTGGTCATGGATAACTACTATCTGTACCGAGAGTTCTAACCGACCTACAAAAATACTGAAGTTAAATTGGGATGCCAGAAATAACAGGTCAAGATGCTGTATGTATCAAGAGCTCCACAAGAATGAAGTCAGGCGAGTGTTTATGTGAAATAGAAAAATGAACCTTGACTTTGAGTGATGAGAATCCATTAGCACTTAATTTTGGAATTTTTTTAAGTTAATTTTGTTTTATCATTGATTAACTATGTTGTGTGTTATTATTTTGTTCTGTATAATTGTTTTGACTATTATACAAATGAATATATATCTTATACTATACTTTACCATCACTGTAGGGCATTTCAGGTCCAGAGAGTACAAATCCAGACCAAGGTTTTGTTTCTCTCAACTAGCTGAGTACTCTGCAACTCTGACTATTTATGCTCAACTGGTTGGTAGAAACAAAATTGTGGTCTGGATTTGTAGTTTCTGGAACTGAAATGCCCAACACTGTTTACCATTAATAAAAATTTAGTTTTAATTTGGAAACGGGAAGTTGGGAACCCACCCAACTGGGCATAAGCCAGGCCTGGTGAATTTAAGGGTTACGATTTGGGTTAGCAAGGTTATGGAAGCTATTTGAGTTGGGCAGGGGATAGAGTTGGCATTATGTTTCAGGTTAAATTTGCCATTGGAGTTAAGGTTAGTGTTGGCATTATGGATATGTGCAGGATTGTTTCAAGCTAAGTTTTGGATTAGATTTGCTATTACAGTTATAGCTAGGGTTAGGCTTGCCAGTGCTAATGCAAATGGGGTTTATCCCGTAAATGCTCATAATTATTGTTTTGTTTCATTAGGGCATTGAAAACAGTTATCAGATGGAGACCAGAAGGGGTTACATTAAAGTTTCCTCCTTATCTTATAATAAGATCGTGGAGCACCGCCCAGCCTAACCACACATCTGCCGTCCTCCCCTGCTTGGCGCTGGACCGCACCACCCCCAATCCTGCCGAAGGAAGCAGCTTCCTCATCTGCCTGTCCTGACATCAGCTGGACCTTCTGCATTTATAACTGCACTATCAACAATTTTACTTTATAAACTGGGACTTAGCTATTTTGGAATTTCTTTGCCGGCCCTAGGACATTGGGCTACTCCTTTGAGTCTGGTTCCTCCCAAGGTTTCTTCCTTCTGGGGAGTTTTTCGTTGCCACTGTCGCCTCTGGCTTGATCTCTGAAGACTTTGGGCAGGGATGTAATATTTCGAAAATGTGTTATATAAATAAATCTAAAATTAATATCAGTTGGGGACTTTTGGCTGCCCTAAAATTATGCATGTCCAAGCATGTATTAAAATTATGTGCCTTCCATGTTTTAATTTTGTTAGCTTATTTAAAATGTGAAAAACAGTGCTCTGTGGCAAGATGTCAGCATAAACACATACAAGCACTGGCGAGTTTCAGAAGATGTTTTAAGACACCAAAGCATGGTAAAAGGGAAGGGGGTTAGGGCACGGTGAAGTCGCCCTGGTGGTGTTGGCGCAGTCTGGACATGCTGCAGATTGGTACTCTGATTTGTACTGGGTTCATCTGTGACATGACAGGACTTAGATAAAAGAGTATTACTGGGAATGAGGACAACCCAGAATTGCTGCACGTGTCATTGCTGTGTTTCCAGCTAGCAGCTAGTCAAGGCTTGCTGGTCGGTCCAGTGACCTCTTCACTGCTAGGCTACTGTTGTTTATGTCTGGCAGTCCTGTCTGACTCAGCAGTCCCTGGCTTCATCAGCAGCTGTCAGCCATGGACGGTTAAAGGCAGTGCACGGGGTCTACTGTCCACAGCACTAGTGCTGAATTTGGACAGGTTCTGCAGTTCATGCAGGGACAGCTGTCAGATGGCCAGAACAAAGAGCAGGAATCTCAGAGGCACCGGCATGACAAATCTCAAACTTCGTCACAAACCCACATACGTCAGATACAATTTCAAACTGGTATGTGAAACATGTCATGAATGGAGGTTGGCTTTAACTTACTTCAATGCTCGAGGCAGTGTGTTGTCTATTCTTAGACAATTCAGGACCACAGTGTAGTGATAATGTAATAAGAATTTCATTAAAAGTTTATAAAAATAACTGCTGTCACTAACTGTTGATGACATAAGGCAGTTATTGTTCTAGCTATATGAAGCCACTGGACACCAGTGAAAGATGATAGCTGCAAGTCTAAAGAGCAAGTATACTGCATGGGGACCGTGGTCACTTGGTCAGAGCTGCTACTTGTAAAACTAATTTAAAAACAGGCCTCAGCTGGGCCTAAAAGCACGAGATTCATCACTGAGAATGGAGAGCAACAGAAGCGAAATGTTGCTATAGATGTACAGAAATTTCATAAGTGAACGAGAAATTTAAACGCAGCTTGGCTGTTCACTAAATAGCCAATCGGCGCAAATCAATACACGCAGCACTTTCACTGTTAACATATTTCAAGTGTGTAGTCAATGTCCATAAAAACCTGCTCAGTATTGTATGTGCGTGTGAGTTGAAGCCATTTTATAGTAATACTTTATAAGATGACAACCGTTAATGTATGCGTTGCAAACTAAATTCTACATATTGAAATATTGATAGCATTAAATATTTTAGAACATAGGTCGTCAACAAAGTTGCAAGTCCGCGCTCTCGTCAACAACAGCCATTAAGCAGTTTAAAATGCGAAGCATATACCTTTGACGTTGAACTCTATGTTTTTGTTAACTTTTTTGGCAGTAATGTCAACGTCAATAGAAATGGAATAAGAAATGTAAACTATGAAGACGTGACGCGTCACTCCGCCAGTATTGCATCGCTGACAGAGCTTTCTATCTCTTCCTTTCGCTCGTTCTTTCATTTTAAAATTCCTCGCATTTCTGTCCTCTCGCGCTCATCTCACGCTCCCCTTCGGAAATCTGGCAATCTCTCGCTTCCGGTGACGTCGGACGGCCGCCAGCCAATAGAAAACTGCCAAATGAGTCGACACACGTCATCGCCGCTGAGTAGAGGAACCGGCGCGTCTCTAAAAGTCGGCTTTCCTTGGGTTGCCTCCTAGGATCGTCTTTGGCACTTTTTTTGTCGTCTTCTTTTTGGTAGCACACGGTCTTTCGTAGGGTTCGCGGAACTTTTATCACTGATTCGTCTTTATCTACATCTGAGTGAAGCGTACGAGGTAGGTGAGTGGTTTTGCGTAACACTCAGTAGTAGGCCGCTATGGTTTTCCGTGGGTAGACGTTGGACATCCTGGTGAAGCTCTGGCTGTAGTCGAACAGCTTTCTGTCTGTCGGCGTTCATAAAATAATTGTTTAACTGAGAGTGTATCCTGTGTTGTAAGTTTAAACGTTAATCAGGCACGCTTAAGCGTATATAATTCGATTGAGAAACAGTGACTGATGCTTCTTAGCAAAGTGTTTTTTTTCACAGTGAAACTGAAGCTGCCGGTTTTACTGTATCACGTAAAAACCGGCATTACTGTCATTTAATCTATTGAGATCGTGATCGCCGATTATAGGTACAGAAAAGTGGTTAGGGATTTGGGAAATAAGGAATTGACTTTTATTTTGGGGGGTGGGATTTTCCCCTCCCTTGTGTTATACATATTTACCTGTTACAAGTCGGTGAAATCTGATCTCAGGGAACCTGACCTTTCCTTTAGCCGGTTGGGCCGTTATTTCAGTTATCCAGCTATGCTTCGTCTCCAGGAGATGATTCAGGTGTCAGACTTAGAGTTGCTGACTGGGGCGCCTGAAATGCAATGTTCGCTGTCAGAGGAGTGGCACAGTCCGTACTGATGTACAGTGAATTGTGCATGAATGGCATGTCTGAAAACAATGGATCACCATGGTTGGCTGACTGACATAGCAAATATTTGCTTACGTTTGAAGTCGTGGCAAGGGTGTAACTGTGCGTTTGCGCACTTCACCTAAGAATAGTCGTTAAAACTTGCAGGACCGGTTAATTTGACGTAGTCTGCTTTGCCTTATATTACAAACTCTTCAGATGGGCTTCAGTGGGATATTCTCCTTCACCTCTACATCACCTAGTTGAGAGAGCCAAGTTGTCCGATCAAGTCCACAGTAATCAAGTGGTATTGATTGTTTTTACTAATATGATAGGTGTAGGAGTTGTGTGGTTTTTTTTTATCCAAAGTTTACTCCCTCGTGGTGTTTAACCTTATGCAACTTGCCATTCTCTTTCATAGGTGTGACTCGTGAATCTTTTCATGGCGACATATCAAGAGTTCATCCAGCAGAATGAGGACCGGGATGGAGTTCGCTTCAGCTGGAACCTATGGCCTTCCAGTCGACTGGAGGCCACCAGGCTGGTGGTTCCAGTGTCATGCCTGTTCACCCCTTTGAAGGAGCGCCTAGACCTGCCTCCCGTACAGTACGAGCCTGTCCTTTGTGGCCGTGCCACCTGCAGGGCTGTCCTCAACCCTCTCTGGTAGGAACTGCACTCTTGCATATTTCTTCACCCATCTTGCGCTTTTCTTGGTGGGGTTTTTTTTTGTCATTGCCAAATTTCCAGGGTGGTTGTATGTAATAAAAACTGTTTTGATTGGCTCTAATGGATGTTCTTATCCAACAGTCTTATTTTTTTGGTCTTGACTTTAGTTTTTGTTGTTTCATTTGTAGTCAAGTTGACTTCAGGGCTAAGATCTGGGCATGCAACTTCTGCTTCCAGAGAAACCCGGTAGGTATTTCTGCAACTCATGATCTATAACTAACAAACGCGATGCGCTGGGTTCTTACCAACATCTTTTATTTCGTCTTTCAGTTTCCACCCACGTATGCAGGCATCTCGGATGTGAATCAGCCTGCGGAACTAATGCCACAGTTCTCGACAATTGAGTACATAGTACAGGTGAATATGCATGTGCCTTTTGTTGAGTATGCTGTTAAGGTAGTCCTGTAACATATTGGTGGTCATCGTATTAATTGTTCCACTTGCTACTTAAAGGCCAGTAGATTAAGTCTGCATCGTCCTTATCTGTTGATCATGAAGGTTCCGTTCATTTGAAGTAATTGTAAATGCCACTTACTTTTCCGGTTCTTGCAGCGAGGGCCTCCAACACCCTTGATCTTCCTGTACGTCGTGGATATCTGTCTGGAAGAGGAGGACCTGCAGGCGCTGAAGGAGTCACTGCAGATGTCCCTCAGCCTGCTGCCCCCCAACGCCCTAGTGGGCCTCATCACCTTTGGCCGCATGGTGCAGGTGCACGAGCTCAGCTGTGAGGGCATTGCCAAGAGCTATGTCTTCAGGGGCACTAAGGACCTTTCCGCCAAGCAGATCCAGGTTAGCAGTTTTGCTTTGGAAGTATGCAAATGTTGGTAGGTGCAAAGCTTTAAAACAAAAAAAAAAAAAAAGTGGACCTAATCCTTTTTCATGTACTGATGTGGCTTGGGTGAAATTCATACTACAGATTTGTGTGATCCTGATGAGGCAGGTACTAGTCTTCGACTAGATTCAGCTAGATCTGATCTAATTATAATAAAACATGCTATGGCTGTGAGGGAAAACTGGGTTAAATTTAAAAACGACTATGCTAATTAGGTCAGTTACTGTGTTCCAGAATATATAGTTTCCAGAGGCAATTATCCATTGCTAATTTTCATGCCTGATTTTTGTTTTTCTTGCAGGAAATGCTGGGTCTGATCAAACCGACAGTAGCAGGACCGCAGGGCCATCCAGTGGCACCTCAAGATGCACATACCAGCTGCAGGTATGATGCAGAGCGTGTTTTTGACCATCTGCCTTCAGTTGAATTATTTGGGGGTTAGACGTACAGTATCAGTGAGTAGAGGTCTGCAGCTCTGTTCGGACCAAGTGCTCCCACTTTCGCAAACACTACGTGCAATTTTTGGTATTTATCGGATTTTCTTGTAACCTACTATGGAAATTTTCTCTCTTGGGTTCATGGGTTTGTTTCTCTGCACATTGTCTTGCACAGATTCCTTCAGCCTGTGCAGAAGGTGGACATGAACCTGACAGACCTTCTCGGGGAGCTGCAGAGGGACCCCTGGCCTGTGGCTCAGGGCAAGAGGCCGCTGCGATCCACAGGCATTGCTCTATCGATTGCCGTGGGACTGCTGGAGGTACACTAACATCTATTACATAAATAGATCCCATGATTGATCCCATGATTTGCCGTTTGTGTGATCTCTAATTTGTTGGTCCGTTTTGCACCCATTTTGTAACAATCACACTTCTTTGACGTTAATACAACCTAATGTGTACTAATGAGGCTCTTACTGTAGTTTCTTGAAAAGTTCAAGATACAATGATGTGATTCTCTGCCAAGAAATGAGTTGTTAATCACCCCATTAACCAGAGCTTTGTTCCCATCACCAGGGCACATTCCCCAACACAGGGGCCCGTGTGATGCTCTTCACAGGTGGCCCCCCAACACAGGGCCCGGGAATGGTAGTGGGGGACGAGCTGAAAACCCCCATCCGCTCCTGGCACGACATCCAAAAGGACAACGCCCGCCACCTGAAAAAGGCCACCAAGGTTTGTTGCGGTGCTCTTGGGCCTGATAACGTGTACATGTTCTTCAGTGGAGAAGCATCTTGTGTTCTTCAGATATGTTCAGGCTCGCCTGTGACGCTCTGATTGTGATCCACAGTACTACGAAGCCCTAGCAAACCGTGCGGCCGTGAATGGACACTGCATCGATATCTATGCCTGTTCCCTCGACCAGACAGGCCTTCTAGAGATGAAGTGTTGTTCCAATCTCACTGGGTGAGTCCCCCCTGCAGCTTCCTAGTTCTAGGTGCCCAATGCTGGTATCAGGGGGGCATTCGATTTTGGTTCATTTAGACAAATGACCTAATGTCACATTGTCTGACATGCTCACCCTGTCTGTCATCTGTCTTAGGGGGCACATTGTAATGGGAGACTCCTTCAACACCTCGCTTTTCAAGCAGACCTTCCAGCGAGTCTTCAGTAAGGATTTCAACAACGAGTTCCGCATGGCCTTCGGCGCCACCATGGAAGTGAAGGTAGGGGGAGCTCTAATCGTCAGTCTCCACAGTGATTTTGTTCCCTTTACCTTGGACTGCCTTGCGGTTAAGTTCCTTCCGTTTCAAAGCTATGCTTGTGTTTCCCAGACTTCAAGGGAGCTGAAAGTGTCTGGAGCCATCGGTCCCTGTGTCTCACTGAATAACAAGGGTCCTTGCGTGTCGGAGAGTGTAAGTTTTCTATCATCTTTGTTCTTGACATGCAGACAGTCAAAATATAACTACTGTGGACTGGTAGTTGTGGGAGGCATCCGGATGGTGACTTGGTCCCTATTTTGCAGGAAATGGGCATTGGTGGCACCAGCCAGTGGAAGATCTGTGGTATGAACCCCTCCACCACACTGGCTCTCTACTTCGAGGTTGTGAATCAGGTAGGGGCAGCGGCTCGTCATGCACTCTGACTGGCTGGCTTCAGGCACTTCAGAATGCAGCACCTCATTCTTTGATCCCTGTTTCAGCACAACGCTCCGATTCCTCAGGGGGGTAGAGGAGCGATTCAATTTGTCACGCAGTACCAGCACTCCAACACACAGAGGAGGATCCGCGTTACCACTATCGCCAGGAAGTGAGTTTCTCAGAAGCCACACGTCATGAGTTCTAGATCTCCATTAGCTTATACAGGGATTTAGAAAGCCGTAGTTCTTTTCAAACAATTTTGCGCCCTGCTTAACTAGGTCTGTAAAATTCTTGGAAATTTCCCATTAACTTCCATGTTCTCGTTAATTCACATGGAAAGTTTCTAGCTTAACTTTTTTCACGGAATGGAAAGTTTCTGGAAATCTTCCACCCCATTGCATCCCTGACTTGGTGCCTCTTGTACTGAACTGACGTTTCTCCTGTCTGCGCGCTTCCAGCTGGGCAGATGCACAGTCACAGATTCAGCACATCGAGGCGTCGTTCGACCAGGAGGCATCAGCGGTGCTGATGGCCCGGCTGGGTGTGTTCCGCGCTGAGTCTGAGGAAGGGCCAGACGTGCTGCGCTGGCTGGACAGGCAGCTCATTCGGCTGGTGAGCATTCTTGGTGACCCTGCAGTCAGAGCTGACACTAGGACCAGCCTTCTCAATGGAGTTTAAACCGCATCTCCTTGGACTAAATCATCAGCCAGCATGAAGACACCTGTCCAAGATACTAAATGCTGAAATTTTCTTTTTAACCAGTGCCAGAAATTTGGACAGTTCAACAAGGATGACCCCAACTCCTTCCGTCTTTCCGAGTCCCTCTCCCTGTACCCACAGGTACCAGCTGTTCACAGATGCCTCAGAGTCAAAAGATCATTAAGATTCGTGTTTTCAGAATGAATGAATTCAGCATCTGATGCATCCCCTCTCCCGCTTCTGTCTTCCAGTTCATGTTTCATTTGCGGAGGTCGCCGTTCCTCCAGGTGTTCAACAACAGCCCTGACGAATCGTCATACTATAGGCACCATTTCACAAGGCAGGACCTGACACAGTCGCTGATCATGATCCAGCCGATCCTCTATTCATACTCCTTCTACGGACCTCCTGAGGTGAACTTTCTGCCTCACGTTTGATTATTCCATTGCTGGTTGGATACCAGCTCCACAAATGTCACCCCGACAACATGGCTTGATATTTTTTTTCTGTCATAGCCGGTGCTCCTGGACAGCAGCAGTATCCTGGCAGATCGTATTCTGCTGATGGACACCTTTTTTCAGCTTGTCATCTACCATGGCGAGGTACTATTCAGTAACACACACCAACGTTGTTTGGTTGCCTTGACGTGTTATGAGGTAATGAATCTTTGCAGCCTGTCTGGCGCTTACTGATAACATAACGTCTTCCATTCAGACCATCGCTCAATGGCGCAAAGCTGGGTACCAGGACATGCCCGAGTATGAGAACTTCAAACAGCTGCTGCAGGCTCCCCTAGATGACGCCCAGGAGATCTTGCAGACGCGGTTCCCCATGCCCCGTTACATCGACACCGAGCATGGCGGATCCCAGGCCCGGTTCCTGCTGTCAAAAGTCAACCCATCCCAGACTCACAACAACCTCTACGCCTGGGGCCAGGTCAGTTGATCATGTGTCCTTCTCCTGGGCTTTACAGATGCTTGTCAAAGAACTTTTGGGATTTTTTTTTAGGTGGGGGGCCATAATTCATAGATTTGAATTCATGTTTTGAATTAGTGAGTGATAGGAGGGTGCACTCCTGGAGCCAGTCAGCTTTCAGCTTGGGCTAGTTCCTCTCTCTCCACCCCTCTCTTCACCCTTGCTTGTTTGGTAGTCTCCCCAGATACCTGACGTTCTTCTTGTTAGCAGGAATCTGGAGCACCCATTCTCACGGATGATGTCAGCCTTCAAGTGTTCATGGATCACCTGAAGAAGCTGGCTGTGTCCAGTGCAGCGTAATACCAAATGGAAGGATTTCTGAACAGGAGGAGCCGTCTTCCACTCCCTTGGACACATTGACATTTCAAATCCTTAATGCTTTACAGTGTTGACGAGACCTATGACCTCTGCTGTAAAACAAGTTGTCTCATAGCTTGTGGGAATGATTCTTTTAAAGGACTATGCTTTTAACATTCCACTATAGCCTTTAGTTATCTAATTTCCTAACTTTGTTCAATGAGAGAATTTGAGCAGTTGACTTGGCATTTTAATTTTATGCTAAAATTAATGTATGTGGAAGGAAACTGTGATATTGTCATTTCTCGATGGTATTTTATGAAAGCAGAGAAGGAAATGATTTTAATGTAGAAATACCAGTGTTTTCATGTCTTTCAAAAAAATATTTGAAATTACTGTGTTTGATACTTTTTTTTGTTAATACTATAAAAGTTATGATCTCTTGTATTCTACCTTGATAAATGTCCTATTTAAATAATGCTATGGATTAAAAACGGTGTCTGTTCAGTTTTAATTGACAAAATGCTTAGACCTGATCTGCAATCCAAATACTCATTGTTTTGTGTCTGTTACTGTATGACTAGGTGTGCTGGTGAGTAGCGCATGTCAGTGCACACCAGCACCAGTGAGGACTGCTGGCATTCCTATTAAGACAGGTTGTTGTGGTTTCATTACAGCAGCAGAGAGAGCAGTAATCTTGCCACTGATACCTTTAGTCCGTGTGTCCCAGAAGCTAATGTCTCTGGGCTATTTAGGAATTATGACTCAAGAAAATTTCCATAGCTGTTGCATTTTAGCTGCATTACCCTCAAATAACACTACTCGTTTAAGATTAAATTTTAAACTCTTAACTATGCTTTATCAGTAGTTGTATTTCGATCTAACTCGTGGGATCGTAATAGCCGACCTGGATATTAATAGTTAAGTCAAGGAGGGGTTTTGAGCAACAGTGTCGCATTTTTTAGGGATCATATTATAATGTAAGTAGTGTAGCTTCGTGGGCGAATTAAATGCAACATGACTTCAGGTTTTATTTTCATAATATTTTTCGTGTCTCGATACATAAATAACCTGTCCTCCCTGACTTCCGACGACTGGCACATACGTTGTTATTTTATTTATATTCTTATTATTTTATTCTCTCACGAATCTCCCGATTTCATTCTCACGCCAACATTTTGTGCCTTGTGTCCACGTGACCCGCAGAGCTGTTCCGGCTGACCAATGAGAATGAGCGTCATTACATTCAAGATGGCTGCGTCCGTCAATAAAGCGAGGTGATGTCGGTCATTACGCCCTTGATTTCAACTGCTTCAATTTAAGTGACTATTCAAATAGTGGTGCTGTAGTGGCATCTGTGATACATTAAGTAATATGAAGCCGCAAGATCTGACGAGGTGGAACGCGCGCGTGTCGTTGTTGTACGCTGTGGGCATTTGGACCATGTTTGGCACCTACGCGTATTACCATATGTTTGTATGGCCACGTAAAAAGGACGAGCCACAAAACACCAGTGGTAATTATCAGTTTCTCGCTACAGTTGAATTTTGGGAATGTACTGTCTCATATAAGTTTTTATGTTAATGTTTCGTTACGGCTTTGCTACCACCATAGCCGGCTAGCAGTCTGATTTCCTCTTGCACCAGGTTCCACTCTGACTTTAATTTACATATCCTCATGTACACTGTCTAAAGTGTTCAAATGTGTTGCATTTTCAGAATTCGCTGCTCGTGAGGAGGAACTGAAGGATTATGCAACAGAATATGACACAGTTAAAGAGGACAAGAAATCAAAAGAACCATTTGTTAGAAACACTATTGTTTACAGGGAAAATTTTATTCCTTACTCTACAAGAGCTATCTGTTCTCTTAAATCTTTTGTTGGAAGTGAAACAACAAATGCACCAGAAAGCCAAACAAATGAAAAGTGACTTGACGTCTTTGAGTTTTAAGACATCCAGATCCCCTACATGGAGACCATAGGCTACTACTTGGAGATCACGGACAGAGTGCGTGCTGAAGGTTCAACCACCACCGTGGAGTGGCAGTGTGATCTTTGAGATCTTTATGCTTTGCGGCTTAGGTTGTCTAGATCATCAGACGCTGGAGCTGGGCACGTACAAAGATGTTTGAGGTCTAAATTTATTTGTTCTTTCAGTTCAGTAAGGATCTTGCTATACTCAATAATGAAATGTATTTCTTAACGAGAACATTCTGCAGTTTAAGAATATAAAGGTGTTTATAATTCTTTTAACAAGTGAAGTTGCTGTAATACAAAGAAAAACTTTAATTTGTGTGCATGACTTGTTTTATGCGAGTGGTCTACAAAAATCATGTATCAGGGTGTATTTTATATTTATCACACACTCTTATTGAAAGTGACATACATTTTTCACAAATCAGGGTCAGACGGTTCCTGCAGCAACTGGGGATTAGGGACCCTGACCAAGAGCCCAATGGTGAAATCATTATGTTAACCACAGGCTTCCAGCCGACGACCTTCCAGTGATGGGTACAGGGTCCTGTCCTTCTGAACCACATGGACAGGATATCTATCCATCCCAGGACATACACTTACGCATTCTAAGGGAACTTTTAAAACTCTAGCTCACGTTGGGATGCAAATGTACAGCTGTTGGGAGGAAACTCACGTGGAAGACATACACATGCAGGGGGCCAGCCACACCCACATTCCTCTAGGTATGAGGCTACAGTAATATGAATGCAAGTGTTAACACATTGTTATTTTGTGTTAAGGAGTGAAAAAAGCTCATAAAAACGATAATTTCGTTTGTTATGAGCTTGATGCTTTATATATATATATATATTTTAGTGGTGGGACTCGATTAAAAATTAATTAGAGGCTTTGTAATAGCATTTTAATCACATTCCAATATTTGACACGAGAAATAAGAAATTTAAATTTGGTTGATGAATGAATCAATATACATAAGCTTAAACTTCAAAATCCTGTTTATTTTCCCATCAGTCTACTACACTGACCAATAGATGAGTGCAGAAAACACAGAGCAAACTGTTTTCAGAACACTGGAAATCCCAACTGGAAGTCCCAGCCCTAATATATACATTTGTTTAGGCTAATTTGTGTGAATCATTTTTGTGACATCCTTATATTCACCTGTTTCTTGTAAAACAGTTCATACCTGTTTACATGCATTTTAACAACGTCTAATAAAGACAACCGAATGCTACATTTATTCCAATACAAAATGGCACACAGGATGGTGAGGATTTGGTTATTTTTAATCAGTCTCCCTAAGTTACTAAAATACATGCAGCATGTGAACGTGACCTAGAAATAACGTGTGATGTTCTCAACTTCCTATAAAATATGAATATGTTGGTAGAAATGGATACGCAGATTACAGAAGAGTACGTGGCATTTTCTCACAAAGCAATAGTTCTCTTATTGGATACTTGTATAAATACTTGCGTGTTGTTACCGATTGGCATTCAAGAGTTAGCAATCTGTTCTTGTTAAATGCGTAATCAATCTTAAATCTGTCAGGGACTAGAAGAGAATGAGGGAAAGGTATAGTCTTCCAGTTGCTACTGATTGTCAGGGTCGCGGGGATAAGATCAGATATGTTCTTGCCATTACATTTTTTTTTACTATGATTAGTTAGAAAAACATTAATTTCCATTCACTCAATGGTCAGACAATTTAAATCAATGTGAATTCATATTCTGCGGTATCAGCTAGAGTTTCCAAACACGCATCTGGCGTGACAGTCAACTTTCAGAATCTAACGTGCACGCAAAAAATCTTACAGCAAATCTATATTTTTCCATTATAAACCTAAAATTAGCTACATCACAAGCGTTGGGGTAGTTTGCAAAGCCTACATACTATAACCGTTACATAAATGTAAATGTGAATGTGTTTGCCAGTTGAGCAAAGTTGGCAACCCTGCCGTACGGTATTTAAATCGCAGTAAATAGGTGGCGTGTATGCACCCTGCATGCAATCAGCCGGCACCCCCGTCATGGCGGCGCGACTCGCCGGCGGGCCTGCGCAGGAGTCGGGGGAGTGTCTATTCCAGCTCCCCGCAGAGCGCCTTGGCCAAGAAAACCGTGCTGGGCGGAAACGTAATCTGTAGCCTGCTGTCGTGTGGGTAAGAAGGACGGTTAAATATCCAAATCATGAAAGCGATCATTCAGAGGGTTTGGAAAGCGAGCGTGACGGGTTGGTAATGCACTTCACTCCTTATTTACGTGCGCGGCTCCGCTAGCGTTGCGCGTGGCCGGGAGCTCCGCGGCTGCTTAAACGCCGGCGGTGTAGCGCGTATACGGCGTCTCGTCCTGCACAATGGGCAGCCGGGCCGGTGCTCGCCGGCTTTTCCTTAATACTGGCTCTCCAGCCTGCGGTCCCTGCAATTTAGAGCCTAAATCGGTTAAAACTGTTGCATTGCATTGAAATGTCAGTGTCAGACTAGGCAGCGTCGCTTAACTTTATTTCCCGGTGTCAATAAATACCGGGCCAGACTGGGTAAACCGAAAGCAAAACATGACAGCTTTTTAACTCTTTATATACGTATAATATAACTCCGCGATTCACATTCTTATCAGCTGGCTTTCTGTATTGTGTACGGGTGTGTGTTTGTTTGTTGGTACAGTAATGACATGTATGGGTCAACTGCTTAGTTGCCTTCTAACAGAATATAATTGGGTCCCTCCTTGTTTGTCATGTTCCTGGTTGTCCAGGCTGCGGCGCTTCGCCATGGTCTCCGAGCGCATGTGTCTCGGGTTGGTGGACCGGCTTGGTGCTTTGCCCCAATATGCCTTTAGGGGGCGCACTCGGGCGGCCGGAAAGCTCGGCGACATTGGGGGGGACTCCTTTAAATGGGTGGGGCTGGGTGGTGTACCATTACCGTGGATGGAGCGTATGCACCCTTTCCTGGAGCAGGATCATATTTGTGTAATTAAGCTTGAAATGTTAAGTGACTTACAGTAATACATTTAATCCACTGCTGTATTATATGTTATTAACATACTATTCAACTTTGTTTAAATTATATGGACATTAAAATGATGCAGGATTAGCTTAGCTTGTTGAGTACTAACCATATCTCATGGTTTTAGCTGAAGCCCCCCGCCCAACATAAATGGGAACTGGAAAGAAAACAAAGAGACGTAGCAAACAAAGTAATTTATAATGTTTAAATTTTTGCTTAGGATCAATCTTTATTTCTGCTGAATAGGTGTGCTGAAAGATGTCCCATGATTGGTTTTACTGGTTTGTTGTTGGCATTGCAGTCGGAGATGAGCAGGTCAGCACCATCGGCCGTGGCCTCTGCGTGCTGCTGGGCATCTCGGTGGAGGACACGCAGAGAGACGCCGAGTACATGTGAGTGTATCCCCCTGAGCCGCGTAGCACGCCTCCCAACGCCAGAAGTGGCCCGTCAGGCCGCCCCGATCTCTTCGCCGTGACTTTCTGCCCAGCTCTCTCCCCCACTCACTTCTCCCTCTGCACTCAGGGTGCGGAAGATCCTGAACATACGGCTTTTTGAAGACGAGAATGGACGAGCCTGGAGTCGCAGCGTCATGGACCGGGAGTTGGAGGTGCTGTGCATCAGTCAGTTCACGCTCCAGTGCTACCTAAAGGGCAACAAGCCGGACTTCCATTTGGCCATGCCGGCTGAACTGGCGCAGCCTTTCTACGCCAACATTCTGGAGCAGATGAGGAGCACATACCAGCCGGAGCTCATCAAAGGTACGCCCGTCGTCTTCTGTCACCCTGCTGCTATGCGCTGGCCTAAGATCTCTGCTCTTGTCTACCGCGTACTTACGTGTTAGCTCCGCACGCTTAAATTCTGTCACTTTCACCTCAATAATTAGAATGTCTTCCCCTGATGAAGTATAGCTTGTCTGCATGTGACGGGGACAATTATAGGACGACGCGTCCTTCTTTGTGAGGTCCCCTAGCTTAGCGTGAGATGAGTTCGTCAGGAACCTGATTAAGAACCATCACGGGTGAGGTGGGATTTAACCGGGGCCGGTTGGTGTAATTAAGGCACCAACCACGGCGATGACAGGCTACAGAGTGCTCGGAGGGTTATTCTGACAGGAAGACATGGCAGTCCTGCAGAGGGGATAGAAGTTCAGGTTCTGAATCTGTGGCACAGGCGTGGACGTCGGTCACCTGGCTATGCTCATATCTGAAAACAGGTGCATGGAGCTTAGGCAGTGCGCAGGTGAGGGATAGATGCAGCCTGGTAGGTCAATCGGCACCCTGTCAGTGAAGGATATACTTACGGTGACGGCTTCCTCAGTCTGGACCTTTTTATAATGCATCCACCCCTCATTTAGCGACTACATCGGTTGGCGAGCAAATTTAAATGCAACAGCGATTTTAAAAATATATTACGACCAATGCGCATGTCGATGACCAAATTCCATGCGCTTGACAAAGCACGCTGGAGTGAGCGAGATCGTTAAAGTAGAATGTACAACGTGACATTGAAAATGTCCACTTTTTGAAGGATTCAAGACATGAGTATGGAAGGCTGAAGTCATAAGCACAGTTGAGGTCATGCCTAGGATAGCATAAATTTTACTTGGAGACCTTTTTGCGTAATGAACTGGGGTATATTTCCAAAAAGCATAGTTGATAAAAACGTTGAGGTCAAAATTTTAACTGAACAGTTGCAACTATGGGAGCTTTTGAGAAATGTACCCCTGGTTGTTGGAACAGTCTCTAAACAAGAAGTGGTTATATTTACATTTTAATTTCATTAGCTAATGAGGCTTTTATTTATTTAACATGACACTCTTATGCAAAGCAATTGGAGGTTGTCTTGTTCAGGAGTCCAACTGTGAAATCAATCTGCCGACCTGCTGACCCTGGGATTTGAACCAATGACGTACTGCTTGCGGGCAGCATACCCCGCTGAGCCACACGTCACCAATATTCTTCGAGATCATGGTGGGTCCAAAGCAGTGGGGTGCTTTTATCCAGCATTTATTCAAAGATTCTGGATCCTGACCACACCCTACATAACATCTTGTGAGCTAATGACTGGAGAATTGTTCCCCCAGGCTGACAAATGTTTATATCCCAGTCTGCCAAGGCTCAACTCGCAGAGCCGCCTCCCGATGTCAAGGGAATATTATTGCCCGCTGAGCCACAATCGTACAGGTGCCGCACTAACATTAAGACATTTAATCAGGTGCTTGCTGAAGGTACTTTTCCATACAGCTTCATCGCTGAGGGGCTGCGTTTCCACATTTCCTTCCCTTATGTAGGGCAGCCCCTACCAGCTCTCAGTCCTCCCCCCCGTAGTTGCAGTTACACGTCCGTTTTTGCATCCTTGGTATTGACCTTGGACTTTGGCATGCCGTGCCGGGTTTACGTGGCCCTCCAGCGTGCTGCGATAGGTCACGCCGTCTGCATGATGGGGAAGGTAGCAGCCCTGCACAGAAAATGTGATGAGGCTTCACTTTATTATTAGGGATTGAGACCTACCCTAGAAAATCCATATTTTCAAACGCACGTTCAGGTTTGATGGAGAATTGGCCCGTATGTCTGACGATGGCGACGATAATGATGAATATGTTTCTCAGGACAAACGCACCTTTTTAGGTTGGAGGGTATCCATATTTGTCCTTTCACAGAAAAACGGGGAATTTTCTCATTCTTTCTGTAAGAAAGTGGCAGTGGCAGTGGCAGTGTTGTTCCTGAGGTTGTTCAGCTCGTTAAACCTGGACTGATAAATTTCATAATTCCAGAAACATAACAAACATGGAAGCACGTGTCACGGAGGCTGTGAATTTGGTGAGCGAATTTGCATTTCACCGATTATCTAAAGCAGCTATTGCCAGCTGTGTCAAGCAAACAGGTGACTTGCGTGTCAGCTGATCGCATCATAGGGTGTGTTGCATTTCTGGGTTTCCTCGTACTTCATGTTAAAGGATCAAGCTTTTTGTCTCCTTGCCTTGAAGCTTGTATTTTCAGTGTGACAGTGAGTTGTGTCCTGCCCTATCAAATCGCCATGGTCTGACTTGCTCTCTGACTTGTTCTTCTCTGCCAGATGGCCAGTTTGGAGCGTCCATGCAGGTGCACATCCAGAACGACGGACCCGTCACCATCGAGCTGGAGTCTCCCACCGGACCCATGGACTCCAAACAGGTACTGGTCTGGTTTTGGGAGTCTCTCGGGTGAAAATCTCCGGTTTTAGCAGCGGGACTGTCTACCAAACGCTTCAAATATTGACGTTTCAAGAGATTGTGTTACGTTCAAGTACAATAGAAACTTTTGTTCAGGGAAAACTAGTTTGTGGGTTTAATGTTGTGTTATACAGAGATGCAACACAAAAAA
>JAODKC010000110.1:1204487-1238516 GCA_026777985.1 Mormyrops attenuatus
TGCAGAGGACCCGATTCGGATCGAGAAGGTGCTCGGTATTCTTCCCTCTGCCCAGACTGGAAACTAGGACTCGCTCTTGACCACTGGATAAGTCTAGGGGCCAGGTCACCTTGGCTGTTGTGTTCATAAAGGAGCTGATGCAGTCAGTGCAGACTTTTCGTGCACTGAGCATGAACGTCACTGTGTAGTTTTTGGGGTCAGATTTCCAGTTTGCACCTATTGTCCAAAGACATGGTCACATGGAGGAGGAACGTGTCTCTGTGAGAAACTCAGGATACTTTAGGTCTCCTTCCAAAAGGACAGGCTGCAGATCACTGGGATCCTAATTGGGTAAACGGAGACTGAAAACAGATGGATGGCTCTGGCATGAAATAAGCGGTACAGGGGAAGTGAAAATGTTTTTGGGTGTTTTAATGCTTATTCATGATAATTAACTAATTCATAATATTCATAAGTCTTAACAAATTTTCTGCTTGACATCCTTGTTTTTCTGCATTGTTTCCAGCGCTCCTTTATCAGTATAATTCTATGCGAAACTGTCAGGGATCCATGTTCATTGGTGACAGATTCGTTTCAAAGAGAGGAAATCATCGCTTTGCATCCTGCTGGCTTGTATTCCAGTGAAATTTCAAAGGATCAAAGTCTCCTCCGTGACAAACACATGGGGACCTCTGTGATTCAGCCATCTCTCTGCTCTCTCGAATATTGCCCTGGCCTGCAACGTCAGAAAGTGCTACTAAGCAGTATATGCAGTTTAGGTTGCCCGTATGAAGATGCCTCATTCTCTGCCCTGGTCAGCATGGGCAAGTGAGCACGCCGCAGGGCAACCTAACGGTCGCGGTTTGAAATTACTTTCCTGTCTGCTCCAGGGATGAACTCCCGCTTCTGAAAACCCCAGTGTTGTGTACCAGACTTGATGTAGGCTTCTGGGCCTTAGCTTTTGCTGTCTGCGATGGCCTTCTAGCTAATCTGCAGCTTCTAATAAGCAGTCTTTGCACAGTTTGTCCTCACTACCCTCTCAGCACAGCAGATATTTATCAACATCTCACTGCGGTCTCCCAGAGAAGAAACCGTTTCTAGAACATTCTGTGCTATAATTTAATTTTTGCCTGTATAGAGATCACATGTTTGTTGCTTATATTTACAAACGCAAACATTAAAAAATAATGACAACAAAAGTAGACCAATGATCGTAGCTGGTGTATGATAAGCGGAATCTGCTCCTGCTTGACAGTCGCCCTGTTGGATGGCATGTCCGCACCGGATAGACGGACTTCACCATGCTGGCTTTCCCTCCTGTGCTCTGCGTGTGTGGATTTTGCAAGCTCTCACTGTCCCATGCACATTCATCTGGGTCTTCTGGTCTCCTCCGCAGTCCAGAGACATGCGGGCTGGTTAACTGGCTCTCCGTTGCCCTCTGTGTGTGTGTGTGTGTGTGTGTGCGTGTGTGTGTGTGTGTGTCCACTGGTGGACTGGTGTCCCGTTCATGATGTTCCCCAGCCTTGGGCCCTGTGCTGCCTGGGATGGGCCCCACCCCCGTGACCCAGTACTGGGTAAACAGCTGGAGGATGGATGCAGGCGGCTGGTTTTCTTGATTTATTTCATGTTTTGGTCTCGTAATTCCACACCCATCGTCATTAGCTAGCTCTGTTTTTCCGCCTTTTTCACCGTTTTCTCTGTTAATGCTGAAAAGGTGCACTTTTCTTCTTTTCTCCTCTGTCATTATGGCAGCTGGCCAAGCAAGAGAAGCAGCAGCAACGGAAGGAGAAGACGCGGCCGAAGCCGCCGTCCGAGTCGGGAAGGGAGAAGGCAGCCGCACGGCCGAAGGTGGACCCTAGCGCTAGCAGTGGGGCGGAGGGAGACGTGTCCTCGGAGAGGGAACCGTAGGCATCTCCCTGGTGAGCGTGGGGTGGGGTGGGGTGAGTCGGCCATGTGTCACCGCCCTGCTGGTCGGTCTCTTGCGGCCAACTGTGGGGTATTTTTAATCACAAATGGCTGGATTTGACACTTGCTTCCACCGGTTGACAGCTATTGCTTTTCTGCGTGAGGACGTCCAGCCGTATTTATGCATTTAAATAGATTCAGATGTTAGGTGCTCATCCATGCTCTATGGCTCGACTCTGCAACAGAGTTAGACAACATAGTGCATCTCTTTTTGGACCGTAAGATGTGGTCCGCTTGAAAAGAAAGGGGAGCTCATCGCTGGCGATAGGTGGGATGGGTCTGTCTTTGCTCAAGCGCGAGCAGAAGGCCAAGCAGGTCCTTACACAATCACTCACATCCGTGTGGATTACTGAGGTCTGGTTATGTTTTTGGGTCCTATTTTTGACATAAACAACTGCCTGAGAAAAAAAAAAAAGGGGAAATGCATGCGGCGCTCCGAAGCTCCGTGAGGGAGGTGGCCAAACCGCGCCAGCTGCTGCAGACTGACTGACTTTCTTCTTCTCTCTGATAACTGCATCTCCTGCTTCATGCTCCTTACGCTTGTCCTTCTAATCCTCATGCTCAGGCAGGAGTGTATAATGTGCCTGAAATATCAGTGCATGCTATGGACTTCAGACTTTCTGTGTCTAAGCTTCTCATGTGTGTGCACAACCACAGCAAACAAAATCGCGTAAGCATTATCTAGGCTTGGGCAGAATCTCGTTTTTCATACCGTCACACTGTCCAGGTATTATACCGCGGTTTATGCTGTTGTGACTATTTTCAAGACTGCACAGTCTCAGCGTTATGAAATCCTTGCTGATAAAATTCACTGAGTGGGGGTGGGGTCCCCACAATACATTTCGGCAAACCACAATACCACAGCACACACAAAATTTCATGCTATAGCCAAAATGCTATGACGATATACTGTTATACTGCCCAAGCCTAGTACTGTCTAAGTGATTCCTGGTAGAGGCAGGCGGAATGTAAAAAGGAACCCTTGATCGATATAGGTGCTATTAAAATGTTTTATTCGTAATCACAGAAACGCAGTTCTTGTGCGTTTCCTTTCTCAGGCTAAGCTTGCACCTGTAACATTGGCTCTGAATTCCTGTAAACTGCAATGGCGATGATGATGATGATGATGGCTTTCTGCTGTTCTGTTTCTTTGTTTACAGACGACGACTTTGTTGGGACTACTGAAGTACCCAGAATGCCCTGCAGGGCTGTCACCCTCTGTGGCGGCCATCTTACTTTGATTTTACATATTTATTTATTTATCCCTTCTTAACATCGCTCTCTGGGGATCATGTCACGCCAGGAGGCCACAGAGTGCTGTCCTGCTCTTGCTCTTCCTCGTCAAGGGGGATGTAGGCAGACACAGCAAAAATTAAATTAAGAATCGACCTGAAAATGTGGAATTATGGCAGCCAAAGCAAACCAAAGGAAGTTTATTTGAGATCAACTGTGTATTTTTTGCCCCTTATTTAGGTCCTTGTTTTTGTTTGTTAATTGATGCTATGTTGGCTCTTGTAAAATGGGCAGTTTGAGACCTGAGAACATTCTGTCTCGGTTATGCTATTGGCTGCCATGAATAACACTGAATTTCCAGATGTGGTAGACTAGATAATAATTAGGAAATATTACTAATGTCTGGCAGGAGTATTGACTGGCTTCACAGGGTTCCTATCATTAAAATTTATTATTAGGGTCAGTGCTTATGTTACAATACCGACAATCAATGTTTTTAAGGTGTTTGGGTTTGACATTCATTTCTTAGCTAACCTGCATATTTCAAAAAGTGATTCTTCTAATAATCCTTAATTTATGATTTATTACACTATCTAAAATTTGAAATCACAAAAAAAGCACAAAACAGTCCAGTCAATCAATGCTAAGCACGCTTCTGTTCAGACGGCTAAACTGACAGGTCACCTGCCCATTTTCCACATTTACTAAGGGGCTTTGTCCTTCAAAGGAAGCTCTCATGATGTGCAACTATGTAGTTGCGTTATTATGGGCTATATTCTGTTTTGCTCTGTGTGCATGTGTGTGAGATCGAGCCTAATCCCAAACGCAGAAAGCCTTACGCTGGTTCAGAGGACAGAGAAACACACAGACATGCTCAGTGGTTTCTAGCTTAAGCTGAATTCCAACCCCCCCCCCAGCTGCCTGGGAGGGGCATGGCGGCCTGTCGTAAGCATTGCCGTTTGCGCGTACTGGCTCGGACACATACGCTGCTTCTTTGTGTTGTGACGCGCTGCAGTGTGTAGTGAAGCCTGCGTGTTTGTGCGTGAAGTTCAGTAGGTCCGTCTAGACCACTGGAGGACTGTAACCCTGCAGGGTGGTAAGACTTGGGACCAGCTTTGCTCCTTTTCCAATCAAATGTTGTCTTCTGATTCTTTTTTAAGCGCAAAAAATAAACGCTTCTGAATCAGCTATTTATCACATAAAATCGTCTGTGTGTAGTTTACTGTGTGACCAACAGGTATTATTAGTTACCCTTATTTACTATACATCTGCATATTAAATACACATCACACTGTTCTTCACTCACATTCTTTTTGGAAAGTATGTACTGCAAATTGAAGAAATGTGCTGGTAAACTTCACACTAGAAGTTTAAAGCCTTGGCAATCGGAAATGGATCCCTTTCCCTTAAATTCTTTGTGTTATAAGCTCTGTGTGTATGGTGTAGTAAATATAGATCCCTTTTCCTTGATCCTTTTTGTGATATAGCCTCTGTGTGTATGGTGTAGTAAATATGGATCCCTTTCCCTTGATCCCTTTTGTGATATAGCCTCTATGTATGGTACAGTAAATATGGATCCCTTTCCCTTGATCCTTTTTGTGATATAGCCTCTGTGTGTATGATGTAGTAAATATGGATCCCTTTCCCTTGATCCTTTTTGTGATATAGCCTCTGTGTGTATGATGTAGTAAATATGGATCCCTTTCCCTTGATCCGTTTTGTGATATAGGCCTTTTTTGCATGTAAAGTTAGTTTTTTTCTGTTAGTGATATGCAGGTGGGGGGGGGGGTACAAAATTTGGGTTGCAGACAGACTGACAGGCCCCCTCTGATTTAGCCATATGATAGGCACCTTGGCAGCACAGCAAGCTGAGGGAGTAAGATTGAGTGTAAAGCTGGCTTCCCCATGAGAGTCGCTGCCACCCTGTCCACCTCATGTAAAGGTTGACATCACACGGCACCAAGAGGCTCGCATACCCTACCTTCACCCTACCTTCAGCCTACCTTGTGCCTGCTTGTTTTGGAGCATAACAATGAACACTAACCTACTTTCATTTCAGACCATTGGTGTTGCATTAGCATACTTACCCCTAAATAGCTTCTCTTCAACAACCCTAAAGCCACTGCACATTTTCACTTCCTTTTTCCATGTCCTGTACACGTATATTTTGTATTTTTGTTCGCTTAATTTAGGCTAATAAATGCAGCTCATGTTATGGTGTTGTTTTCTTGCATTAAGTGCGTCAGTAACAATGGGGCACATTTCAAATCTTGAGAAGGGCCTCATGTTTTACTTTTAGTTGTTAAATTCATGCCAGGGACCCTATTACCCTTAGGGGGAGGTACTTAAATCAAAATTCAAGGAGCAGCTTATTTTATTTATGCATTATACTCCACATATTTTGTGTTCAGTGTCTGGTGAAAGTAATATCTAGATATCCGGTAATATTGAGGCCTATGGCGAACCGCGTTTACATGTGTTGGCGTCGTGTGTTAGGAAGCAAACGTCTCACAAACCCAAATCTGCTGTGTGCCGCAATCAAACCCCGAAGCTGGTGATGCAGAGTCCCGTCTGTTGATAGGGTCTGGTGGGAGATCCAAGAGATCGCTGTTATGCAGATGGAGATGCCCTGTTTGCAAATGGGGCAGCTGTCTTTTGCCACTGATGAGTAGGAATTAGAAGTCGCTCTCCATATGCCCACAAAGACAGTGCGTCAGAGGGAGAAGTTTGCATAAGCCCCGGCACCAGTGTGTCCTTGTGATGTAACGCATTGTGTAAGCTGGGTGCTTTTAATGTAGGACTCCCTCGGCCCGGTTTATCTAGGTCTTTCTGCCTCATGCTTCAGAGCTACCAGGTTCCTGCTCATCGTTGTTAACAAACCGTCTATTTTCCATCTGAAGCCACAAATGAATCCAGTACTTCCAGAACCTGACGTTTCACTTCCTTGCCTTACATCACCGGTACTGTCCATAAGAGGATGGAATATGTAATCACGTATTTGCCCAGCAAACTTAAATGGTTTGTAATACAGCTCTTTGCATGGCTGAATTGCAGTTCTCCAGAAGAAAAGAACCCCATAAATCACATGACTGAGGGACTACATAAATCACCAAATCCAGCCTCCCAGTTTCTATTCCTGCAGTCTGTCTTGCTTTCTTTAACGCTTGTGGGAGTTTTACTTTCACAAAAATGTTCTGAGGACAGAAGGAAAATTGATTGGTGTAGAGAGTTAACCAATCAGATTGTAGAGGAGGTGGGACCAAGACCTCCTCCAGTTGCTTGGACCCACCTCCTCTATAATCTGATTGGTTATCTCTCTAAACCAATCCATTTTCCTTCTGCCCTCAGATCATTTTTGTTTAAGTAAAACTCCCATGAGCTTCTTTAACAGGTGCCTGTAATATCTGCATTAATGGAAGAGCAGGCTGGCTAGTCGATCTGAAGAGGGCTCCAAATCTTTGGCAGGGAAGTGGATGGAATGGGATATATGTCTTGCGCTTGTGGTTCTTGTGAGTAGCTTGGCCACCATCCTTGCTGTCTATGTGGAAAGAATGTGGCGGTTTTTTTAACAACAAAAAAAAACAATCCTCAAGACTTCCACAGCAATAAGACACAGCTGAAGTATCCCAGAACCAATTAATGGCGTGGATCAGGAGGTCTGGCATGCAGGATTCTAGAACACTCCTCAGATCTGTGAGCCTTCCCCCAGGAGGCCGCCTTTAGTCCTGTTCCTACGGTGAGTGCAGAGTTGCAGTTTCTGTTATTGTTGTGGGCACCATCTTTTCTCTCAGTTAGGCATGACGGGGGCACTCGTGAGTGCAGAAGGTCACAGCAGGTAAGAGAGGCCCAGAGGGCTTTTCCAAGAACTGGGACATATGTGCACAGATCTGAAGTATATGGGCTTGGTTATAAGAAGGTCATTGTCATTCCAGGAAGAATAAAACTGTGTTTTTAGCTCTTGCTAAAAAGAATGAACATTTAGTTCATTCTGGCAAATAGGTGTCATTTGATCACTGTATTTTCTTTGATGGCACTAACAAGTAAGAATATCAATGCAAACATTACAAAACACAGAAAAAAGGGTATAATATCCTTCTTTCATATCTTTTTTTTTTTACAAATAAAGAAGCTCTTATCAGTGTAAATAGGTGCTTTATTATATTTCCATGTTTGTGACATTCACATGCAATTTTGTGATTTTTATATTTTCTGTTTCATATCAAAATTGTTTATCAGGTTAAAACAATATCAGTCTAACTTGTAACAGGTTAATACCCATAATAGTATATACTTTTTTTCTTTTGCCTTCACCACATTCTGGGGTGATACAAAACAAATTAAAAAAACACTTGTTTTACAGGTATCTCTCCCAATCGGCATTTCTCATCGATTGAGGCTCACAGGAAATCTTTTTAGCTGATTTTTTTTCCAAAAGTGCAGTGAGGCGGAGCTGCTTGGATGCACACAGTACTCACACAGTACTCAAACTGTACTCATGTGATACTCTCATGCTGCCACTTCACTTTTCTAGTTAGCACGGTTTTTTTTTTGTCCCAATGATGTAATTCTCAGGCTGCCGTTGCATAGATACCGATAAAGTGATGTGCGTGAGGTTTATGCCACTTAATTGTGTCATATTTATTACATCATCTCTATCCATTTTACTGACCTGAAAACTCTTTACTGTACAGTTGAATGTATTCATGAAGCTTGACCGCACTGTGTAGATCTGTGAAGAGTAGAGCGTTATATTCATAGCTAGTGGCTAGAACCACAATGAGAGGAGGAATAAAGGCTGGTATTGCCACTCTTGTCTCAAGATCAGAGTAATCGGGATGTCAGATCAGCTCCTCCACCTTGCTCGTGTTCTGCCAGCTTGCCTTTGCTAGAGTTGCCTGCTACTATCAGGGCATTTTTCTCTGTTGTCTATTGTTTCCCCAGTAGGGCAGAGATTCCACACACATTTTGATTTTACTGTGTTGTGGTTTTGCAAAGGAGTGAACAGGCAACGCGACTGGAAACTTGGGCAGCCGTCCGCATGCACCTCCTGTAAATGTCGAACAATGGCCAAGTTAACGTGCGAACTGCATGTGATTGGCGCCGTTGGCGGGCAGAGGGATGCACGGCGTGGTGCCCAGACCATGGCATTGGAGTGCGGTCACAGTGGAAGGGCCGCCCGCAGAGGTACAGGTGCAGCTAAGTAGGCCGTTTCCATATGCGGCCCTCCTCCCCTCCTCGTGTGACCTGGACGTCACTGTGCCTTGTCCTCAAACGCTGGAGAGAGGGGACCTGCTCTTCACGCAACCTACCATCAGTACTGCTTTACAAGAAACGGTCCCCAGTGTGCGCAAGTGCAACAGTTCAGCGACAAGCCTGGACTACGCCGTCTCTCACT
This sequence comes from Mormyrops attenuatus, assembly GCA_026777985.1. Taxonomy (NCBI): domain Eukaryota; kingdom Metazoa; phylum Chordata; class Actinopteri; order Osteoglossiformes; family Mormyridae; genus Mormyrops; species Mormyrops attenuatus. Next base: position 1,213,060 of record JAODKC010000110.1, read on the forward strand.
CCCTGGATGCGGTTTAAGCGCAGCGCCCAGCTCTATGTGCGTTCACTCCCTGCGTTCGCGAAGATTTTCTCAAAGTCTCCTGTTTCCCTTCAACAAGCCAGAGATATGCTGTTCTAATTCTGGTGCATGTGTGTTTACCTTGGGGGGGGGGGTCGAAGACTGGGCAGGAGATTTGTAGGTTGGAGCCCCATTCAGTGTACCAGAGGGTAACAATTGATTATTGAAATGAAACAGATGGATGTTTTACTTAAAGTACCCGTTAAGGGATCTTTGCCCTGCAGAGAATTACATGCAGTAAGTGGGGTGGAATTCCACTCGTTCCGGAACAGCTGACAGGCGGCGCATTCCTGCCTTTCCTGGGGGGGGGGGGGAGATTTGTGCCCGGTGCCACTGGCCACATTGTAACATAACGAAATGCAGGCATGTGGTGTGGAGCCACTGCTGACGGCCTCTGAGAGGCTGTATGTCAGGGAGGGAATGGGGGTACATCCATACATCCCCATAATGAATATACAAGGGGGTGGGGGTATGCGCTCTCTCTCCATACATCCCCATAATGAATATACAGGGGGGTGGGGGTATTCGCTCTCTCTCCATACATTCCCATGATCAATATGGGCTTCCAGGACCTTCCTGGCAGTAGTAATCAGGAATTGCCCAGATTTGTACAATTAAGAATAAAAATCTGTCTTGCTCCTGGTTAAGATCTGTTTTCTGAGTAATAATTATCTGTAATATTTTCTGGACAACACTGTAATTCTATTGGACACAACCATCCTTATCTCAAATTACCATTGGATGGAAGGGGATATATAAGTGAAATAATTGGATCAGTTAGTATTATGACACTCATTAAAAGGGGGCGGGTCTTGAATATTGCACCAATCCATGTGAGTTAATTACAAGAGGCTGCCAATGAGCGATGTTGGCATACAAGCTCCGTCTCACTGCCTTCTAGGTATTACAGGAGAGACACTAGAGACAGTATCTTCAGCCTGCAAGGTGAAGTAAATAGATGCTTTAAAGAGGCCCTGAGTGCAGAATTCAAAAGCATCACTACACCAACATGTGTTTTTAATCTCGTAAAGAGTTTTGTCTACTTTTCTGAGATTTTTCTCTGGACTAGGCTGGGTGACGTTCCCAGGGTCCAGTTTATTTTCGCTTAAGCTCTGGGTCCGTCTTTTCTGCCACTCTGTCTTGCATCTTGTGTGTGTGTTTATGCCCACTCCCTTTGCCAAGCCCACTGGCTATGGAAAAACAATTTAGCTGGACTTAATTTGTTGTTTTTTTTCCTTCTCTCTTTCCTTTTGTGAGCCTTTGAAACTGCTGAGAATCCATCTCATTCTGTGGCTACATGGTAAGTGCAGCCTTCTCAGGGCAGGGGAAGATAAGCTAACAGACTCCGGATAAGGTGACCAATTGGACTGTCCCATGAACCTATGCATATTAATCACAGACATGCTTCTTTATCTAATCCAATCTGTTCCTGAAACTGTTTTCAGCAAGTTTAGGGTATTTGGAGTATATAATCGCACTACTATCAATAGGAAAAATGATAATGCATTTCCAGTCCGTCCCAAAACCTCAACCAATATCCCTATATATCACAAATAGATTCTCAAACACCTCTGTCACAAGGATTTATGCATGATATAAAGGATTTTTTTTAATTAAAAATTTTAAATTTTTTTAAATTAACTCATTTAGCACCCAGTGGACTCATCAGTTGGTGTTTGTGTGTGTGGTACACAGTGATACTATTCATCTTTGAATAGAAATTATGCTTTCTTTTTGCACTACAAGGACCATACAGGTATATGCAGATAAACAATAGAATCATGTTAAAGGCACAAAGGCACATACATTTGCTGACTGCTATTTAATTTTGTCACACATGAGGTTAATCGGAGATGCAATCCTATTGAAACCACGGCAGAGATAAAACCTCAAGATACTCTACACCCTGTCGCCTGCACTCACAAACACAAACGATTTTGTTGCTGATTGCTTCACATTTTTCTCGTCATTGTGAGTTTCAGACACCGGATTGTGGGTGTAATCTTTGCAAGTCACTATTTTGAGTATTCAGATGGCGAGAGTTTGGATAACAAGGGGATACTTGTATCCTATGCATTTAATATATTGCATTAATTCTGAGAACCATCAGACGGAAAACTGTACTATACTGTGACTCAGGAGCATTGCAAGAGATTTACGAAAGGAGGGGGCTTAGACTTATTGTGGGGTTCTGATGCAAACGGGCCACATTATTTAAACCAATCAGTGTACATTTATTTGGGGGAGGCTAAAGAACATTTTTGGGGGGCTAAAGCCCCTCTAAAATAGACCTAACGACACCCCAGCTGTAACTATACATTTGGTGTTTTTTGCTGAACACGACGCTTATTCCTGAAAGCAAAACTGTACCAAGTGAAAATTAGTATTAGGCCTACATGTTGCTTTGTTATTATGCCTATTTTGATTGTTGATTGGAGCAGCTGTGTAATCAATTAACAGTAAATTACAATGTACTGTTTTAGTACAATGAAAGTGTTCTACTGTTCTTCCCTAACGTGTGAATGTACTGTACTGTGCAAAAGTCTTAGGCAGTCAAGGAAATGATCTTTAAATCATTTAAAACTATGATTTTCTGTTTGTCACAGTGTGTTCGCTTAGTCATTTCAAAACCTCTCCTGAGATCACCGTATTTGCAGTGACCATTTAATACACCAACGGCTATTTTTTTTTTTACTCGACGGCTATCATACTATGTTATGAGGCTAATCAATACCTCATTGAGTAATTTAACTAATTAAGGTCATTGATGAATTGAACGGGTGGTGAAATTTAAGGAGTCCATGGAATGGCTGAGGCGCCCCTGAGGAGAGGTTTGGGAGCTGAAGCGGTGTTCATCTAGCCATCCAGCAAGGTATCGCTGACCTTTGGGGGAACAGAAAAAAAAAATATTGTCAGCTTTTATTACGTTACTCTTAATTAGCATATGCTATAATGTTAAATAGGATTTTTGTTGTGAGCAAATATATACTTGCTACCTAGATGAATAGCTTTAAAATTTTCCTTTCACTGCCTATGACTTGCACAGTCCTGTATGTCCGATCCATACTCAGATTTCAATGTAACTGCACAAGCTTGCCTGCTCTACAATACCCCCTCCTCTATGTAAGGAATCGCTGCCTGAAAGAGTTAAAGGCTAACTGTGGGCGAGTTGCCTAGAGCAGAGCCGCTTTTTCCGTTCTTGCTGGAAAATTTCCAGGGCTATTTATAAGAACACTTAGAGCTGGCAATCAGCGCTGCCTGTCAGGCGGGCGATATGAAAACGCGATGCCGTCAGCGAGCAGCGGGGAAACCCACGAGACGCCGCCGGCTGCGGGTCCCCGATAAAGAGAGAACCGGCCAGCTTCTCGCAGGCGTACGTGTCCCCGGTGACTTTCTGATGTTTGATTGATATAATTGTTCGATTGTTCTCACCAAAACGGAAGCTCGATAAAAGTAAATGGAAGTCTTCCTACTAGGAATATCAAAATGCAATCTTTCTCAGCTTTTGACGTGCCATCGTCACGTGTATCCCTAAATCGTTTCATTGCGGCGTCCTGCTTAAATCACGATTGATTATCCAAGCAGGATGCTCTGTAAATTCTTACAACAAATGGCTTCAATTTGTTTGTCAATGAAAATGACTTGTAGCCACCTTGATATCACTGAAAGCGATGGAAAGCAGCATTGCTGATCGTCTTCTTTGCAAAGTTGTTTTTTTTTTTTTTTATTGCAAAAGTGAAAAAGCAGAAGGCCCACGGCTGTGTCTGGAAGCGTGCCTGAAGCAGCTCGAGGAATACCGCAGCTGTTTATTAACATTTTAATGGCGGATGACATGCCAGGGATCGTGGCGGTGAAAGCCTTCCTCGCTCTGTAAACAAACAACCCTCTGAGCTGATCAAAGGGAAAGATGGTCGCATTGTGGAACCGCCCCTACAAGGAACAAGAGAGGCACTCTTGGACAAAGCCGGACCGAAACTGGATCGCGGCACTTCAAAAGGCAGCGTGTTCTGGGTTACACCAATGAGGAGAGCAGAAACAAATCACATGACTGACGGAGACCGCTATGCCAATTAGCGTCGCAAGAGCACCATGTTTCCCCATCCGTGTACAACTCTAATCTGATGCAAGGTCTATAACAGCCTATCTCCACCCAGTCCGTGGGGACCCCCTGCCAGCTCATGATTTTGCTCCCTCCCAACTCTCAGCATACCTAACAATCAAAGATCAACAACCAAACAATCAAGATCACCAAATACCCGGTACAGGTGTGTTGGAACCTGGGAGGGAGCAACAATGCGGGCTGACTGGGGGCCCCTGAGAACTGGGTTAAGAAATTCAGGTCTATAGCAGAGTTCATTGCCAGTAAAAATTATTAGCAGAGTTTACATAAAGATAACATGTAGATTTGTTCCCTAGCACCAGAACACGTGGCCTTCCAGCACATGTGAAATATGAGGTTGTCCCCCAGCAATAATCTGAAATGTATGCATCCCTGCCACGCTGCCGTGGCAGCATGGGATGTCCTGGGGGGTCCTGCCCCCCCACCCAGGTGGAACCCCAGGGCCCCCCATTCAGTGTTCACAGTCAGCGATACAGTACAATAAAATGATCTTTTCTTTGTCTTTGTTCATTTGGTCTAAGTAATGCCACGGGTCATTTAAAAACTGATTTTAAAAATAAGTAGTTGATTCTGTAATGTGATTTTGTCACCAAGTGAATTATTATGGCGCTGACCCACCTGATTTTATGGCCGGTCCACCCATGCCTTTGCTGCCATTTGTCACCATAACTATGGTGCCGTCACCCAAGATGGACACAGGCAGAGGCCGTTTTAAGACCTTAAGCCGGGAATAGGCTCCCGTATGTGATTAGCAGGTACTTCACTGACAAAATCTGTGGAATAGCACACAAAATTGCACTAATCTGCTGCTTGCCTGGGGAGGGAGGTCAATAAAAGAGAAGACACAGTCATTGAACAGCAAAGTGGCTACAAGCATATATTTCAAGGCTGACATGGACTAGCGGTATAGTGGTCTGCAAATTAGCAGGTGAGCAGCACTGAGCAGAATTTCATATTTAGAGAAGCAGAGGAATGTAACATTTGCTGAGAAGATGCCCCAAGCTCACGATCTGTACTAATGTGTGTGCTGACAGAGAGAAATGAGGTCAGTCTCCTGCAGTACAGTGTCTTTCCATTTCAGACTACATTATATGTCACACCCATATTACAGTTTTCTGCCTGTGACCAGTGTTTCAGTCAGAACCTGAAGTGGGCCGGTACTCACTGGCATTGCAAGACCTGTGTTTGAATCAGAGCCTGAACTGGGTCGGTGCTCACTGGTTCGCAGTACCTGTGTTTGAATCAGAGCCTGAAGTGGGCCAGTACTGACTGGTACGCAGTACCTGTGTTTGACCGTGGGAGCTGGGAGGGAGCAAAAATGTGGACTGTCTGGCATGGAGCTCAGAGGAAGCAAAAACGTGGACTGACTGTGGGCCCCTGGGGACTGGATTGGGAGACACTGCATTTGACAATGACATAACTTTCCAGCTGTTTGAGGCAGCTGAGAAGTCTCCATGTACACAGGTCGAGGACAATGCTTAGATCGATGGGCTTTTCACGGTAATCCTACTGATCCGACTATGTATTTGTTTACTCATTTATATATTCATTTGTTTTGGCATTCCAAATAGACGATTTTGTTAAGCACCAAACAGAGATTAGGTCCAATCTGTCAACATGTGTCATAGAGCCCACAAATATACCTGCATGCTTTTCCTCTTGCAATCAAGAGCTTTTGTCTTTGGAATAATTAGGAAATGTACTAAAGGGACATACTTCGTAGTTAAAAAAAAAGATAGACTTGGGGAAAAAGATCTAAGATTTAATGGGAATCTTTGTTACTTGCATTGTTCTTCAGTTAAAATACTTGGGAATAAATGGTAGGCCTATATATTATATTATGCTATGAATATTTGGCTTCTACTCTTGATGTACCTCCTCTGCAGTTCTTGTTTCTCTGCTCAATGCATTTCACTGGGATGAAATAAGAAGTATGTCAGAACTTTCTACCACAGCATGGGATAGCCTTACATTATTGTCTTATGTCACTCTGACTCATCGGTCAGGAATATTTGATCAAAATGTTACTTGCGGTCCTGTGATGGACTGGTATGTCATCCAAGGGTGAACTATGCTTTGTGGACTGCATATAGAGGATGGATGGATGGATTGATTCACATCCAAGTATGTGATTTGAGCAGGTGGAACCTAGCCTAATAAATTAAAGGAGATTCCAGGCTGCAATAAGCTACAAAGGCGTAAAACTAATGTTGGCAGTACCTGATGGATTAGAAGGAAGCTCACTTTGTTCTTGGTATTTGTCTTATCATTTGGCTGCATACAACCTCGGTGAACTATTTAAATCTTAAGTCCCAAGACAATAAGGAATCAATGGGTAATTCCACGTCCCCGTCGCACACCAGACTCTCCAGAAGAGGGCAGTGATACGCTCGCATTTCCACGCTTCACCTCAGAGCCGCTCTCTCACCTCTCCGCCGGCAAACAGCTGCTCCGCATCAGTTTGATCTCTCTCTCACCCTCTGTCCCCCTCTCCTTTCCCACTGTACCACATCAGCATCCGCAACTCCACGGCAGACCGTGTCGAGCGAGGGCTGGCACCGACTTTGCCGCATCCATGGCGCTCCCTTTCCGCTCCCAGCGCCCCTTCTCATTATTATCGTTAAAATGATATAAGTGGGAACGTCTACGGCAGCGAAGGGAATCGAGTCTTTATTTCACGCGTCGACGGCATTCCATCTGTTTAGAAACTTTCCCAGCCCTCGTTTATTCGCTCCCACCACCTTGTTTTGTCTCTTTCCGGTCGTATATTTTTTCCCCCCAAAGATTGCATTCTTGCCCAAGACCTATATGGATGGGGTGGTCGCCGGTGTGATGTTCCCATCTGTCCGAGCACCAAGTACGCTGCGTGTGATGATCGGCCGGAGCAAGACCAAAACGAGAAGGAGAAAGCGAAAGGAGTTGTTTTTCATACAGATGTGCTTTCTGGGGGGGTTGCTTCTGGCCGTAACGGGTTTGTCCTGCCTGGCGGAAAACACAGGTGAGCTCCCGGGACTGCTTAGAAAGTCCCCCGTAGTTGTAATATGCGTTAGGAGATGCGCTGTTTGTGGACCCAACTGTAGACAGTATATTTTATTTCTGCAGAAATAACATCCGTAGTTTTTCATTCAGTACATCGCACACAGGGATATTCAGCGCGTTAAATATGATTTTTCATGTTTAATGTTTTTCTTTTTCATGTTTTTTATTTGCACAGGATATTCCGTTTAATTGCGCATTCGATCCGCGCTTATAGTCTTGTTAATTAAACCATGAATTGGTTGATATTATGTTACTGTTAACGTCGCTGTCCTGTATTTTATATAGATTTCTGTGGACATTTCGCTGGGGATGTAACACTTATCACGCCGGGAATTACGCAATCTTTAAAGTAATTGGCTTTACAGGAGCAAAGCTGAACAAATGTGCTTTTAATGATACAATATGGTTATGACGTGTAACTATAGTCTATAGGAATGTCTTTATTTAATTTTTATGTTTCTTTAACGACAGACCCATGCTGAAATATATATAGGTTACTCGCATTTTCGTACAGTATGATGTCGAACAGAAGAGAAATGCCCGAATTTGATTTACTCACCACAATCTTCATCTATCTGATTAAAGTAATTAATCGTATCCCGGTGAAATAACAGCACCAGAAATAATTCAGTTTATGTACTTAAATGGCTGTTCTCTTGTACTTCACTACAAACATGTAAAATTAAATGGTAATCCCGTATTGTAGTTGTGAATTTAAAGAGTATTCTCTTGCTTAGAGGTTTGTGCTGTTGAAGATAATATAGGCTAACTGCTACGTACCCACATAGAAGTGGTATCTTCGTTTTGGTTTCTTTCTACGTACATAAACGTTTTGAAGGAATTTTCATATTTCATGCATCCTTAAATGAGGCAAATGTTAAATAATCAATATTGTTAAATAATAATGTTAAATAATAAATAAGCGTTAACTAATCATGGCGAATGGCGTGAGAATGTAAAGCGAGTCTCTTTCAATTACCCGCTTAATATTTCCCATACGCAGTCTTGTATCGGTCTCTTAAAGTGGGATAGCGCACTACGTTAGCACCTCGCAATGTAGTTCCCGAAATCTGGCGTACTTTTATCAAACGCCAGTATCACGTCTGTCGTGAAACGGTGAAGGCTGCAGTCTGCTGGCTTTAGGGTTGCATTTCTCGACGGTAACTCAGATTTTCGCAAACCTAAGACGCATAGACTATTTAGGAAAACAGCCCCAACAGGTTCTCCAGGGGTCTACTTCTCCTCAAAAGGCTTACTTAGACCAGTAAAGTCGAAATCCTGTGATAAAATAACATCAATTAGTGAATTAATGTTATCACTTTTGTTAACTGAGTCCTGCATTAAATCCTGTTTCTTTATATAAGTTAAAGAAGTAAATCAAAAGAGACACGGTTTGATTTATTACATTTTTTGAAAGTGATGTCTCAGGTAAATGTACTCTCGCGTGTCCCGTGAATGTTCTTTAAATTTTTGGCAAATGTCAAATGCAATGTGGAGGAGAATTTCTCCAAAGCAAGACTGCCGATGGCAGGTCAGCCAAAGCCGGCCAGATGAACGCTGGTGTCTGCAGGAACGGGAGTCTGTACAGTACAGACTGCCTTTACATTCCGTACTCCTGCTTCTATTTCCCGTCAACCAGCCGACAGATGAAATGATCGGTCCTTCACACAGAGACACGTGACTGCCTTGGAAATGCCCCAGGATTGTATTTTCTAGCAGCTTTGGAGAAATCTCATGAGTGGGTCGTTATGGGCGGCCACATGAAAATGTAAATGTATACAGAGCCTGGCTGTGAATGGTCGATAAGTCCTGTTATGTAACTGCCCACTCGTTTTTTTTTTTGCAAATTTTAGGGGATGGTTAAAAAAAGAAAGTGAGTTCGATTTTTAGACAGAAAAATTATATACAGTACAAAATTAATTAAGTAAGTACTGATTTTAATTCTGTTCCTGCCGCTAGGGATCCAAGGATGAGCATTCGTTCTGTATTTGTAGGAGATTTGGAATGTTTTTATCATGGTACCATGCTCGCTTGACTTCACATGCTTAAAATATTTGCAATTGTTTGCAGAAACATGATTTTTAAGACCACATGCTGTTTGAAAGCTGGTCAAATCAAAACTGTAAATAAATCCCAAGGCCCACTTTTGGGGCCAAAAAGGGATGAGGCCCCTTTGGATGGAGCGAGAGCGGAACAGGTTCCAGACCTATGCACATCTGTGGAAGAAAAGCCAAGGTTCCTATCAGAGGCCTTCGGTTCCTAGAACCTGCAATGAGGACGAGTAATTCACATGGAGTGCTTTTAGCCCGTCTCATGCTGAGAAATAATGCATGTCTTTTGTCTTGCCTCTGACTGAGGTAAACATACTCTGCTGGGATGTGGTAAGTAAACCATTGATGGGGTCTCATAACTGCCGGTGTTCCCCATCGCTGCAAACCCTCTGATGTCGATGCCTCGACTAGCGGCCCTCTAGTGCAGTAAAGCATGGAGGAAAACTCAAAGGGGAATGTGGCATTTATCGCAGCTTGCTGGTGAGACATCTCCACAGCTTTCACTGCTGGCTGTCAGTGATCTGTTTCTCCATGGTTAAGACACCCCCTGTGGTGATCTGGAACCAGTTCTCAGGTTTGCATTGGTCTGTTTGTGTGACATTGACCAAAACACAGTGTAGGGCGTTTCAGGTCCATAAGTTACAAATCCAGACCAGGATTTTCTTTCTACTAACCAACTGAGCATAAAGTCACAGTTACAGGGTACTCACCTAGTTGGTAGAAACAAAACCTCGGTCTGGATTGGTAGCTTCTGGACCTGAAATGGCCAACACTGCCAAAATTAACACATACTTTACCACTATCAGGTGTCTTTAAAACATAGAAATGTATCTGTGGCAACCCTAAGATGTGAATGTTTAAAGACATTATTATTACAAATACAAGTTTTATTTGCCTAACTGTGGTTTGAGAACACAGTGCTGTGTTTAATGCTAATGTTAAGTTTTGTGGGTGTACAGTATTTAAAGGAGGTGGTTCTAATTAATCTTGTTGTGGTAAAAACATACCATTATGTTTTCAGTATGCACTCCTACCTCTTGACATGTGAAATTGATTCTTTCAGTGGTATAATTGGATAGTAAGATTTTTAGATGTCTATTAAAAATGTGAGAAATTATTGCAATGCATAATTTTACTGTACCTTCATATCACTAGGATCATTGATCTGCTATGTACGTACTGTATATTTTTGCATAAATACTGTTTCAAATTTAGGCTTCAAACTGTAGTTCATTTCTCTGTAACAGGAGGGTCTTGTTGTGATATCCCCGGAGATCAGTCAATCTTCATCTTTATTTGCCAAGATGATTCAACATCCAAAAACCCGGATCAAACTAGTGTTTAGTGAGCTAGAGACTGAAGCTGGAATGTCTTTGAGATGTGTTGTGCCCCTTTTGGGTACTTATTTTTTTCACTTGTTCAGTGAGTCTGTGGTGAAAGAAGCAGTTTAAATCCCCTTATATCACCATTGCAGGGGACAATACATGTGGATTGGATTTTGTTGTATGACATTACAGCATTCCTGGAAACTTAAAATTGTTTTAAAACACCTTTACCTTTGCATAAAAAACATGTTATGATCTCCCCAAGCAGTTGTTCAAAATTCATTTTAATATCTTTGCAATAGTTAAAACACAGCCATGCTAATGTCAGTTTAATTTGTCAGGATAATTAGACTGATGGCACACTCAGTTGGGATGACGCTCAAGGTTTCCCACACTGATATTAATGTTCAAACAGAATTTCTGCTGGCCCGCAAAATCCCCGTTCGATTTGCCTATATTGACACGTTCTCCCCTGAGCACGGGAAGCTGGGAGCTCCTATCGGGGGTAGTAGGAACATGCGGCCAGTGAGCCGCGGAGGGGGGGCGGGTGACCAGCTAACGATGACATCAGCTGCCCCCTCCCCAGCCAGATCTCTCTTCGCCTGAGCTCGCCCAATTACTACCGATGTGGTTGCAATTAGAAAGCTGCTGAGCGTCGCCTGGGGATATCCTAAGCTATTACCCGCTATTTCCGCATACGCGAGTGCAGCATCGTGGCTTCCGTGTGCTCCCGGGCTGCCTGCCGGCGTGCCACAGCACGCCGATACCCAGCGAAGACAGTAGGGAAGAAGCTGCAGTCTCTATTAATGCTCCATCGGTCTACTTACCTGCCTTCTCTTTAGGAAGTTCAGGTCCCGAAAACTCGTAACCTCATAAGCAGTGTGATTTTTAATGTCCCAAATTATTTATGACGTGCGGAGTTATTTATACACATTTCCACCCGTGATTGCGAGACACTGTCATATTTATCTATGCATATGTTTTTCATTTCATCAGTTTTTCTCTTTTAACTGCAAGATAAATGGATGTAAAGATCAAGTGGCTATCTAACGCATTACAACTGCGCTGTAGGCTAATTAACGGTGGCCACGGTTTCCCATCGTTCTCCTCTCAGGTGGTTCTTGGTTAAAATATAAACATTTTAGGCGGCCCCAAAACGGTATGGTTATGGAATTTTGGGCCCCCAAAGTACAGGGGCTGGTATGAGCGAGAGATTCTTCACTTTTAGACCGAACACGTCATCCACGTCATGTTCAGAAGAGTTTGTCACTGAAAATGACAGCTGCTTAGTGTGAGGGTTAAAGGGGTAAATGTCAGATTATGTGCAAACCCAGAGGCAGCAGATCGGCAATACTGGTCCAGCACAATCTACATCAGCAGTGAACAGCCTTTCTGCTGCTGGATTTATACTGAAACACACCTTAGATGCTGCGCAGGAACCAGGTGTAACGGAAGACGCATCTAGTGTTGCGCATGTTTAATGTTGTCTTGCTATTGTGACAACCCTGCAATCACGTTTTTTTACTGTGTTAAAATATCAGCTTCATGTGAATGATGTTGTTACGGATGGCTTTCAGCGCCCACTGGAATATCCCCTCATCTGTTTTGCTGACTACATTGTTTCATCCACTGCTGGCTCAAACCAAGTATGAAAAAGTTACCTTAAAAATACATTTCTCTCGGTACAACCATTTTGCGTTAGCAAACCACATTCCGTTTTTATTAAGTTATTTTAGTCATTTCGTTTTTGCTTCAGAAATGACGCTTTGGTAGCTGTTAGTAACGGCACACTGCTCTCGCTTCTGCTCCAAGACAGGCGCACAAGTGCCCCAGTAAATTTACGTGGCCTAACTTTACTGCACACCTGTACTGACAACAAAGACAAATGTGTTATTAAGTGCAGCACAGATGTGAGCTTTAAATATAACGCAGTGGCATTATGGGGTCAGGCTACTTAATACGGCTGGCACGTTGGACGGAGATCAGGTGGGATGCTCGCTCCCTCTATTCTGCCATGAGAAATCGGCCACCGCGGGCAGATTCGGGTCGGACACCTCGCCGTCTGTTACTCGCTGCGAAGCGGAGCGGGGGCCGCATTCCGAGCGCCGGAACGTCCCCCGCCCGCCACGGTCGCATCGGTGTCAGGCGCACATGAAAGGCGCATTGTACGCCAGCGAAACCATTCATTTCAGCGATACTCCCTCAGAGAGTCTCATGTCTTGGCACTAAGCAGCAGTAACCCTGAGTAAATCTCAGAATTATTATTATTATTATTATTATTATTATTATTTATTGTTGTTGTTGTTCATTTTCTCTTCTGCTCTGATCAGAATATCGCTAGGTCTGAAAAGGGTTTGGGAAGCTATTTTTCTGTGAGCGTCATCAACTTTTTTAACAGGTTTTTAACAGAAGGTCACAATGTCCCTGTGACTCAAACGTGAAGTACTCGTCCACTTAACCCTTACACGCTCCTACAATAATCATATTACGAGAATTCACCTGACATCTGCCTTTGACCACAGGGTAGGCCTGACAGTTAAATTTTTATTTCCTAGACAAAACATTGTAACAAAACAACGGTACTAGTGCAATGTATCATATACAGATCGCGTAACAAATTTTTCAGTTTTACATAAGCTTACATGTGTAACGTAGTGATGCTTTTTTATCATTTGCACAATATGTGTTCATTGGAATGCTTTTTTCCCCACATCCCATCTTACTCTCTTTTGAGACACACGCATACAGTTGAGAGCGAAACTTGGGCACTGAGCACCGGGTCAGGGCATTTATCTGGCACCCGTGGAGCATTTTGGGGCCTCGCACAAGGGCCCGATTGCAGGCACGGAGGCCCACCCCACTGAGACACACACCACTTCATGTTTTGCGTCGTTAATTTTTTTCAGTGGTCTGAGAAGAGATGTGTTTACAGTCACAGCAGTGAAATACAGTAAGTACCTCTGTTTCGTAGATGTCCCATCCCACTCAGGTTAAGGTTTTGCTCAAGAATCAAGCTCACTTTGCTGTAAAAGTACCTCAGTAGGATAGTGGCCGAAAAATGAATACATTTGGCAGAATAAGGAAGGCGAACATGCTATTTACAGTGTGTTTTTCTCTCTATGAATGCTAACCCTAATTTCTGCACTTACGCCACGTCTCCATAGTAACCATGGAACACCCAGCATGCTCATTCTGACTTAGTGACTTAACAACGCGTCCCCGTGTCCCAGAGAAACAACAGTGTTTACAGCCGGTCCTTGTTTAACAGAAGAGCCTCGCTGAATGTCACTTTGTGTTGTCATTTAATGTAGTATTAAAGGCTGTAAGGCGGTGTTGTGATTCACTGGGTAGAACTGTTGCCCGGTACTTCTAGGACCGGGGACTGAAATCCTTCCTACGCTCTGGGTGTGTGCAGTTTGGACGTTCTCCCCTTGCCAGCTTCCTCCCGCCGTCCAAAGACTTGCAGTCAGGCTCAGCGGCATCTCTGTCTTTGTGCCATTCGGGTGGTACCCCAGCCTGGTGCCCTTTACTGCCTGGGATTAGCTCCCTGTGTCCCTACCCCGGATTAGCAGCCCAAAGATGGATTAAATGCTGTAACGGCATAATCTGCACAGTTGCTAATGCCCCTTCAAAAGCAAAACGCTGAAATATCGCTACTTTTTGGAACAAAAAACTAATAATATTCTACTGCCTGTTTATGGGAATTTTAATTGTGTGCCGAAATTGCTTCGCGTGACAACACTTTGTCACAGCTGAGAACGGAATTTCAGACACATTCGAATCCACCCAGTTACCGGCTCGTTAAGTGTTTTGTACGCTTCTTTATTTGTGGAAGCCTACAGACTAGGCCCTCCTGAACAAACAGACTTTGATGTGTGTGTCTCCAATTGAGACACACACCGGCTTCTGTCTTCTGTTTATACGTCTTGTTGTGTTTAATTGTTGTGATTATTCATTGATGTTTCTTTAAGAAGGACAGTTCTGTTTTAGGGTTAGCACTTTGTGAGTTCTTAGTGTTATTGTCCTGGGCTTTGAGGTTCGGAAACACATGCAGGCAGAAAGAGTGCCTTCATCAAGAACCAGAGGACACTGTCCCTCATGTAGGCACATGATGTGGGTAGACGGGCACAAAAGAAGCAGTGTGTTTTAATGTCAGTCTCGGTGGCACTGCGGTTACTTCCACAGATCTTAGCTTTGTAAAGAAAGGGGACGCACTGCACCAGTTAGCGGTGTTTTAAATCCGGGTCTGGGGAGTTTCTAATCTAGAAAACAAATAGCTATGCTAATGATTCCTTCATTGAGTAAATAATGAAAGAGATGGAAATCTAAATCAAAAGACAATTCTAAATGGATAAGAAGCCTAGTCACAAGAGAGGGCAGGCAGTAGACATTTATGAATGGAAAAAGTGAAGAATGGATGAGAATTTATTCCTTAACTGACCAAGCGAAAGGGAAGTAGAGATGTCAGTTTTGTGACATTCTGTGTGTTGTTTTTATTGTTTGTGGAGCATCACTGTAATTCACTGTACATCACATTCACTGTAATTATTCCTGTTAGAGGAGTCCAGACAGCAGCATTTTCATAGACTAGATAAGATTCTAGTGGGGTGGAGTAGATGCAGTTTAGAGAGCTGTCTGAATAACTGGGCTCAGGGAGAGAACACACCACCTCAACGTCACATTCCCTCGCTGTTCACCTTTAGTGTGACCTGTAGGATCACGTTGCTTGGCTGTGCAAAATTTTGTATTTGTGGTGTGGTGGACTTGAAGGTGGTCAGAAAGGAGTATTTTTGAATTGTGTACTGATGTCGGCCTTGGATTTAAATGTCTTGGTCTATAATTGATTCATCATAGTTTGTACATTATGAATTTTAGCGGGGAAGATGAAAGATAACAGTGTGAGGTGCCTGTTTAGCTAATGACTCTCTCAGTTTTACTCCAGCTGGACTGAAAGTAGATCTGGATGATGAGGTTGTATGTATCAGTTTAGTAGAAAAGTCATCATCACACAGAAGAAGATGGAAGTGCTGTTTGAGAGGACGTTGCATCCTTTAATGAGTGCGCGGCTGTCTGTCCCACAGGTTTCTTCATGTCTGGTCACGTCGCCGAAGAGCGCCACCTATGGGGGAGGCGAAGGCTACTACAGGAGCTGGAGAGCAACGTCACGGAGGAGCGGGAGCACTCCAAAAACTGCACGGAGCCCGGTAGGCGAGCAGCGTCCTGTCCACTGCTCAGGGGCAGCCTTGTACTGCGGTCCTCTCACCACTCTAAACACGAGGCCCGTCTGTAGCTTGTGATTTTATTTTGGTTTTTGAAAATATAAGTGTCAAAATCTCACTTGAGCAGAATCGATGTTGGCGTCGGGCTCTGTCAGGCAGGCCCGGCTTGGCCGACGCGTCGATCTGACAGACATCTTGAGGGGATGTCGCTGTGATTATTGACGTGGTGCTCAGTGTACTCGCAGACGCAAGATCGAAAAGCTGCTTGGTCGTCTTCTGCTCCTAGGAGATTTCTAAGCACCCTGAGAGTCAGCCTGGGAGCTGGCCTGTAGGTCCAGGATGAGGACAGATACTGGGCCCTCACCCATTCTCTCCCCGCTCATTGGTTAGCTACTCTGTTTGGCCATCTGTAGGCATGTGCTGACATGGGTTCGGCTGCTGTTGCCGGGATACAAACAGTGACCAGATGGCACAGCACGCAGAGGTGGAGGGACTGGAGTCAGAGAGACACTGTAATACATGTACTCATTGAGACTGCTCCTTGGAGCAGTGTAGAGTTCCTGCCCGTCCAGACATCTCACAGGTATTGATGAGGGACCCCAGTTATTCCCATTAAGCAGTTTACTAAGACTTCCTCAGCTGTGAGCTGCTTCAAATATGCTCGTGCTCATCAGTAAGCTGATCTAGATCTTTAGTAGAAGATCTACATTCATCACACTCTCCCCAGCCCCCAAAGGTGTTGTCTCCTCTACCACAGGATAAGTGAACACATTCATGTTTAAACTATGGACTACACTGATTGGTTTCTGCTTATGATACCACACTGTGCAGCCTTTAGAGATACAGGTTCTCCTTGACTTACGATGGGGTTACATTCTGATGATCCTATTGTAAGTGGAAACTATCATGAGTTGAATATGAATATGATATGATAACTAAATAAATAACTACTGTCACTGCATAAGTAAATAAATAATCACTGTAACTGACAAAATATCAATAATTGAAAAGTAAATAAATTTAATACACGTTTATTTGGTTAAATACAAAAACAACACAGTACAATAAGTTGTTATATGTTGATACTCATGATCGTCATGGAGACTGGAAGCGTGGCTGCCTGGATGCTACCATCGTTCGCTGTCAGTAGAATGTACCGTACAGTATATTGCTACCCAAGGAACAGATTGGAATTCAAAGTTGACTACTGTATGTGCATCACTATCGAATAATTGTAATGTCGAAATATCGTAAGTCGAATCATTGTAAAGTGAGCAGCATCTGTATGTTATATGGGGCCAAACTGACACGTATTATGAGGAGACCGCACTTATTCAGCAAAAGCCCACATTGTGGCGTAAGACTTTCTGAGGGATTGCTTATGGTATTAATGTATCACCTGAAATACAGACCAGAGCTGTGTCAAGGTCTGCCTTGCCTTCAGATAATGCTATTACAGTAGATTCCTTTGTTCTGCGCCCTTCCTTTGAAGTTACTGTACAGATCACACAAGACAGTGTGACTGCTGTGAAAAGACTCTCAGATAATGAGCAGGTGAAAGGGCCAGGCTGGGGGCTGATGCTGAATCAGTAATGTAACTGCAGTGTGGTTTATTATAAGCATTTGATTGTGTCCTGACTGCTGCTTGACACACTGGGCTGAATGCCCCATGAGATATATATATGAGCAGTGTTTTCCTTGGTATTAGTGAGTGATCCTCCTTCAATTTTGTGTATTTGTGATGCTTCTAAATTGAATGAAATTAAATTTCACATATTGTGACATTTAATGTAGTATGAATTTATGCCAGATTTTATTTTCCCGTGGTTGGGAGAGAGGCTGTGTTTGGGTGAAGATGTAAGGAAATTATGGAGAGCAATGGAAATAACAGAGCAGTTTAACTTTTTTGAAAAGGAGAACAGCAGGAGAATAAAATGGTGTGGGGTCTGGGGGGGGGTAGAGTTGGGTGTGTTCTTGGGACTGTGAAATAAAGTCTGTGCTGTATTTTCTGCCACCAGGCATTAGTCACATGACTCGGTCCTGTCACATGATGTCCAAGCTCCTCCCCCCATGTGACAGATCTGCTGTGCCACTTCTAAAAAGTGACCAGCTGTTTGCACCTCGTGACATTTAACCAGCTCTTTATGAGTTCTAATGATGAATTCTGGGTGGGACAGAGGAGGTTGATGCCTCCTTGGGAAGTGGCCCCAGACTTCTGATGTTCAGCCTGTAGGCTGGGAGGGGCACCTGTTCATCACTGTGCTACCTGTATGATTATCTTAGTTATTATTTTATCGGTCTCCTCTATAGCAAGCTTTACGGCACTGAGGTATACCCATGCTTATTTTGAGCCTCTGCAAATTTGCTTGTATTTTTCATAAAGGACAGGTGACTTTGCAAGTCCTTCTTTCACTAAATGATAAATGTCTCTCATGCCATTTGATTTATCAGAAAAGTTCTGGTTTTATCTCGACTGCTCTCTTCCTTTCTGCCCGATTTTCCAGCGACACATGGGCTGTCTTGCGGCATTCTGTTTGACAGCCGTCTTCGCCATGGACACCATAAAGAAACTCCATGGCAACGGATCACAAAATAGCATAATAAGTACCTTTTGTAATCGTGAATCGCCGTAACCGTGTTTTTTAACGCCAGTCTTACATTATCCCGGTGCTGTTCCGGAATTCTCCCGTAATTCTGGATCATCTTGCTCTCTTCTGTCCTTTAGATTGCTGGTTTGTTAAAAAAGACCCCTGGGCAGTTTTAACTGGCCTGTTTAGTACAGCACAGTAACGGTTCCCTGTAAACATAATGCTTTATATTTGATTCATGTAAATGTTAAATAAGTTATATTTAGAAATAAATACTTAATGGCTTGTTTCTCCTTAATTATGCTTTCCATGCCAAAATGCTGTAATTATTTTAATTGGGATTATTATTGCTGTTTTGCACAGCAGAGTGCCTGACGGTTCCTCCTCTCCTTCGTCTCTCACCTTTCCCTCTGCCTGTTCCTGCCCATCACTACTTTTCACCTCTCCGTCCAACCATTTGCATCTTCTTTTGAAGCCAAATGGTCAGGATTTTGACCTTAATTGGGCACCTCCGCATAGGTGTTGATCTATGGCTACTGAGAACATAATTGAATCCCCATTGCAGCCATTACTCTGAGGCCAAAAATCAGGCACTGATAGAGTACAAGCCAAAAGTCTGGATACACCTGCTTTTAATACATCCATCTTTTTTAACTATGTTATTCACCTTACTGTAAAAGGCCTTCAGGTAATGAAATAATATATGTCAAATATTGCAATGACCAAAAGAAGTGTTCAACATGTAAATTTTTGTTCTAATTTTAGACTCTTCAAAATAGCCCCTTTGCTTCCAGATGTAGCCACCTGGAATGCTTCTCCAACAGTCCTGAAGGAGTTTCCGCAAGTTCTGGGCACAAGTTGGCTACCTTGCTCTTACTCTTTGATCCAACTCATCCCAAACCAGCTCAATATGGTTTTGGGGAAAATACATGATTTTCGGTAGATGTGTCCAGATTTTTGACTGACATTGTATGTGTGCTGCTACCTGTTGCATGTGACACCGTGAGGGATGTGCATAAATGGGAGTGAATCGAGATCAGAGCAGTTCACAACCATGACCTTAATTTGCAAACAGTCCTAAACCTGTGGAATTACTGCTCAGTATGGTTGCAGTTGCCTGTTTCATTTATGCGTGATTTAACATTGATGTTCGGCTGTAAAACGGTACAGCAGTTCCTGGCTTAGATGGTGCATGTGTCACGTGACATTCTGCGGTCATGTGACCAATGTGCCGCGGTGGAAGGTTTAACATTCAATGAAATATCAACATTTATTTACAGTGCCATCATATTTGTCAGTGTCGCGCCAGTCGTGTAGAAAATCAGACATCCCATAATCCACAAACGGAGGAGATAGAAGCATAGGACTGATGACACATTCAAGGTCAATGAACACAAACCCAAGCATATGAACACAGTTCCAGCTGAGAACACATAGCAACTCAGTGACCAGCATGATGGTGCACTGATGCGTTCCCTGGTCTGCTGAGGTCACACTCATCATCCAGGAGCTATGATTCTTTGTCTTGAAGGATGTGCCTCCTCGTTCTGTCCTCCCTGTTTTTTTTAAGTGTTTCCATTCTCGGCATGCACTTGTAGGTTCCCTTTAATGAGTTTTTGAAGTTCTCTTTTCTGCCTTGGAACCCCTACCCCATCCCCCCCCCCAGGTGCCCATCCAGTGCCTACCCTTAAAAGGCAGCCCACCCACTTACGGTATTTGAGATTCACTCAAGGGGGTGGGCAGACAGTGACACACACAGTACGTGACCTTTGGAGTAGTACCACACAGACACAGGGGAGCCGGGAGGGGGACTCGCGGACACCCCCGGGCTGACGTGTGCATCGGCACTCCCCTGCGATGGAGTGCACGCCATCTGACGATTTAATCAGTGGTGGGTCCCACTTACAATCTGCCTTGGAGACGATGTCGTCTCTCCGCTCTCAGCGAATACCGAGCGCAGCACAAGAAATCACCCCGCCCCCGGCCACCAGCTAGCCCTGCTCTCCCATTAAGCAGAGCTAACACCCACACTCCCTGTCTGATATTTTTCTTCCTCTTAAAAAGAAACCGACTGTGCTTGTTCTGGGTTCTTTCAGGAGCTGAAGTTAGACAGGTATTGAATGACACGTGGAATTAAAGGATGCCTCAGAGTGTGAATGGAAGCTATGCAGTGACCATGATCACACACATGGTCACTATTACTTCATTCTCTTTATTCCTTTATTTTTTTACTAGGTTTGTTAGAAAACAACAGACTAAGGAGATAATGTCCTCAAACAAACAGAACTCTGGTGACACATCATTGAGGGGGCACAGATAATGTAGTAGTACACTCTTACTTAATGGATTAATTAATCAGAAACTAAGTGATAGTTACATACTGATCCCTTGTTTGTTCATCATTAATCAATAGTAATGGTTCATGTATTTCATGCATTTACTGCTTTTGTCCATGAGTTGTACTTGAGTAGTAACTGAGTTACTAAGCTACTTGTAAAGTGTTACCAAATTTCTTACTGTGACACCTGTGTAGCTCCCTTAATCTCTGTTAATTTACCACATAAATACAACATTGATTAATGACACACGTGGTCGATGCTGAGGGATCGCATGGAGGTCTCCTGTTCTGCTGGGTTGGGTTTGAATCCCAGCACTGCAACTGTGTCTGGATCTTGCATGTTCCCTCCATGTTTGGATGGGTTGCCCTCAGATAATCCGTCCCTCCCACCCTGCACGCGGTTAGTCGTTTCTGTTTTAGTCCAATGCTTTAGGGATTTCACTGGACCTGCAGTTCAAACCTCCATATCCTATCCATCCATATGTTTGCTCACCATGTGTTTGTAATATGACTGTCCCCATGGCGTCCCCATAGTAGGAGCTGTGTTTGAATAGCAAGATCTATTCTTGCTTGTTGGCGAATTTCTGAGATTTGCTTTCGCTTAACTGTGGGTCCTTAAAAAGTCTTTTTAAGGACTATTAATAAAGGCCGCTGTTCTGTTTATAACTGCCTTTAATCCCTCTTTTATGATGATGGGGTTGTTAGATGCCACAATGAGATCCACATCCTTATTTTCTTTGTAGTTCACACTATTCTGAAAAAATCAACAATGTCAGTACTTTTATTGTCCTGCTTTGTCATGATCCAGCTTTCACATCCACAGAGAGCCACAGGAAATACCGTATCCCGGACATTTTTGATCTTAATTCATTGAGATTTTCTTTCTAGGTTCCTCAGGGTAGCTCTGCCAAGCACTGGCTTGACTGCTAGATCCTTTGTGTTGACCGCTTGAATGAAAAAGTAAAAATGCTCATTCCTCTCCTTTTTGCTACTCTTGATGTGGTTTTCTTCTCTCCGTCTCTGTTTAAAGGAAAAGCCAAAGGTTTGTAACAACATGTTATGTAATAACAACGCATTATGTAATAACTCTGCAGAAGGTATCGAACTGAATGATGATGATAACGATGATGATAATAATAATAATAATAGGGTAATGTTGCAGTATAAAATTATGATATAGTCTATAAAGTAGTTACATTTTGTCAAGTTATTACATAATGCGTTATTGCACAATGTGTTACACCGCATTATGTAATAACACCGCATTATGTGATGAAAATTTGTTACATTTTGTCGAGTCATTACATAATGCGGCATTTATTACATAATGCATTGTTACAGGGTTTGAAGGATACCAGTGAGAAAGCAAGGATCCCAAAGGTCACAGGTTCTGGAATATGAGCGTCAGAGCTATGGTTTGGTCAGAGCAGCGCCAAGGAACATTATCAAACCCCCCATTCCGGTTCCCCCCACACTCGCATTATTAATTCATCAACTTCATTTATTCATACTCAAGCTCGGCTGAGAGGGAGCAGCCCGGCATCGATCGTGGTACAGCAGTGAATCTGCTATCATCAGATAGCATCTGGCCTGTGTGTTTTATCGTACTTATTTGGGTCGGGTTGCATTGATATTGGAGGGTGCCAAGTGGGTGGGTGTTGTCATCGGGGGACTAGTGGTTAATTAAAGAGGGGATTCTGGGAGGCGTGTTGGGGGTGGTGCGTGGGAAGTAGCCTGTCAGGCACCTCTGAGAAACCCGGGGAAAGCAGGCGAGTCAACAGGGCACACGGCTAATGAACACATCAAAAGCCAACGCAAATCTCTCTCTCTCCTTATCCGCCATCTTCTTACTGGACAGCAGTGGCCCCTGAGCCAGTAAGAATGTGGGAGGAGCATTTACATAAAATGTAATGTATTAAGATCAAAAATAAGGAAGTGCACACCCATGTAGTATGGAGTGAGCATACATCCTTTCATCCTTGACCAATTACGGAAATTCGCTTTGGAAAGCGTTTTTGGAAAGCGTGCTCTGCACATACAAGCAAATAGTTAAATATTTTATAGGCAGTTTCTGAAGAACATTTGCAAGAGCTCTCAGGATAAATCCTTAAAACACGTCTTTCGATAACGAGTCGGCGATACACTCTGTAGATTTTTCTTCGGCATGTCAGTTTACCTTAATTTTTTTCATCTGTTGCAATCGTGTTCCTCAGGGACCCCAAATCAATGATGTCCTGGAAGAAAATGATTAAAAGTTCTTTCTTGTAGGAGTATCAGACTGATGTTTTACCTCCGTGGTGCAGCCCAGCACAGCATTAACTTTGCACAGAATTAACTTTGCACAGCATTAACTTAAAGCAGTGTTATGCACCCCAGGATTTTCCATGATTTTAAAAGTAAAAGAAAATTGGTGATTTTGCTCCATATCTAGTGGTGCAGAACTGTTGGAGTGCAGCAAGGTGACTCATTTGTTTCCCAAAAGCCTGGGGCGTGCCAGTCTTTTTTGGGGGTTGGGTTGAGCTTCAGCAGGTTAGAATTATGTTCCTGGGTTCGGAAGGTTGCAGGTTCAAATTCCAGGGACAACGGACTGATGAAATGTTGAGTGCTTGAACAAAACCCTTAGCTCCTAATTGTTTATGCTTTACTTGACACTGACTGACCCTGTGCTGTGACCCCCCCAAGCAAGCACTCATATATATCTGTAATTCATGGAGAGCAAGATGCAGTTGGCAAAAAGACAATTTCCCCCTGAGGAAATAAAGTATCTCTATTCTGTCTCAAAAGAGAGGCTCAGATCTCTGTTTCAAAGTGTTTATATCACAGCCGTCCACTTAAACACATGGCCACCTTAAGTAATGTAGTGCATCTTCGACCTGTTGTTGATCACATCTTCACCAGTACATGTGACCGTTTGAGCAATCCATTAAGGTCTCAAGTACAGCTACTGACAGAATAAGGATCACAGATGTTGTATCTACCTGTAACACAGCACTGCTTCCTGTGGATATATTTCCATCCTCCTTTTATCCATCAGTGACCACCAACTTTAACCTGGTAAACAAATAAACATAACAGTCAGTCCTGTTGAAACACAAGCATATAAAATTTGTGTATGTTGGTCGTTTGATTTAGGTTTTAGTTTCCAAAACAGTTTGAGAATTTCCTATTTCTGCCTTCCAGCTGCCGTATGTTACGTCTCAGTTAACTGGCGGCAGAATCACAGGTATCGTTTTGGTCCTGCTTCTGTTTGATCCGACACACTTTCATACGTGCGTATCATCTATATCCATAAACCACTGCATGTCATAAGAATTCACAAAGCAGTCATGAATTATTGCATATTTTCCAGGCCATTTTCTTCCTGGAGCATAAAGATTGCAGGCTGTTAGTGTTGTTTTAATCAGCTCATGTCGCTGCCTGTTGAGGTTTCTCCAGAACGCCTGCCTCAGTTGATGTCTTTGAGATGGTAGCACTTAAAGCAGCTTGTTCACTTCTAAAACTCCGTTCCCATACCTCATCACCCACCACCTTGCATTTTGTGTTGTACCATTTATTTTTTACAACTCTTTGAGAGAGGGAGAGAGAGTGAGATTTTAAAGAAACAGAGCTCCTGAAAGTTGGCCAAACCCAGGAGAAACATGCAGATCTAACTAGGGTCCAGGCTACATAGGGGTTTGATGGGTTTTGCTCCTCAGAGCTCCTGAAGGCCAAGATCTTGCTTGCATAAAACAAACAGCATGCCCCCCCCCCCCAATAAAGCATTGCTGGAGGGGAACTGGAGCACAGGAGAGCCCGGCACAGAGACCAAGTTTACTGCAAACAGTGTTCTGGAACTTTCTCCATTACCTTTGTAGGAAAAGTGTTCATCAAGGACCCAAATGGGTCAATCTGATCTCTAACAGCTTTTGTTGGTGTAGTTTAACAGGTCCCTTTATCCAAAACAAGAAAACAAGTCGGATATCTCAGTTCTCGTTTGCCTGTCTCATTTCAAGATATTTACAGGATATATAAAAGAAACCTAACTTGCACAAGTACATTGTGATGTGTGAATTTTTACACATCTAATCTTGCTCTCCATTTTAACACATAAGGGTCAGCAGCCCTGGAACACTTTTGGGTGGTTGCCCAAGTGCTTAATGGAGATGTGGCGATTTTGTCAAGCATGGGATTCAATCGTTTCACAAGCACTGAGATATAGCCCTCTGAGCCAAACGCAGGTGAGTTTAAGCTCATCTGAAGCATCCCTTCTCTAAAGGGTTATAGCAAGCCGGGTGCCACTCAGTCCCTGCAACGTCTTAGTCAGGAGCGATAGTTGTTTTTGTTTGCTCTGCCTACTTCCCTGTTGTTAGAAACATTTCGCTATGCATTTACTATGGTGATGCCAGGGACGCCTGGAGGGTATCCGCCTCCCAGTCCTGCAACACATACCGTACCTGGGAACAGGAATGTGTTCTTAGGAATGTATTTACCGTACAGCATTCTGTAGTCTTGTGCTCCATTCTGGACAATGAGTGATCATCCAGTGCAGTAATCTCCATTAATTTAGTAGCTCTGTGGCCTGAACTACGAAGCGGGGTTACTTGCTTATCAGGGTAACTTGTCAGATTTAAAGTACCACAGTTTAAATGGACTTCAGATTGCATCTCTTAAGGGGGGGGGGGGGGGGGGGGGGGGGGGGGGGGGGGGGGGGGGGGGGGGGGGGGGGGGGGGGGGGGGGGGG
>JAODKC010000110.1:1239443-1261852 GCA_026777985.1 Mormyrops attenuatus
AATCCCCACCCCCCTCCCTCAGCATGCCCAGGGTAATCTGGCCAATGAGTGAGCTTCCTCCATCATTTCCGTCTTCTACCGATAACTCTCCACGTCATCAACGAGTTGTCATGTCATGACATTCACGACTCACATCTCCGTAGCTTTGTTGTATGGTTTGTTTAATCTTCATAAAGACAGTATGTACTACAAAAATAATAATAAAGATAGAAGTATCTTGCTCAAGAACTATGACAGAAAATCGTGATCTCGATTCTGACTGAAAAAAAATCGTGATATTTTACCCAGAACTGTGCAGCCGTACTACTCATTTTAAATTTCTGTTGCAGACATTAAAAGGCAGAAAAAAACAGAACATTAGCTAAATAAGAGCAAGTCTAAATGCCATGGGTATACACAGTGCGTACAGGCATACAGCTACACAGAGAGCCCACAGGGAGCACTGCGGTCTCGCACCTCCAGGGCTCATGCACTTCTGAAAGGTATGTGCATTTTAAAAGGCACAAGCATTGTGGTTCTAAATTGTAGGGTGACCACCTAATCCATGTCAGAGAGGACACTTTGAGCTACTTCAGGTTTTAAAACTGAAAAGCTCCTGTGCTTGGCGAATAAGTTCTGTTCTTCTTTTTTCTACTTTTACTGGTTTGTTTCCTTTATTGAAAGATTCATCCAGCTGTTTCACATTAAAATTAGTGACACATGCATGATTATAGGAGGCTGGCCAATCAGCACACAGCAAGAACTCAGTGCTAAAGTGAAATCCAGGTCCTTTTGAAATAGAAGTTTATAAATCCTGTCCTTGCTCAAAGTGTCTTCTCGGACATGGGGTCAATGAAGTGGTAACTCTACCTTAGTGTGTCTGTGTGTATGATACATCAATCCAACATTCACTTTACCTGCTCCCAGTGCATTCTGGGATTGGCTATGGATGTCTAAAACTCTGTTTGGAAAAGCTTTTATGAGAGGGATTGATTTACCATATTTAAAAATATTTATTTCCAGCTCTGAGAATAAATATTTAGGACACAGAGTATTTGCTTACTTAGTTTAAGCTAATATACAGAGCAGGTTATAAAGGTAAAAGGTAACTCTTAAACATTTTATCTGTTTTTTATTTTTTCCAGTTGCATATTTTCTGAGGATGTTCCATCTTGCAGTTACTAGGCCGTCTCTTTAATCAGGACACCTTATGCTGCTGCCAGGGAAAAGAGAAAAAAATTTCCTAGTATGGTTAAATATATAGTTATTTGTTTGCATGCGGTACATTGGAATTATTTTAGCCACAAAAGTTATCATTAAAATCAAGCTAGGAGGAACCGTAACATTTTAGCTTAAGCTCCCCCACTAACAAAGAAGCCCCGATCCTCGTCATGTGAGTCGGAGGGCAGCACACAATGCCCTGGTTTCCCTCCCGTACCATCCAACACCCCACCCTTCTTCAGCTCGTGCATCGTGCAGAAATACTAAGGCATCACGGTTATTCATTTTGACGCCATATTGGTACCGACATCCTCAGGCGAAACCCGTTTGATGGATCGATAATGTTTGCTTTTAAGGAGGGAGACCTTTTTTATTTAAGGGAAAATACAGTTATTTATATTCTGTAGTATTTCCAGGAAAAATAAAAGGAGAGTATATTTGATATTGTAAGTCACGGACACGCATTAGCTATTTGCATATTCGTCGTCTTGTTTTCTTGGTGGGTGTCCACGGCAACTTGTTTCTTAGGAACCGGCAGGAAGCCCACTGTGCCAGCAGACGAGCTCCTGGGCTCCCCGTGATGTTCTAGGCCAGTGTTTCCCAGCCCAGTCCTCGGGGACCCGCAGACAGTCCACGTTTTTGCTCCCACCCAGCTCACTGCCAGACAGTCCTCATTTTAGGGAGTTGAGGAGTAGCAAAAACATGGTCTGTCTGCGGGTCCCCGAGGATCAGATCGGGAAACACCTCTGTAGTCGCAAGTAATCTGCTCTGAGAATCCGTCGCTGCATCTGGTGTACTTGCAGCAAACAAGTCTCACAAATGGTTCGGCAAAGATTCTTAACACCCCAGACAGACAGCAAGAAGGGCAGGCCGCCCGCCCATGGTTTGGGGATCCTACAAGTCAACCCCAAGAGAGACTGTGATTCCATAGCTCAGGTAATTTTATTGGCTACACACTCTAACTTCATTTGAGGCAAATGGAGACCAGAGGGGACAGACACTGATCTGGGGGGCCACATTCTCCTGAATCCCCCTCCCGCCTTACAGACTCCCAAGTAAAATCACCATTTCTAAGTACTGGTTGTGTTGTAGGCCATAGGCAAGGCAAGACACATGGGCTGTAGTTCCGGGCCCAGAGTTGTTGGTTACCCCCAATGTTTTGTTCTGGTTAAACAAAATGCTGTAGATAGGGCCCCAGCAATGACTTATCTCAAGGGACCCTAGTCCCCTAAAGTCAGGCCTGGCCGTAGGGGTTACTTTTATTTATTGGACACTTTTATCTGAAACTGTGTAAAATTGCAAAAGCAGGGTGAGACACCCTGGCTTTCAGGCCTTGCTGAATGGGCTCAACAGTGACATCACTCTTCCAACCCCAGGGTTTGAACTAATGACATTCAGATCAGAGGCACAGTACTGAGCCACATGTCACCTTACTGGGCTGTTCTGACTTGTGACTGGACTGGCGGTTGGGGTGTCGGGGGTCTTTTTTTCTCTACAGAATGATAATGCTGTATGGTAAATACATATCTATGAACACATACCTATTCCCAGATATTGGTGAGTGAACCCAAAGGACTGATCCGCTCTGTGTGCCCATGTGTTTGCTGAGATACAAGCTTCGGCAGTGTCAGTGCCAAAATCTGGAGATCTTATAAGGACTACAAGAATATTAACCGGGCTCTGCATCCCGAAGAGAAGACTCCACTATCTCTTTCTGTCGAAGCATTTTTAGTTCCTTGTGTGTTTATTATTTAGTATTTGTCTTCATTAATTTCCGGGACACTTAGGACACAAACATCTGCTAAATAAATAAAAAATGCTTCTGAGTATTTGATCCCAAAAAGTTTAGGTTGGGTTTTCTGGAGATAATAAGGAAATATCTGTCGGGTGTGTATCCACAGGCTCTTGGGCCAGCCTTGGGTTACTTGTGCTAGCTGAGTGTGAAAAATCCATGTCGGCCATGTAAGGACAGCTTAAATGCCATGTTACTCACCACAGCTACAGTGCCAGCACGCAACATGTCACATCGGGAATCAGGGGGAATGCTGATAGCTGCAGAATACTGCGGAAGGCCAGACTTTATGAGATTGACTGGTGAGCATGGTGTTCAGACTGAGAAGTATTTTCTGTCTAATATCCTGGGCATGTTCACACCGTGCTGTTTTCATGAAAAACAAGTCACATAAAGCAGTGTTTCCTAATCCGGTCCTTGGGGACCCGTAGACAGTCCACGTTTTTGCTTTCCTGGTCCCCATATGGGAAAACTCTATTTTATAAAAATCTGTGACTGCAATGAAAAAACTAAAAATGCAAAAACTCTTGTATTTAGTTTGGTCACTTATGGTTATGGTTAAGGCTGAGTAGGGGTTACGGTTGTCATAGATAGCATTAGCATTTTTCCCATAGAAATGAATGAGCGGTCCCCAAAAACGTATGAATACACGACTGTTTGTGTGTGTGTGTGTGTGTATGTGTGCGTGCGTGTGTGTGTGTACGTGTGTGTGTGCATGTACGTGTGTTTTTGTCTGTGTCAGTTTGTGTGTCTGTATATCTGTGACAGTGTGTGTGTGTGTGTCTGTCTGCGTGTGTCTGTGTGTATGTGTCTGTGTGTGTGTCTGTGTGTTTGCTGTGTGTCTGTGTCTCTGTGTGTGTGTATGTGTGTGTGTCTGTGTCAGTGTGTGTGTCTGCGTGTATGTGTGTGTCTCTCATTATGCTGCCCCTGTACAGGATAAGCCACTGGAAAATGGATGGATGGATTAGCAATAAAATGTAATCAATATTAATATAAGACTAACCATCATGTCCTAACCCTCAGAGCGGTTCAGCCATGTGGACGCTTCTCCAGAAAGCCCTGGGCTGTGTCATTCGAGGGCTCCCAGTGGCACAGTAAATTGACTTCGCTCCACTACAAAGAGAGAGGGAATTGGCCTGTATCCATTCCCCGGCTGCCCGCAGCACGCAGCTTCATTAAGCCGGCCAGGTGCATGTAAGTTAGCGGCCACTGGCGGTGAAGGCCGCGCTCCTGCTGCTGCCAACTCCAAGCTGTATGCGGTGTCCGCTGACCGGGTCCGCTGAAGGAGGACAGGCTGGACATGGACTCCAATCAGAGGAGCTCCACGTAGCTCCCTTCCACTCCTCACTCAGTGACAGTCTGCAGACATGCTGAGGTAGGAGAGGAGGGGATTCCATACAGCAAACTTCTGTGATTGCTGATACATTACAGAGTCTCAGTGAGCCTGGAGCCGACCTGGAAGAGGGCATAAAGAACGGGACACCCTGGGGGAGATACCACACACACACACTATTTATTTTACTACTCTGTAAATATATTTACACAAAAAACAGTATATGTGCCTGTTATAATCCAACATCATATCTAGTTAATCGTGAGTTGGGGTATTAATTGGGCAGTAAATTGAATATTACGGTTTCTAAGCTAACAAAACTAGTGCATTGAAGAAAAGGCATTGATTTTGTTTAAGGGTGATGGATGCCCAGCTAACTCATGCCGCCGTTTTGCATAAATTTTTGCTGCGGTGGCTCCTAGTGTGGACGCCCCCGTTATCGCAGTTGGGGTCTCGCCTTCGGCTCGTGGGCTCTTTTTCCGCTCTTATTAACTTCATCGTCTTAATATTTATCCCCATTTACGTGTCCTTTCGGCTCTCACAATGTATTAGCTTGTTTTAGAAGGATAATCGGGTTAATCAGTGTGACTGTGGTAATATTATAATAAAATATAGAGGCTGAGGCAAATCACAGCATGCATACTTGACCGTATTTGGAGTTTTTTGTTTTGCTGGAGCCTTGGTGCTTCTCTGTTAACTGAAGATATTCTGCACGTGCCTTCGTAAAAAACACAAAAAGCGCACCGATCACAGGGGGTGTCCCTAGCTAGGCTGGGCGAGTTGGGACATATGATATGGTCTTAAATGTACTGCCTCGGGCATGTCATGTGTTACTTCTGTAAGATTCAGGCATTTGCAGTAAAGCAAGCCGTGTGAATTTAGATATCTCTGTAGAGTCGGGAAATATCACCAAGTGTTTAGGCATCCCGGAGTCCCCCTTTTCGGATACAAGGCTGTAAAAGCAAATGACGTTTTTACAGCAGGTTTGTTAATACTGCCTTTACCTGTCATCTACCCGATTACAGCAGGCCGTTTAATAAGATTTCGAAAATCGCAGTGAAATAAAATTAGCCGTAATACCATCTGGCAACTTGGATGGCGGCAATTTGACATTTCCTGCGGTTTAAGGCCGAAGTATTAGCGACTGCAGGCTTTAATGTACCTTCTGCGCTGTAAGGATGATCAATGCGCTCCGGGCTCTTCGCAAAACGCTTCGCAATCGAGTCAGGCAGACTCACCACGTTCGATCGATCAAATGCTCTGTTGCTTAACGCACAACTATTTAGGCTACAAAATATATATATAAGTAAAACTGGGAAAGTCTTAGTTTTAAGAGCGCATTCCGGCACCACATGCCAAAACTGCATTTTGGCAGGCTCAGCTAAGGGAAAATGTTGATTTCTGCAGGGCTCTAGCAAGAGGGGCTTTTAAAGGGGGACTGTTTTCATTTTGGATATTAAACTCCTAGTGGCCGAAGAGAAAGGATGAATATTGTTAAGAGCGCTGGGTGATTTCAAGGGAATGAATTAACTATTTTGGGCATTGTTTTTATTAAGTGTTATAAGTAGAAATGTGTTCATCTCTGTTTGATATTTTACTATTTTCACTTACAGAATTATCAAGTAAATGGCATTTAAAACCTATGGCAGGCTGTTAACGTTTTCAACCATTCAGAAAGAAAATTAAATGTCATATAATCTGTCAACAAGAAGGCGACTGGAATGCAAATACAGCTCACGAATATTCACAGTAATCAAATAATTAAATCGGAAAACACAGGAGTTATCGGTGAAGTTCAGGCTTTCCTCGATCTGACTAGAATCAAATCAGAGATTCCTCAGAACATCATAGATCGCTGCTGAAATGGCTTAAGGTGGAAAATAGCATTCTTCATGTTGTCCACTTGATTTAAAAAATCGAAATTTATTTGACTGTGACAGCTTTTCAGAATACTAGATTATTTTATATTTTATATTATTAGGTAATATAGCCTAGCTTTCTGAATGAATCTAATAGCTCTTTCGTTATTTTGATTTTATTTCCATTTTATTAGTTTGTAAGAGCCTTTGTTAAATGCATATATATAATTTTTCTACGCTGTTTAATTAAAATCAAACAATCAAATTAAACGGTTTTTTGTTTGCGTTTACTAAAGTTTGCAAACATTCCATTATTTGAGTACAGTATAGACCTCTCCTACTGAGTATATTTAAATTGGAGAGTAAGGTGTAAAAATAATGCGCATTTACTTTTCTAAACAATTGGATCAGTACCAAATCATTTCCTTACTGGAATGAGATCTATACCGCCATGTTTCCCGAGCTAGTTTGCAGTAAATTTATTATAGCGAGTCTGCTGTGTTAAGTATCTAGTGTTGTAATATATCAACGCTGAACTGGTCCCGAGTGTCTAATAATGCTTTACTGCAGGACAGCTGCCTTACCACCGTATCGCCGTCCTAAGTCTGGGTCAAAGTGAGATCCCTTTGCCCGATCTATGGCGTCTCTACCACCTAAACAGCGTTTAAACGCCATTATCGCTATTTACTGCGCAGTATGACATAGTCTCTTGTCGCTAACGCATGTGGCGGCAGAGGCACGTCTCTAATAGACTGGAGTACAAGAGCAATAAGGTTTACTGCTGACTCGCATGAAAACAGATTGACTGTTTGTTATTGTCTCTGGCTATTAGTTACCCGAAACCGGTCCAAGTGTTTGTCGCTACACATACGGGGAAGCTTCGTCGGGTATTAAGCATCCAAGTACCAGAACATAAACAGTAAGTTGATCATGGATTTGTATATGGCGGTGTTGTATATTGTAAAAGTCGAACATTGCATATACTGGGGAGCATGCCCAGTAAACTATGGGACAGGGTTCTTCCAGTAACTAACCAAAATCCTATAACCCAAAATATCCCTGTACCCTGCGGAGTAGCTAGACATTATGGGCCTCCTGACAAAATGTCACCTTGAGGCCCCTTACGTTAGATTTTATAAAAGCTGGGCCCCTGGAATCTGTCAGGGTACCCAAGTCCCTCTGACGCCCCTGCGTGTAGCGCGAATCCCGAAATGAAGAAGCGCGGCCATTCCCGTTGAATATTTATACATATATAATTGACGGACAGTCTCTTTATAATATAGCTATTAGATACAGACGTCTGTCTGGCTTCAATCTAGGGCAGCAAAGCAATCATCTGGAAACAAACAAAATGCAGAGTGCAGGAACACAACAGTCTAAAATGGGTCGACTTCACTTAAATTCCACTTTTATGAGGATGTTATTTCCTAGACTAATCGACACCGAAACAGTTAGTTAGTTTATGTAAGATGTACGCTGACTAACTGCAATTAATTTTTAACTGTTAGTCACACACACACAAAACGCAACATAGAAAACTTAATTTAAGCAGGGTTTAATTAGCCGTCTTTGAGTTGCCGCTGTTTTGGTACTGCGATATCGCTTGTAAAGACATGGAAAACAAATGCGTTGTGATATGTACGCATCTAATAACCACCGTGTCCATACTGTGTTTAATTGTGAATGACTGAGCAAAGGAGAGGTATGTATGTAAGCAAAAGGGCAGAAATTTAAACAGCGTCGTGGGCTCCCTGATGGCGCTGAATTACTGTAAGAATTAACAGGGTTTACACTGGGGGGTTAATGGCTACAGAGGCATTGTAATCTCCTTTCTCTCTATGGTGTAGCAGTATCAAACAAGCAATGTAGTACATATAAAGGAAAAAATGTGACAGAACAAATACCAATTATTTGTTTTTGGAAAAAAAAATTCTTGGTAGACAAAAAAAATTAACATAAAGATCGCAGCCACTGATACTTCAGAATATTATATAATTTGTATTTTTGGGAAGTCCGTCATGGTTTAATACGGCTGTCCCTCCCACTAAAAACCTTCTTGAACATTTAGTTTCTTATTGTACAGGTAACTAAATGCACTGGGGGTCATTCATTGTTGTGGATGGCGATCAGAGTGTCCCTGTGAATGCCTGACTGTCCCTGTGAATGCCTGACTGTCCCTGTGAATTCCCCTCACCTCATTCCACACAGCCCCATGAATGAAACATGAGGAATGAAACAAGAAGGCTATGACAGCCTCTTTGCTTTAAGCTCAATCAAAAAAAATCCTGCGACTTCATCCTCTGCAGGCCACAGTACACTGTCCTCTTCTCTTTTATAGACCAAATTTGTTTCCATCCACCCATCCATCCACCCCTCCATCCATCCATTTCCTGCAACTGCAGGGGGTCTGGACCCTCTCCCGGAGGCTATGGGCGCAAGGCAGGGAACAACCCATCACAGGGCAAATTCACACACCAGTCACTCATACATGCACATTTTATTTACATATGAGGCAAAAAAAAGTTAAAAACAGTAGATTGTCAGTAATATGCTTGGTATCTGGCCTATTTGAAGAGTCAATAAAAAGAATAATTTTGTAGGAAGACAGGAGTTAAAGTTAACTATAACCTAGAGTGAGCTGTAAAATTAGTCTTGTGTTATTTCAGAAAAAAAATATCCAAAAGAAAGAATTTTCTGCCATTTTATACAGCATCAGACAGTTAAATGTTCTGCTGCAATCTTCACCATGATGCTCAGAAAAATCAAAACAGTACGAGGAACTACGAGTACTTACTGTTTGTATATTAGTTTCTCTGTGTAATGGCAGGATCGGGCTCACATTAAACTGCATTGCTTCCATGACACACATCACGGGTTTGAAACCTAGTTGTTACTTCGACCTCAGCTCACAATCGCTTCTTTCTTTGATTGACGTCAGCCAACTTTGTGACCATGTTCGTTTCCACGACAACCTGGCAGAGCATGACTTCACTGCCAGTGTTTCATCCACAAAGTGCATGCGGTTCAGTTATCGCATGGAACGACGCATCACCTGCATAATGCTGGTTAAATTGTTTCAGATTTCTCTGTCTACCGCTTCAATACTGCTTCAGTTCATCCATTCCTAATTTGATCCTTTAAATTAATTCTTTCTGCCAACATTTGTAACCTGTGGGAGTGGATCCGATATGTGAATATGGAATTTTTATAACTATTTATTTGATCATTTCTATATTAAATATTATTGTTGAAATGCATATTACTGAAAGATATGCAGAGAATTACAGTATTGTCCGTATGGAGATGGATGGGCAAATATTACCAGACGTGGAAAGTTCAGGTTCAGAAAGTACAAATCCAGACCACGATTTTGTTTCAACCAACCAGTTCAGCATAAAGAGTCACAGTCACAGAGTACTCAACTGGTTGGTAGAAACAAAACCTTGGTCTGGATTTGTACTTTCTGAACCTGAACTTTCCACCTCTGAGTATTGCCATATTACTCTTACACATCCAGCAGGCAATTTAGAGATAGCGGTTGGCTTGACTGTATATCAGTGGATATGGGTTGAAGCTACAGCACCTAAACAGGAAACTTAGGGAGAACACAGCAGAGGCAAGATTCAAACCTGCTCATGGGAATTTTACCTACACCTCCTCTACAATCTGATTGGTTTTCTCTCTGAACCAGTCATTTTTCTTTCTGCTCTCAGAACATTTTTGTGTAAGTAAAACTCGCATAAACTTCAAAGTGCTGGAGGTGGGAGCCCCAGGGTGTTTCCCACGGAGCCTCCCTTTTATGCCACATTCCATATACTTCAGAAGTCGTTACTGGGAATGACATCACACCTGAGTTAACCACTTTGCAGTGCAAATAGCCAGATTAGTCATTAGCAATGCCAGTTCTAGCCATGTTCATTGTTAGCCATTGTTAGCAATACAAGTTGATAACAACGCATTATGTGGTATTTTGCGCATGAGAACAGCATAGCAACACATCCACAGATAAAAGCTGGATAGTACTGTGTGTACGATCGATTTAATGAGTCACAAATAAGACATAAGTGTTAATAAACAGTATATAGCTACAGCTTTCACTTTTGTTGATGAAGGTTGCAGCCATCTTGAATTCTGAGTTTGGTGTCGTGGAAGTTACTCTGACTTTCTGAGGCGGAGCTCTGACTTCAGGGGGTGTTCCAGTTGAAATTTCCAACCAGGATCTCGGAAATTCTGACTTCCCAGTCCAAATGGAACGGAGTAAATAAAGACAGTAACTGTATTTAATGAGAATTTCCGGAAAACTTATCAGTGGGCTGCAACATGGATTTAATTACAGTGAATTCTTTAATGTTGGGGTTGGCAGGCGAGAACAGAAATAGATCCTTTGTGTTTATATGCTCCGGATAAAAACAAGCAAGCCAAGCGACTAAATGTTTATGCAGAGACTCAGTGACTGAGGGTGTGGTACGCTGGCAGCAGAGATCTTGCCTTTTAGACAGATTCCCGCCTCCACGATTTAGGAAGAACAACAACAATGTAAATAAATAAGATACCCACTTTCTAATTAACTGTGAGTGTTTGAGAGTTTTTCCTGTAATTATCAGGTCTAAAAAGAGTCACTGCTTTGATAGATGTGTCTGTTTCAGCTTTCTACTACACAAACATCCTGGGTGTTTTAAGCTCAGGGTGTAACTGCTGTCACTTTGTCCCTTCTTGGCCACCATACCTTATACTGGTAAACAGCTCCTCTTGTGGTCTTTGGTGACGCCTTGGGAGAGTGGTCTATTTTTGTTGATATGGACTGTAGATGGACATCATGCCCAAATGAAGTACACTACCAATCAAAAGTTTTTGCACACCACAGGCTTTTACCACTGTTCCATTTATTTCATAAACTGCAGATTTTTTTATTCTTGTTAAACATTGGAAAGTTGAGTGAACAACTATAAATGAAAATATAAGTAAAATAAAACAAGTTTCCCTTATAACATGGAAAGAGTCTGTAACAGTGCATGTCTGACATCCTGTTACCTGGTTGTGTGGTGATGGCATAGTCACATTCTAGGCTGTCCTTTAACTT
Source organism: Mormyrops attenuatus (assembly GCA_026777985.1). Taxonomy (NCBI): domain Eukaryota; kingdom Metazoa; phylum Chordata; class Actinopteri; order Osteoglossiformes; family Mormyridae; genus Mormyrops; species Mormyrops attenuatus. Next base: position 1,250,708 of record JAODKC010000110.1, read on the forward strand.
TAAATGCACTAATTAACTGTTTCATCCCATGAAACAGAGCAGTATTTAATGTCCCTTGTAGAAAGAATGCCTTGAATTTTCTCTGCTGCTATAACTGGTAGAGGAGGTTACTTTGATGAATCAAAGAGATTTTCTTGCTAATAAAGGTACTGAAATGGTGGCCATATTGTAAATTTATTTGTTAGCAAAGAATATTGAGTGTATTTCTAGTAAATATTATGTGAGTAACATGCAAATGTAGAAAATCTCAGCATGTGCAAAAACTTTTGACTGGTAGCGTATATTCGCTGTCCTCTTAAAAAAAAATTACTTTTAACTTTCTTAACTGAAACTGTAAGAAACTTTTGTGTATAATATAGCAAGGAAATATTTCATATACATGTTCCAGACACAGCTTGTTTGAGCTGATTAAACCACATGTGTCGGGGGGGGGGGGGGTCACATGTTCACGCAGCTGCCTTCCATGTTCATGACAGAGCAACTTACTATCCGTCGTTAAGTATGAAGGCCTTAAGATTTATTACTTATTTATTAGAAACGACAGCTCCTATGAAATGCTGTATTTCTACACTTTGTTGTTAAATGTTTATATTTGGAAAATCAGTGAGTCAGTGACAAAAATCATACTCATGATCTTTCAAATCAGAATTACAACCCATGAAAATCTAAGTAATCGAATGACTTGGCAACATACTGTATAGGGCTGCACACTAGCAGTTTTGATAGCAATTTTCTATATCCTGAGAACTTAACTGTGGCTACCAGTGACTCCTTCAACCTAAGATGCTTGATATAAAATCCAGACAATTCTGATGCTATCTGGGACTGTGGTCACTCACTGGAAATAATGTGCTGGCTTTGTAACAGAACAGGTGGAAACAGGGCGGCCATCTTTGGTATCTGAGCATGAGTCGGGGTTGTCAAGCTGAACGGAAAGTGAAACTGTACACTCGGATCGGATCGGTGATAACCATTTAAACACCAAGGTTACTGTGGTGACACCTGAGAGTTGCATCTTAGTGCTGTGCTACATGATCATACTCAAACTAAAGTTTCCCATTTGCCCGCACTGAAGCCGTCTGAAATGCGTCCCATCGGCTACTGCCCGTGATTTACGGTAATGGAAGACGGCTCCATTTGAAAGAGCGATGGCAATCGCGGTGCCTTCCGATTTCGCAGCGCGTTACGGAAAGCGAACGTGGTGCCATTAGCGGGTTTTGGCACGAGTTGACGAATCAGTTTTGATTAACGGCTGAAATATTCAAGTGGTATTGGGTTCTTTTCTCCCGCCGTCCATGTGGAGGGAGATTACCGCTCGTCCCGCCAGTAGGAGACTAATGATGACGTGAACTATATTTAAACCGTGCAGTCTGTGGATGGATGAGACATTCCGTCGTTTGCTCCAGTCCCCAAAGACACATTTTCTTTGCGCCCCTTTTATCCTCCGTTTCTAAATAAATGAGTTTACCGTATCCCAGAGGGATGAGAGTCCACCAGCGCAGGACGTATCACGTGAAAATGCCAGCTGTCCTGGCTCTGCCAGCAGGGGATTGTGGGTCGCAAGGGGCCTCTGTCTTCATCCCGTGAAGCAGCATAGAATCACCATGATTTTGGAACATGCCAATTCGGCAGAAGTGAGAAGGGGGATTCGAACCCACAACCTTGGAGGCGTGAGACAGATATGCTATTCCTCAAGCCCCCGCAACACTGCGTAAGGTACGCTTTATATATAATTAATATTCAGGAAGAGTCAAACCTTGAGTGCGTGCCAAGAGGTTGATGCCAGTAGCTGGCAGGAATCAGGGCTGTACAGTCCATTAGTCGTAGCCTGGCTAGCGGCCTTCCTGATATGGAGCTCACTGATGCCCCCCCAAGGGAAAGGGCATATTCACACATTCCAACACTGGCCGGGGGGGTGAACTGGTGTGCCCTATTCTCTGTCGCATATCCCCAGTTCCCCCTGGCCAGACTGCGCCTCTGCGCACTGATAAACATGGCTTCCCCAGCATTCATAAAAGCACATATGCTGACACATTATAAACAAACACGGCTGATTCTCTTCTTTTCCTCTGTTTTTTTTTTGGTGTAGACCTTCCAGGAAGGTTTACAAGCATTCCATTCCCTCGACCTAAATGTGTTTGCAATTAAGCACTGGGCATGTTATGTGACCAACCACGGATCCCAATAAGAACCACAACAGGGTGTCGAGCTATATGGTTAGAAATATTATGGACAGCTTTTTCCCCACTTGTATACGTGAAATACAGAATTTTTGGGTCCAGTGCACATTTATGTCTGTTCTAATTGGAGAATTAAGTATTTAAAACATCACTGGGTCAATTAATGCAGATGGTGGTTGGTCACATGACATGCCCGGTGCTTAATCGTAAGCGGTCGCTGGATTCCTGAGAGATTTGGTTCCTGTTTTTAGCCCATCCCTGCTTTTGAAGCGTTGTTTTCTCTCTTCAGTTCCTTTAACTCTCGCTTGTTAAGCTCAGCCTGAGCTGATTTGCCATCCAGGATGACAGAGGTAGGAGACACTAAACCGCTTCTGGTTGTCAGTCAGGATGGAGAACCCACATGGTCTCATTTCTGTGTTGCTTGTTTTTATGTGGGCTGCGGCCACCGAGACACTCGCCTTTGGCTGAGAACCGGACCTTGACAGCCCGCTTTGTGGTGGGGTTTCAGCCGCTGATGACGGGAGCATTTAGTCCCCCAGCTGTACCGCGCTCATACACCAGGGGCACCTTTGGGATTTACAGATACTGTTTAGTGAGCGATATTCTGCTTCCGGGGAAGGGTAACCTAATTTGCTCTAGGTGAAGTATGTGTATGTTTGTGTTTAAAATTAAACATGACCCCAAGTGGACTGAAGGAGTATGGATGGATGGAGGGATAGACGGATGGATGGATGTTATAGAATGAAGCTGTGGAAGAGTCCTTGGGCGAAGCTGACAAAGTTAGGTCACTCGTGCCTATGTGCCGAGCACGGCACCGTGCTGACGTCACCAACCTTGGACCCCGAAATTTACCCTGCGGTTTTTGTCCCCAAACTGAGCTCATCTCGGAAGTGGACACAGCCGTGAATTATGCTCCATTTAAATGACACTGGAGGAGCGGCCTGGATTTTTCTCTCACCATTCTTGGCTGTTTAAAATAAATGCCAGAATTTCCATGTCACCTTTCCTTCGTCCCCCAGCTGGATAGTTTTTTGCATGAGAGCCCCCCCCCCATGACTTAGACTGCCGTGAGGCCAACCTGTTATCTGTCATACATGATTTATGATTTGCTGGCGGTGTTGCGTTGGGGATGACGGTATTCCCAGAGTACTGGTGTCTCCTAGGAGCCAGTGTCAACATCACGCGGCCCGTCTTCGATGCTGCGCGACGCGGGAAGTTCCGCAATCAGAAGCCACCGTTTTATGCAGACGGCTGGATCAATCATCCATCATGATCGACGAGATGCAGGTTCCCCAGTTACACTTTACAGCAAATTACATGTTTGTTTTTGTTGGTAGTATAACAAATTTTCACCTAGTCACCAGCTGGTATGACACCCAGACATGATTAAAACCAAGATAAACGTTGTTAAATGATTAATGACGTTTGCCAAAAATTTAAACGCCCGCAAACATCTTACTCAGAGGTGCAAAGTTCAGGTTCAGAGAGTATAAATCCAGACCAAGATTTTGTCACAGTCACAGAGTACTCAACTGCCTGGCAGAAACAAAACCCTGGTCTGGATTTGTACTTTGTGGACCTGGACTTTCCACCTCTAATCCTATTATGTTTTTGTTCAGCCAGAGGATTTCATTTGTCTTCCACTGTATGTTTGGATGTGATAAACCTGCATACTGACGTCTACAGGCACATGCACACGCGTCAGAACATGGCTCCCTGCCCTATCCCTAAATGCCGCGCGCATGCACCATCAAGCGCTTCGTGGCAGAGTCTGAGCGTGCCATGATGCCAGGCCCCCCTGGGGCTCACACTGCGTGGTGACGTTTAGCTGGGGAGTCCTGCCTAACAAGCGATAAGCTGCAGGTGTCATGTTACAGCATGTGCGACCTTTCACGCATTCACCGCGCGCATCAGAGCGTATCAGGCCGTGAAGTGACTGCAGAAAGGCCCGCCCCCACGTCAGAAACTTCATCACTAACCCCCCAGATTGAACATGGCTTCTCTTTATTAGGCATGCCCCTACTGTCTCCCTGCTCCATTATTTATTTAGAGTAGGGGTGGGCAATCTTATCCAGAAAGGGCCACTGTGTGTGCAGGTTTTCGCTGCAACTCCCTAATTAGGTCACTAATTAGAGGACTGATTGGCTGAAAAGTCCTCACACCTGGGTTTGAACAGTTGACCTAAAGGTTACCCCAAAAACCTGCATAGACACTGGCCCTTTGCGGATAAGATTGGCCACCCCTGGTTTAGAGTGTCAAAAGTGCAATATGACCTTGAAGTAAGACATACAGTCTTGCTGGCTAATGGTACTTAACACACACCAGCAGTCAAGAGCTTTTGCACGCTGAGATTTTCTACATTTGCATGTTACTCACTTAACATTTACTACAAATACATTCAATATTCTTTACTAACAAATAAATTTACAGTATGTTCACCACATGAGTACCTTTATTAGTAAGAAAATGTCATATCTTTGATTCATCAAGGTAACTTTCTCTAGCAGTTATAACAGCAGAGAAAATTCAAGGCATTCTTTCTACAAGGGACATTAAATACTGCTCCGTTTCATGGGATGAAACAGTTAATTAGTGCATTTAAAGTTAAAGGACAGCCTAGAATGTGACTATGCCATCACCACACAACCAGGTAACAGGATGTCAGACATGCACTGTTACAGACTCTTTCCATGTTACAAGGGAAACTTGTTTTATTCGACTTATATTTTCATTTAAAGTTGTTCACTCGCCTTTCCAATGAGTAACAAGAGTATAATATCAGCAGTTTATGAAATGAAAGGACAAGTGGTAAAAAGCTGTGGTGTGCAAAATATTTTGACTGATAGTGTAAGTATGACTGGTTCTCATCTTGGGCCTGCTGTTGGACCCTCGAGCGATACTTAGCCTGAGCATCTCTCAAGTGTCAAGTGGGCTTTACTGTCATACCATCCATATACATGTATACAGTGGTGTGAAATAGCGTCCCACCCAGGACCATGGTACGACATACAGACAGTAAGTGACAGAGGGGGTTTTCACAATACTTAAAGTGCAGAAACTCATTGTGAAACAACAGAGTTGGTCTATATACGTGAAGCCGACGGGAACAGTCTACAGTCATCCTGAACACAGGCTCTGGCAGAGGAGTGTAACAGTAAGATCCATAGGAGTCCGTTGATGGTGGTCCCGTTCCCTAGTGCAGACTTCCGCCACCATCCAGCCATCTTGGCACTCCTGTTTGGCTTCGCTCACGTGTGGCTGGCCCAATCAAAGATATTTGAGACTCACATATCAATAAAAAATACCCTAGATGTATGAATGAACTGGCTAATGGACGGCGCCAGCGCAGAACAAAGCAAGATGCTAATGAGCTAAACAGGACCAGTCCGCTTTGAAGCTTATAATCGCTCATACAGAATAAAATCCAGCGTTTAAGTGGAGCGTGCATTTCGCTGCTCTCCTAACGCCAGCGTTCAGGCTGGACTCCCTGCCTGACCCCAGTTTGCACCAGACAGCTGCTTTCTGAGAGACTGAGCCAAGTCGACTGACAAAACAAGGCTAACTCACTTCAGCGGCTTGGCAAAAGTCACATTCTCTCTCGTGTGTGTGTTCGTGTTTATATTTGGGTTTCTCAATCCTGGGGGGGGGCTGTGATTGTTAAATTCAGTATTTTAAATTTTAAATTGTGTTGAAATTCACAGTTTGACAAGATTTTGCACCCTGTGTGGTTTTTCTGATCATTCACTGCAACTGGATGTTTGCAATGGACTTGAAAACTGGTTTTATTATGAACCAGCTTTGCCCCCTTGGGCTGTACGCAACAGCACACATATTTCACATCACTGTGCAGTGAGTACTATCCAGTGGCTGATTTTTCAGTTACTAGCAGTAGGCTCATATGCTAATGTCGCAGTGCAGTTCAGATAAAGTGGTGACCTTAGATTGACCTTAGCATGTGACAGAATAAATTGTGAATATGACAGCTCTGCAAATCACCGGAATTATCCTGAAGGTTCCATATGGCCGTGGATCTATTTGGATAATCAGGTATTGAAAAGAAAGGAAAGTAGCCAGGAGGAAACTCCCCATTCATCAACTTCTCATCAGCTTTCATTCAGCTAAGATGCACATAACGGAATGGACATACGTCGTGGAATGGCAGCAGTATGAAAACATTCTTGGGAAATCACTGAATATGAGTTTGCGCCGTGAGCAGTTTGGGGGGGTAGGTCCAAAAGGTATTTATACAGGCTATATAAATCGGTGTCAGCTTTTATTTCTTGGCAGGGATTGTTGGAGAAAGTCGTCAGGTTGAGAAAGTTATGCGTTTTTAACTTTTGTGCTAGAAGTTTGTAGACGTTCAAGTCATTGGGCATGGTTGTCAACTTTGGTCAGCTGACTGGCATGAAATTTTCTAGACAAATCTGCACCCACGCTAACATGTATGTAACAGTTTTATTGCTTTGTAAATAGTCTGTAGGGTTTGCAAAGTACCCCAGCGCTTTTGATGTAGCTAATTTTAGGTTTATGATGGAATAATATAGATTTGCTGTAAGATTTCTTGCGTGAGCGTGAGAGCCTGAAAGTGTCACACCAGATGCATGGAATTTGGCAACCATGTCAATAGGTTTGCCACTATGTGAATATTTACCTGTCAGTTAACAGGGAGGCCATTGAATACAGGCCTTGATCTGTGCATTTTTCTTTGAGATGATGTTAGACTTATACCATGGCACTGTTAAGTTCTCTTCTCAGAAGGGTGTTGATTAATTTTCTATAACCACACGTGCAATGCCACCTTGGGGAATTGCAGTAGGAAATCAATGTGCTATTATAATCTTTAATTCTTACATTACGTGAAATTCCAGATGTAGAACACTATTAAAAATGGAACACAGACAAAACGGAAATGGTGGAAGAAAGTAATTCTATTACTAAATGCATTTTCAGCTAGTAAACGTGAAAATTTTGTCTTTAGGTCTTTTAGTACCTGTAAACCAAATGTGTAGTGACTTTACTATAAGCATGTTAATGTACTACGAGCCCTACATTAGACATTTTTAAACGTACTCTACGCTGTGCACTGGGTGGTTTGTCAGCTCCACAGCTGTACGTTTCGAAACATAACCCTTCTTAAGGGATTAACATACAGTATGTTCTTTATGAAAATGGCCGTTTTGAACATCAGTTACATATATAAGTGTTCAAAGTGCGGTTCTCTCTCCCCGTTGAAGAAGCAGCCCCCCCGATGATGTGTGGTGGGATGAGGTGAACGTGCTGTCCCTGTACTCTTCCTCAGCTGTGTGTGTGATCCTGGACCTGAGCCCCACATGGGATGGGGGTCTGCCATAAAGGGTACTGGCTGGGTAACTAGGGCTGGGGATTGGCAGCTGCTGACTGGGGCTTGGAAGGAGGTGCCGACTTGTATGATTGCTGAGGCTGTAGGCGGATGTCGGGAGTGGCGATGTCAGGTACGGGGTGTGTGTGTGTGTGTGTGGGGGGGGGGGTTATAGCGCCACAAATGGCAGTAATTGCAATCCTTAATGGAAACATACTATTTCATACTCTCAGCTTGTCAGTCCTCTATTCGATCTCCCCTTTATTTCTTTGTATTTTTGTGTATATTTCTGAAAGGCAGCATAGTGCATTGTGGGTACTGCTCAGGGGTGATTCTAGGACTTTTTTAAGTGAAGGGGGGCATAGGCGGCAACTTTATTATTAGCCAATGATATTTTTTGAATCAATGAGTAATAGGTTGGGGTACTCTGGGGGCCAATCAGTTTCCAGCGCTGTGGCCCCGCCCCTGTATACCCTTCTGGTCCTGATGTAGTCAGAGGTGGCGTAAAAGGCGGGAAAATTACGACGATTCTAAAAAATTTCAAACATAATTGAATTGGTCTGGGCTGGGGGGCCAATATGGTATATTTTCATGGAGCCCGAAATCTCTAGCGCCCCCCCTGGCTGTAGCTTGCTGCGTTTCAGGTCTTGTTTGCATGAATGACACATCATTTCTGCGAAATTTGACTGCTTTGATGAAGTTATAACAGCTTAGTGCTTCATCTCCATGTAATTGGGAAGGGGGCGGCGGAGCCGTGAAGTGCCATGGCCCCGCCCCTCAGCATCCTGCATGCAAATGCCTGACACGTTGAATAACAGACCCCCCAGCTGTCACTTGCGGAAAATAAATTAACCCAAGCGTACGTTCCTGGTGCCCCTGAGGAGGCAAGGCTGCCTGCCTCGCAGGAAGGGTCCTGTGATGCTGAGGAGTGCCGTCTGTCACCACGGGCAGCGGTGCGCTTGCCGGAAGATCACCATGGGGGGCTAACCTGCCAGGCGAAGTGGACGTGTTAAACTGCAGCCTTCTCACCCTTTGGGCTGCTAGTTAATTGTGCTAACTTTCACCAGTGGACTGAACTGGACCATTCACCGGGTAGAATATTAAGACAACAATTTTGTGCCGTCGTGTAACATGCATCCATTATTTAAGTAATTGTGCTAACTTTCACCAGGGGACTGAACTGGACCATTCACCGGGTTGAATATTAAGACAACAATTTTGTGCCGTCTTGTAACATGCATCCATTATTTAAGTAATGAAATAGTTCTAAATTAGAGTAGTAACATTTTACATTTAAAGTGAAATTAAATTTTCAAACATCCATTCATGTTTCATAGCCCCTTGTCCAGTACAGGCTCCCAAGGCCCTGGATAGGATGTTTCTAGCTTAGGAATATGATTACAGTAATTATGTATAAGCAGTGGTGGCTCAGTAGTAGCCAGACAGCTTCACGGATGGGAGAGCTCACACTCTGCATCTCTAAAATGTGCCCTGCGAAGGATGGGCGTCCAGGGTAACGTGTCTCCCTATATGGGGCTGCCTGGAATCAGCTTGGTCCCTACCTCTGCCACTCTGTCTAGGGCACGTAGATGGATGGATGGATGGATGGATATATAAACTGATTTTATAAAAATTCAAGCTTTTGCTTTTCATTTAATTCAATTCAATTTGTTTTTATAGTGCCTTTCACAACAGTGTCACCCCAAGGGGCTTTAAATGGGTGTATCGTGACGCATTCCTGCGTCTTGTATACAGAATAATTCAAAAACCGGGAAAAGGGAAGACAAAGAAGTGAAAGAAAGATGGAGGAAAATAAACCTCTGGGGGTCCATGGTCAACTGGCTGCTCAACCCCCCCCCCCCCCACTAATGCTAACATTACTGTGGTCAAGATCAAAGCCAAAGTCCATCACTGAGCGAGTTCTCCATGCCGGATCGTGTGGGGTACGTAGTGCAGATGTGATAGTGTGATGAATGAGGCCCTTCCTTCGCCCGTCTAAATCACTCCCGCTCTCCCTTGCCATGCCATCTCACGTGCTCAGGGCCATGGGGCGGAGTCTCTACGCTCTGACATGCAAAGTCATTTGGGGGAATGGCCAAGTTCATCCAGAGAATGATTTTAATAGGACTGAAGGAGGCGGGACTCCACCGCACCCTGAGCTCTCCCTGCACGGCTGGGGACCTGCAGGACCCCGTAACTGGCACAGCTAATTACTGTGCTGCCGGCGACAGGTGATCTGTGAACGCCTCGAGTGAAGGTGGCCTGGCGGTATGGCGCTGCTTTGAGAAAAGGGGGAATGTCACACGACAGCTTCTGAGCAGCACAGGTACGCAGACCAAAGTCGAGCGTCGTGAAGTGTCCCAGAAGATGGTTTGCAAAACAATATGGTAATTAATTATTTATGAATAAGAAATGTATAATGCACAAGGGAAGGGCTAGCACCACGTTATATCAGATTGGGGTTAGTCATTAAATGACAAGTACACAGATTTCAGCACCTTTTCTTGGAGGAGAAACAACCTGATAAATAAAGCAAAATAAAAAGATATGAGGCCAGTATGTTTTTATTTATTTGTTTGTTTGGTTTACTTTTAACCTTAAATCAGGCTTGTGGAAATCAGACATTAAGGTCTCTGAGACCACTACCACTGGAGTGCTTCTACCTGACAAGAATAGCTGTAAGATTTTGGCTATAGTTTTTACTAAAGCTGATACAGAACTGCAGTAATTATGGGTAATAAGTTCCGCGACCATGTGTTCCAGGCAGTAACCAGGTGCGCCTGAAGGCAAACGTTATCTAATCTAAGCACCATTAGGATTAGGTAGGGATTCTTTTTGCTAAATTATCAGATAATCCTGACATAATGGTAGCTAAAGCGGACAGCGGCTGTGGTCCGCGTGTCAGTGTGATGTCTTTGTCGCCGTGTGTTGCCGCTGTCCTTTCAGAGAGAGTGCTTCACGCTGCCAGCTGTGGGGTAGTGTCCGTCTGGCGTTCACGGGAGTGGGTACGACTTGTGTTCCTGAGAACAGCAGCCCCCCCTGTGCCTTTAATGGTGTAGAACAGGGCCCGGTCACTTTCCAACGATCATGTAACAATCTGAGCGTTACGTAAGCAGCATCCGCGCTTCTGCCTAGCGGGTGTATCCGCTCCATCCAGCCCCTGATCCAGGAGAGATTTAACTCCCTCTGCTTTCAGGGTCTAAATGTACGCGTGATATCAGGGGTCTGTTTGCGGCTAAGCGTGCCTCTGCAAGTTGTATTACATTAGCATGTAGCACATTAGTTTTATTGTTTGTTTATTCTGGTACAAAACACAGCAAACTGTGGTGTGGGGAGCCAGTTTCTTGGTGATTAAGGCCTCGGATTCATGGTCACGGGATGGCAGGGCCAGTCGACCTACTGAGCGACATTGGTGGCTACCTGGAGCACTATCTTCTGGGGAGGCACTGACCTAGCAAGCCAATTTCACTTTGTCTCAGACAGGGGGCACCGGTGGTGAAGCTAGCCTCGGGCCCCAAATGGCTTTAGTCTGGTACTTTGTGTGTGGGGGGGGGGGGGGCGTGCTGTGTTACCCTGGGGGTCGGTAAAATTCACCAAAAATACAGCCGCAGACTGGTTTTATGGTTC
>JAODKC010000110.1:1290890-1308622 GCA_026777985.1 Mormyrops attenuatus
TGATCTGGGGCCATATATGATAGGAAATTAAGGTTTATCTTGCTTTAGTACTATATTTCCATCTTTGCAACAGCCCCCTCCGTGCTGATGGTGGACGAGCTCCTGTCGGCATACCCCCACCAGCTGTCCTTCTCTGAGGCCGGCATGCGCATCATGATCACCAGCCACTTCTCCCCCCGCACACGCCTCACCATGGCCTCTCGCATGCTCATCATGGAGGTACGGGGCGGGGGGGGGGGTCCGATGTTCCGGAATAGTCTTTGCACTAAACCATCCCAAAGAGATGGCCACCATTATTATTTCTAATGAGATTATAGTAACAATCATGTGAGTTTAATTCAATGTTTCCTTAAACTTCCCATTCTTGGTTCAATACCTTGCTAAAGGTGCCACATAAGAATGCAAACCTTTGATGAGAAGGTGCCTTCATCAGCCAGTAAATCACCTTCTGCCACTTACCACCTGACGTGCGTAGATCTTCACAGACACGGCGTGTTTCTAACCCCGATGCGGGTCCACAGAGGCAGCGACTGAGCAACTGCAGGCCCTTCAGTAATGGCGACTCAGAGGGCGTGGTCAGGGCCCTGGGAAGGCGGGGCCTGGAGAACGGCCTGAGCGGGCCAGAGAGGGGCTTCAACGGGCACGGAAAGCGGCAGGGCGAGGATGAGGGCGGCGGAGTAGAGGCCGGTAACGACACGGAGAACGAGGACAACGAGAACAACGAGAACGACGGGGAGGAGGAAGAGGAGGAGGAAGATGACAACGAAGGACCTTTAGAGCCTTTTCATGTCCCATGTAAGTTCCTCTCTGGCTTTCATGAAGACCAGCCTTGGGCGGCAGCTTGTTGACATACAGCATGCATGGACACCCAGCAGGGTACCTTATACAGGATAACATTGATGCACAGTGGCTCAGTTTTGGCATCTAATCTACCATGACACAGGTCAAGCCTGAGATGGATAAGTCAAATACAGCTGTGGACCATGACCAATAAAACAAAACCAGTAAAATTTCATTTGGTGGCCTTTCAAAAAGCGAAAAGAGGTTGTAATGAATTACTGCTTTATTGATTGGTTAGCTGACTGATTGTTAGTTTGTTTGATTGGGTGATTGACACTCTGGGACCCGCCCTCTGCTCCGCCTCCAGCCGGGGTCTGTAACAAGGTAAAGTGGGTGACGGCCTGGCCTCTCTGCCTGCTGCTGTTCTTCACCGTGCCCAACTGCGCCAACCCGCGCTGGGAGCGTTGGTTCATGGTGACCTTCGTCAACTCCACCATCTGGATCGCCTCCTTCTCCTACATCATGGTGTGGATGGTGAGCACATGAGAATCCATCCTTGAGAGCGCAGGTTCTACTCCCTCAGCAGCGACTCAGGCGTCTGGATAACCGGCTGGTGCGTCGCTCTCGTTAGGGTTCTGAGCCCATCTCATGGGTTTAAATCCCATGTGCCTGCAGAGCAAATAGCTTCAGCAAGGCCGTTAACCCCAGCTGCTCCTGGGATGCTGACTGGCCCTGTTCTCTGACCTCAAGTTTTCGTCCCATGTATGCGGACAAAGGTGTCTGCTCTATAAATTGATGTAAATTTGCAGAGATTCTGCAGGGACAAGTCGAATAGGGTCATCGTCCTGCAGCTCTCCACCTCAGCTCTGCCCAAGTCTCAGCCCTCATTCATTGTTTAATGCAGGCCACCACCCAACCTATAGACCTGCTTCAGATGTCACATAATTTAGGGTAGAACTCCCTGCTACCACCTCTGCCCTCAGGCTTGAGTTATTGTGCTTTTTAAACTATTGTACCTTTTTCCATTTGTAACTTGCTGCTTGTATGTGACACCGCTGTCCCAGGGAAACATTATCTCGTGCCACTTCATACTTGTATATGAATGCTATGACAATAAAGCCCAACTGGCTTAATTTAATGTCTACTGATATTGTGTCATACAGACGGCCCTTCTCTGGGCGGGGCTAAGCGGTGTCGTGTTCTCATAGGTGACTGTGATTGGTTAGGGTTAAGGAGTGCTGCTGATGTGTTGTACAGATGGCTGTTCTCTGGGGGGCGGGGCTAAGCGATATTGTGTCACCACAGGTGACTGTGATTGGCTACACGTTGGGCATCCCCGATGTCATCATGGGCATCACCTTTCTGGCAGCCGGCACCAGCGTCCCCGACTGCATGGCCAGCCTTATTGTGGCGCGTCAGGGTAGGGCCCGCCTCCCCCCTCTGCTGTTTGTCATTTTTTTGTGTGTTGTTCTTTTTCCACGCCTCTCAAAGCCGACTTTGCGGCTTCATACCGCGCCACAATTATCTGGCGCCCACGATCACGGCGTCGAGATCAAAGAGTGTGCAAAGGTTTCAAAGTGGCTCGCATACCGGGTGTTAGCAGGCGGGGGGGGGGTGGCTTTTGAAGACACAGCGCCTGAAGGCTTATCACTCGCCCGCTCCGGGGAAAGGGCCTGCCCCGGGGAGCCGAGGTGCCAGACCGGCACCTTTTCACGCTCGCTTTGTCACACAGGTATGAAACATTCATTCCGGAAGCGCTGTTAGAAGACAAGCTGCCGATGTACTCGTCATTCCTGCTTGTTGGTATTTGAACAGTGACTTTTCTCCTCTGTCAGTAACGCATGCTGTGTTAACACGGTCACCCTACACCCCTCCTTGCCCCAAGGTCTTGGCGACATGGCCGTCTCCAATTCCATTGGCAGCAACGTGTTTGACATCCTGATAGGGCTGGGCTTGCCCTGGGCCCTGCAGACCTTGGCTGTTGACTATGGATCCTATGTGAGTACCACAGTATGGCAGCTTGGCTCAACTCTGCCCTCTAGTGGCAACACATTACATTTTCATTATGGTTATTTATTGGACATTTTTAAGCAAAGCGATATCCAAATGAGGCAGATAAACCTTTAGGCTTTGGACAAGTTCAGGTTCAGAGAGTAAAAATTCAGACCAAGATTTTATTTCAACAAACCAACTGAATACTCAGACTATACTCAACCCACCTCTGGCCTTGAATATGAATAGAACTGTTCCTTATTAAGTTAACTTCTAGTTAGATATAGTTAAAGCCATCTGTTTTATTTCGGGGTTTCCTACCAATGCTTTTTTTTGTGTGTAAACTTATATCTTCTGTCTAAACGCTTAAATCGCTTGCTAACCTGGGCTAGTCTGTATGGGGATAGCATAACCCAGTTTGCACCTCCTGGATCCCAAGCCACCGCCCTTTGTGACAATGTCTGATGACGCTGCTACCCCGTGTGCCTTCACGCAGTTGATTGTTCGAGAGATTAGCCTCCTGTGTAGGGTGTCTGGCAGATGAGACGCACGGGATGTGTTTCGGTCCCCACGCCCGCTAGACCTTTGCTGTGCAATCTCACCGAAAGGTCATGATTTAAACACACAATGCATTTAAAACAAACATTCCTATACCTAGAGTTCTTTAATCAAATCATCTTCTAAATAATTGTTGCACTTTATGTTGTGTCCTTGTTCAACTGCCCTGTGTGTCTTTAATTGCCCCTCGGGGACAAATAAAGTTATTTGGAATTTGAACGCTCAGCTGCTGATGACGTTTAAGTGTAAATGCTTTGCTGGTCCACTGGGGGCAGCAGAGAGCTGAAAGACATCTACACAGTCCCATTGGCTCAGATTTCTCCCCCCAGTTAATAGCTTGCAAAAATCTACTCATAGCCTACTTATGTGCATAGTTTCAGTGTAATATTCTCTTAGGCTATACATACTTTGTGTGTTTTTATGCTGCCAGTCGCTTGGGCCAAAAGCTATTAAATAAATGTGAATAGAAATTCCATCCATCCACCTTCCGGCTGTGTATTCAGGTCAGGGTCACCAGGGGCCTGGAGCCAATCCCAGGCAGCATAAAGCGCAATAAGTCCAAATTTAATAATGTCATTTATTTGTTTACTAAACATTTAAATTTATAATGATCAGTTTTAGGTCAGTGTGGCCATTTTAATAGTTCTGTGGCTAACCTACTGTTCTAATTAAAGGTCCTGAAAGGTTGGATTTAAATGCCAGTGTTTCCCAATCCACTCCTTGGCCACAGATGATTCATGTTTTTGCTCCCTCCCTGCTCCCTGCCAGACAGTCCACATTTCTGCTCCCTACCAGCTCCCGGTAGGAACAAAAATGTGGACTGTCTGCAGGTCCCTGTGGACCACACTGGGAAACACTATCATATGCATACATTCCTGCGCACATTCCTCCTTTTCATTCTTTGCAGATTCATCTGAACAGCAAAGGACTCGTCTTCTCTGTTGCCCTGCTGCTGGCCTCCGTTTTCCTCACCGTGAGTACAGACATCGCGTGGCACAGAAAGGGCCCACACTGGCTGTCGGGGGCAGCATTCTGCGGGTGAATGCTCTTCAGTTAGCTTAAGAGGGCCAACATACCGCACTATGTGATTTACCAGGAGTTGGAGGCAAGGCAAAGAGACAGCATCTGGCAGTTAAGCTGCCCAAGTGCATGTGAATCGACTGTAAACAATGTAACTTATGCACACCCATCCATCTTATAAACGCTTATCCTGGACATGGTCTTGGGGGAGGGGTGGAGCCTATTACAGGGGGTGGGGCCATAGGGCAGGGGTACATCCAGATTGGACATGGTCTTGGGGGAGGGTTGGATCCTATTCCAGGGGGTGGAGCTACTGGGCAGGGGTACTCCCAGGATGGTCCAGGTCTTAAGGGAGGCGCAGAACCATATGGAAGGCATACACTCTGGATGCGATGCCATTCTATTGCAGAGCAGCAACTTCAAACACACACAACCGAACACTAGAAGCAAGAGACACTAGCTAGCCCGACTGCATGTATTTGGACTGGGGGAGGAAACGGGGGAAATGCAAGCCTTAACCACACAAGTTCCTAAACCCCCAGTCCTGAAGGTGTGAGGCGACAACGCGGCTCACTGACTCATCCTGCTACCTGTTAGTTACATAGGGGTTAATGCACTCCAAGCCATGCATTATACATTCTTAAACACATATCTGCAGAGGGAAAGAACTGGCCAACAGGCAGCAGAGTGCGTTTAAAAACATGATACACAGCTCAGAGTGCATTAATCCTCTTATACCACAGTTACCGCCCATTCGGCTTACACTTTTTTGTACCTAAAGACATTTTTTTCTCGTTCACAAGCTGAAAACACATTCATTAGTGGAACTACTTTCTTTCGCCGACAAGTAAACATTTACAGTTACTTTAACTTTAAATTGCGTTCTACATTTGAAATTTGAATTAACATTAGTTAGAATTAAATATTTTGATAGCGCATCGCTTTACGACTGTGATTCACGTGGCCGACGCTACACTCCCAGTCGAAGGAAAATAGCTGGCGCCCCTTCTGACCAGACAGATTTGAGAATTCAACAGCACCGTGGTTATAGATTGTATTAGTGAATAATCAGCATGGCACGCCTGCAAATAGATGAAGTGTATAGTGATAGAGGATAAAGTGTATTACCCCCCTTCTCTACCCAGGTTCTGGGTGTGCACCTCAACAAATGGACCCTGGACCGTCGACTGGGCATCATGTGCATGCTAATGTACGCTGTATTCCTGTGCTTTTCCATCCTCATCGAGTTCAACGTCTTCATCTTCGTCAACCTGCCAATGTGTCGCGAGGTTCTGCTCTGAAGGTCGACAGGCCGCCCCCTCCTCCAGCCGGCCCCCCGATCCGGGGAAGATGGCTGCCTGCATCTAAGTCCCGACAACACGGATCTTCTGTTGTGTTTATTTGTGTTACTTTAAGTGATTTGGGATTAATCCTCGGTACAATATGAGCAGCAGTCCGGCAGGCCCCCTGGTGGGCGAAAGGAGAATGGCGGGAGCAGGAAACGGGAGTCTCTGAGGAGTCAAACCACACAGGAGCATGACATTTTCTCCAATAACTCCTGCTTCGCTGTGGACTGAAACATTTTAGGATTTTGTATGGATGGAACGTTCTTACTGCAATCATCACAACTATATTTTGCTTTAGATTTTTTTATAGGCTGCTAACTGGTTGAGGAAAACTCAGTCTGAACATAATGGTATACTTGATTATTATGACGAGTAAGATATACAGGTTGACAGTGACTTTTTCAATAGTATGGTTTATTATTATCATTATTTTATCAGTAGGTGACGTTTGTGACAGTATGAAAGGTACAGGCGACCTGATACAAATATTTCTAGACAGCGTCAGTGTGTCTAAAGCAGCTTTGGCGCCCTCTTCCTGTTAACCGCAGCATTACAGTCTCCCAACTGAACTAAGCCGCCGCAGCAGATGAGCCAGGTTACTTGGTGCATCCTGGGCAATGTTGTGACACTGGTTGGATGGCTTGCTGGAGGCTAGCTGTCTGCAGCCAGGTCGTTCAAATGCAGCTGTACAGGACAGCATTATCTCTAAATGTTTGCCAGTAGCCTGGCTGTAACAAAATGTCATGGCCAGTAATTGAGATTTGTAGTCTTTCTTTTTGGTTCTGCTCTGCTCTCTTTGCCTTGCTACGAGGCACAGTATTTATTAATTTATTTAAAACTATTTATGTCGTTGATCTCGCTTGTCTTTTTTTCCCCCCAAAGTACCCAGTCCCCTGTGAAAGCTGTCCCAAAGACGAGATCTCTCTGCAGTTTAAGTCGCGCACTGTCACTTTATTGTACAGAAGTTTTTATGCAATGGTTTTGTAGGACTTGCCTTGTGACATCTCTGTTTCTGCCTATATAATAACCCTTTTAACATTTATGAAGTTTCACAAGCATCCAGATTCTCTGCTGTCTGTAACTCTGGATTGTGGCACACTACTTTTCCCAAAACACGTCTGCAGAAAGGAGAGTAAGTCTATGATGTAATATAAGCTACCAGGCATGAACTAATATCTCTGCCAGGCATGAACTAATATCTCTGCCAGGCATGAACTAGTATCTCTGCCAGGCATGAATTAGTATCTCTGCCAGGCATGAATTAGTATCTCTGCCAGGCAACTAGTATCTGTCAAATAGCATCTCAGCAGGAGTGGTACTCTATAGTCGAGCAGGATTTGGAGTTATGTGCGGGAGAGCGGCAGTACCCGAACCTGGGTGTGTGGCCCCCCTGTGCAGAGGTAGACCTGCTTGGAAAACTAGTCAGGATCTCCGCCAGCTTTCAAACAGGATTCCTCTTCTTTTTAAGTTCAGCCCTCCAGGGATTGAACGTTGCTGCAAAAGTACAGCATTCAGATTCACATTTTCCTCGACTGCTGGTCTCCTATCTCTCTCTCTCTTTTTTAGTATTAAATGATTTTTAGTGAAAGAATATGTATTGTGTATTGTTATAAAGCATATCTAGGAGTATAATTTATGTTTGGTGAATTGTCTAGATTATCGGCACATTATTGGGGAATGTTGTAAAAGCTGTCAGTAGAAATTACAAGTATTTCTGTGAATAATTGTTTTAAATTTAAAAAACTGTTGCCATTTGATAATGAAAAATTTCTGCTGATATGTAGTTTTTGCTTTTAAAATGATTACCCTCTGGTCTCCTGTTACAAAATGTAAATATTTGATTCATACATTTGCTTCTCATGCACCTTAAGTTAACTTTTGCTTGGAGAGACAACAAAACCATTCCTTAATAATTTTTCCACATGCAAAATGCAAGATCCAGAACAAGTTTTAATAGCATGTTATTAATTTTGAAAGTCAAAATATGTCCTGTCAACTAAGAAGGGAAATGTATATAACAATTTATCTACAAGGAACAGTGTGAAAATATGGCCATTGAAATAAACCCAAGAGCAATATCCTACTTATCACCTCACAAACACATGCCCTGCATACATCTGATAAGTAACGTTTAACCTACATACAATATGTCATTATAAATCATAGTGGTTAGCAATAATTTATGTATACTAAAAAACATTGCCAAAATAAATATACAGCAATTTGCCTGCTCTATATTCTAATCAACTGGGACTTTTTGCCCCCAATATTACCATAGAAATCGATACATTAGCCTAAGATTTAATATTCTTCATTATATCAATTACAGTTATATAATGTACTAGTTAAATTAGACTCATCTGTTTTGCCTCCAGAGGGCAGTGTGGTTGCGCAGTTGTTAGTAGAGTTACGTCAGACTTCTGGGACTGAGGCTAAATTGCCTGTAGGTGTGAATGGTGTGCGTGCCCTGCTGTGGGCTGGTGCCCCGTCCTAGGTTGTTTCCTGCCTTGCACCTGAACTTTCCAGGATAGTCTCTGGACCCCCGTGACCCTGAATAGGACAATCAGATACAGAAGATGGATGTCTGCATCCAATTTCTCCCTACTAGGGCTCATCCAGAGCATTGGCTTTGAATTACCTCTCCATTTTTGCAAAAGTGGTCTTTCCTCCGATTTACAGTGTTTTCAAACACAACACGCGCATCTTTAACTTTAATTCATATTAACATTTCTTGGATAACTGTAAAAATTATTGCTGTTAACACAGGGGAGAGCATAGGGCTTAACAATGAACATAAAAGCAAAAACTGCTCTCAGATCAGCTAATTTGTGTGGCACTGTGCGAAGCAGTGTATGTGCATCTTAGACTTAGACCAATAGGGTCAGCGCAGTACCGTGTATTGTATGGATTAACCATAGGTTTCATTATTGTTTTGGATTGTCATAGCATAGGTTTACGTTGTGTGTACAATACATTTCGATACTCGTATAAGCGCGTATGAAGCATAAAAGAATTCATTTTTTGAGGGGTTGTTGTTTTACGTGTGGATTTGTCTTGGATCCAGTATAATACAGTGCCGCTCAGGAAGAGCTCGGTTTTGACGCAGCTGTTCATAGCTGGATTTAAATTAATTGGACTGAACACTGACAGTACGCGATTATGCTATGTGTATGGTATGGCACTGAATTTCGTTATATATAAACATATGTACATATTAACGTATATACATATATAGACTTAATCTGTATATTTTTGCTATTCCGTTTTCCTCAGAATAATCCTCATAATTCTTTCCTTGTTAATGCGTTCTGCTAGATTGATCAGTTGTGCGGATTTTGTGGCGGCTCGCCTTTTATTTGATCTCGGTATTTTGCATTGAATCTAATTGGATGTATCAGCACGTGGTCTCTTCTGCTATATTGAACATGTGCGCGTCTCATGACGCTTGGATTTTAAGGAGGTCGTCTTAATCACTAGGCTTTCCATTCCCAGGCCCAACGAGGTCCTGTGGGCTTAAGGGTTGCAAATCTAAACTTTGCGAAATTTAATTAAGGAAATGACTGATGATAAACAGTCAGACTAAATATCAACGAAACACGGCAATTAGGCGGAATTATGCAAGCAGGACGTTTTTTTTAAGGATGAGGGTACACACAACAGCATGAGGACAGGCGAAGGAATGCGCCAGTGTATCCAAACGTCTTGTCCTTTTTAGACGGGTATAGAACTCGCCGCTTTATTTACCTCTATCAGGTCACTCAATTACTCACACTTATATAGCAAATTGGCTTTTCAGAGATACTAGTTAAGGACACTCAATAAATACTAACAATTATAGGGATATGGGTGAATGACTAACAAGCCTGATCTTCCTGCATGCTATATGTAACGATTGTAGGATTGACTTGCGTTAAAGCCAATGCTGTTTCATTTCTCATTACTTATGCAGGTTTTGCTGTTTACCGTGTACATTTCTGTTTAAGATGCCGAAAGATTTTCAGTAGGCCTAATATTTTTAATTACTCTAAGTAGCCTACTACTACAAGTAAGGACGCTTATGTTGAACGCATTTGTCATTCATCAACGTGGCTGTGGTGTAATTTGAGACTGTTCAGTTTAAATTCTGAAACGGAATATTGCCTTCATTGCAAGAATTTTGATACGGATCACTTTTTCTGACAATGATTCATTTTAAACGCACAGTCAGTTTCAGGAACCATGTAAAATAAAGATTCGTATGAATTTGTGATATCCTTTGGAAACAACGTATTTTTGACAACGAGGAAGGATTGGGGGTTGGTTCGACTCGCAGTGTTCATACTTTGAAAAGCATCTATCAGTACTAAAGCGAATAAGCCAGCCTTCTCTCACCTGATTGTGCCACCAGGAAGGACTTGACTCAGAACCGCAGTTTATGTCCTGAGGTGGGACTGTGGCACAAGTGACAGATCGGCTCATGATGGAAATGTGTCCTTTGCTGGGTCATGCGCTGCTTGTGTGGTATTTTCACCTCGTGTGAAAGAGTGAAGAGTGGAGGACATCCAAGCATGTCATACTACTTTACCCTGGTAAACTTTAAGCAGGGTGCATACTACCTTCCGGAGTTTAGCGGACTTTACATGAGTATTCAGGGCTCATTTATATGGTATCTGGCAGGTGTTTGAGGAAATTCTGCAGCCATTTTTTTCAGCGGAACAGAGAACTTTTAGATTTTTGGTGTTGCTCGTTTTGTATTTAATCCCTGGTTCAAATTGAAAATGTACCATAGTATGTATTTTATAGAAAGTCTCGTTCTTGCAAAGGTTTCTTTTAAAGAGATTTATATGTTGAATCCAACATTTTACGCAAATATATTTGCGGAGCACAAGGGAACAGAGTATAAAATGTAAGTGCATGTTTTATGTTGAAAAACGTTATGTTTGTGTATATATTTTAGGAACTTTAACAATGGAGATATTTGATGATGTATATATCTGAAATATATAAGACATGAGATAAGAATGTCATAGAAACGTCTGAACAAAAGCATTTTAAAGAAATATCTAGAATGTCAGTAAATTGATAGTTTTGAATAAACCGGTGTCATTTTATCTTCGTTTCTTTGCAACTGTGAAAGATTGGGGATTGTTTGTGAATCCTAAACATCTCGAAGACTCCTGATAAGCTGTGTTTCACATCGATGCGCAGATATTTTGTTTTTCTCAGCAGTCTTCTGGCAATAAAACCGATGTATATACAGGCCTGAGCTGTTTCTTTTTGTAAAGCTGTTCAGTAGCACTAAGCTTAGCGAGTGTCGCTGATGTTTATACTGAATACACAGTCAGACTGGATCGAGTCTCTCACAGCGCATAAGATAGGTGTTGCGCGGTGTCTTTCACACGTGTGAATCATCGCGTGATTCTTTCTCTCGATGTATGTTTTTCTTTACTGTTTACCCTGAGCAGGGTCATGATGAATATACAGCCTACATCAAGAAACTCAGGGCACGAAGCTGGACGAAACCTGGGTGGGATACCACTGCATCACAGGGCACACACTCACAAATGCACATTTTGGGAAAAACAGGACAGCATCCTTTCACTGTAAGACAAAACAAAAATACATTACTGTCCATGGGTAGTCACTATATGTTTCTGAAATCAGCTGTCTAGACACATTAACAGTACATAAATAAAATGACTGTAGATGGTGCATTGCACAATTAAGATAAAATCATAATTGCAGATAAATACTCCATGAAATACATGAATACAACCCTTTGATGTTTACACAACATTATCTCAAACAATAGACTATATCTAGGTTTGGAACCATTTCTTTGGCATGCTTTATAGTCCAGGAAACCATCTGGGAAAGTCTCAATCAAACTGATGTGTTGGCATAACTAAAAAAAAAAGTCCTATCCACATCTATACCATCTGGCTTCATATTCCCCCATTTTTGCCAGTTAGTTGCGTTAACTTAAATGGGCAGTCTGCTGTAGAAACTCATTTTTACACCCAAACCTGTTGTGGATTGCCCTGGGGCTTCCCCAGTGACGTCAAGCAGATTCTGTGCTGCAAGTTGATCACACCTCCCAGGAAATCCTGGTTGTCCGGATCTGCCGCCCAGGGAAGCACCAGCTTGCTGGTGATCTGATTAACCGGTGTTTGTCATCAACGGCCTCGCCCTTTTCCAGCTGAGGCCATGAAGCACCTAACTGGCATTCCTACTTCATTGTTTCTGGTACAGCCATCAGACGTGAGATCTTCATAACTTCCTGAACGTTATCTCCCATATGCCTTTGTCCTGTCTGCTTGTCAACCTGTGCTCTAGATCCAGACTCTGCCCTTTTTGACACCAAGTTCTGCTTAGTCCACCAATCGTCTACATACATTCGTCTACAGACCACGCCCTCGGATCAAGAATTGGATTTTGCTGATCTATCTGGATTGAAGAAAAATAATGCCTTTTCCTTACCTGACCTGCACCAGTGTTCTACTTTTCGCGATGCCCGGTACTTACCGGTGCACAGTATTGACACCTCTTTGTTTTTCACTTTAGAGTACAGAATAACAAGGGCAGTACCATTACCTGGTAATGAATAAGGGATGTAACTGCAGCTATTTTCGCTACTTCCAGCACTGACCCAAAGCAAAATCATGTGAAACTTATTTTGTTTAATTTTTGTAAACATGTAGGCTATAGTTCTGCTACAATGATATGCCAATGAAAATATTACAGCTACTCAAAATTAGACATGCATAATTCAATCAAAAGCATTTGACGTCGAGATTGATGGTGTTAATCATTTTTTGTTGAAATGATGTTTTAGTTTATTCAGAAATTTTAAGTGAACTGACAGAGTTTGGGAAACGCAAAGATGCGCGGTCATCTTTGTGAACAAACAAGGAACCTACAGTATGGTCATTGCTCCGCTCCAGAAATATCAGAAAAGCCTTGTGTCTATTTAGATTCTCTCAGTGAAAGACAGGCCTACGAGAACAGTGACCTCAGTCAGGGGTTCTGCTAGAGATTTTGGGCCCCCTGAAGGCATATCACATTGGGCTCCCAACCCAGATCAATGAGATTATGTTCCAATTTTTTTAGAGCCGCGGTCACTCGGGGACCCTTGGAATCGTTGTAACTTCCCCCCCCCTTACGACGCTCCTGATCTCAGTATATGGGAAAATCAGTCAAGACCTACCAACTGTTACATAATCAGTTTTTTTTTATTTGGTAACCATTAGAAAATACCTTGTTATTAATATGAAGAGGGAAGCAAATTGTTTAATATCCTTGTGTGTTGTGTAATTCTTAGGTAAAGGATTGCACTATTTTATAGATCTTACTTTTATGCAATACTCTAATTCAAAATGAATAGGCCTATAGTAAAGGCATGTGGTTAATATTTTAAAACAATTAAACATACAAAGCTGAAAAGACATCACTTTCTCTTGCCATTATGAAGGAACAGTCATTGGTAAAGGGCGGTCTGAGGGGCTGCAAACAAAATAAAGTGTGTGAGGAGATTGACCTGCCAGAACGTCCAGTGGAAGGAACTGAGATGTGGAAACAACTGGTAAACTTCTGTTTTTGACCAGACGTTACTTCACATGTTACTCCTATTAAGTTGAATTTGACATTATTTAAACCACTCCTCTGTCTTCCTCTGACTCTGATCGTTGATGGAATTTAGACGTAATCTATCAGTTTTTCCTATGAGACGTTTACAGTTTCCACTTTAAAAATGTGAGACACGGAAGAATGCTTTAATTCACACTAATCCAACAAACTGTATACCGAGCCTTTGATACAGTTTGTGAGTACTGTTAAATAACTACTTTTGTGGATTTGTATGACTTTGATTTATGTCATGTTTTAGTTTATTGCACAGTTTAAATTCTTCGTTTCGTGTTTTTAACACAAAACCATGAAGTTGCAAGTCGACTGCTTTTTTGTGCTGAAATTTATACGGCGGTAATTACTTTGATTGCCCTTATCTTCAAAGAATTTCCTTAAATAAATATTCATAATGTAGTTATTCAAGTTGTGATTATGATAAAATCCCTGTTGCCAACGCTCTTCCTCCATTTCTCATTTTTCGTTTGTCCTTAATTCACCTACGTAGGTTGTGAATTTCCTCAGACGTTTTCATTGGCTGTAAGTTACTATTGATTTCTCATATTAAATTTCGTCCATGCTTGATTGCTCCTGGGATATGATTACTGCCATCTAGGAAACGTTTCATACCTCAAAGACTGAGAAGCTGGCATCGTAAGGTTTGGTGAATAGTATTCCGTATTAGTGAATTTGATGGGCATGCCACAATAAAAAAAAAGTCTGGCGTATTGTCAAACATTGCTCTTATTTGATTTACAGCCACAGGCAAAAACAGTATTCATCTCTTACAATTACAAACATGTAATTTCTTTGCTCCGGTGCCTTTAAACAATAACTCTGAACCAAGCATAATGTTAAATTTCGTCTCCATCGTCTGAGACCTCGCACTTCGACTCGCCGGACAGCCGATCGGTCCCCGCACCAGCTGCCCTTCTGCGGGACATTCCACAGGCGGTCACGTGACAACGGAGTGCTGGAACAGCGCCGCCCGGCGTCCAGTCGCCTTACTGCATCTATCCTTACTGGTTTATGAAGGATCTCCGATTATTTTTTGCAGAGAAACTGCGGAGCACAAGCACACTTGCACCCTCCTCACACCGAGCGGGACGTCCGGGCAGGTGGGCGCCATCTCATGCCTGCTGGTCCGCGGATCCCTTCACCTTGGCAGCCATCGTGACAGGTTAGGCTTATTGCATTTACTGTGCTCTTTGTTTTTTAATCAAGCACCGGAAATTTAAGCAAACTGAGAAGCAGAGATGCTTTTTACTCATAGCGTAGTAATGCCGTTCGGTTACTGCGTAACGCTGGAAATGTTTACGGATCCTTTTCATGGGGTACATTGAAGGTTATGATGACATACTCGGACTTCTGGTGTTAACTAGTTTAAATCGCTTTTAGCTAGAAGGCAACTAGTTACATTGTGATTCAGCGCGCGACACGGCTGTAGTATGTAGGAAGGCGATGGGTCTTTTCGGTTAGGATTCTCCCTATAACCAGCTAACTACCTGCTTTTCCCGAACAAAGTGCTTCTCAAGTAAGTGTTTCGGATGTCTTTTAATTCGACCTTTTGAAAATTGACCACTTTATTGTGTCTTGAATCTACTTCTGTTAACCGAGATTCCGTAGCAACGCTGTTTATGCCAGATAGTGCCTTTGTGTGTCTGTGAGTGTCTTTGTTTTCTGTTGTTTTTTCTTTGTAAGTATATGTACTTATCTTTTTAAGTTCTTAAGACAGCTTTCTAGTTAGTACAGTTAGCAGGTCTGTTAAACAGCCTTAGCTATGCGCCGCGAAGAATCGTGAGAAATTGGGTGCATTTCATTGTTACACGTTTAACGTTAATAAGTAGACTTGTAAGCAATTGCGACTGTTGGGTCGAGTGGGAAATTTGTTTGTTTTGTTTTTTTGTTTGTTTGTTTTTGTTGATCCATCAATGTTTTTGCACGGGATACACATTCACATGAGCTCCAGGTAACTCGCTTTTATCCAGACAAGAAAAACGCGTCGGACCGGTGCAATATCGCGGCGTGTAATAGCAATTCCGGGAATAAGTGGCAAACAATACGATGACAGCGGTGTCCCTCGGATTCCTGACTTTTCCGAGGTCATATACTCTGACTACTGTGATGTACGACAACGTACTTGGTACTTAAAGTTCCCTTCTGGCGTCTCCCATTAATCGTTATTTGGTTAACTTAAA
This sequence comes from Mormyrops attenuatus, assembly GCA_026777985.1. Lineage (NCBI taxonomy): Eukaryota > Metazoa > Chordata > Actinopteri > Osteoglossiformes > Mormyridae > Mormyrops > Mormyrops attenuatus. Next base: position 1,306,387 of record JAODKC010000110.1, read on the forward strand.
GATAGTGCTCTGTTTATATTTTGTGATAGTATATTGGGCTAAAATAAACAAACACCTTTTTCTCTTTTCCTCATTTTTCCTACTTCTACTGATATGGCTGGGATTTATTTATTTTTTGCAATAGATAAAAAATTCCCGCTGGTGAATAAAATTCTTCTCGTCTCACATTATCTCACTTTATCTCACATAATCAGTACCAATCGGAGCACATGTGGTGGCTTAGGTAGTTTCATTCTTGACCCCTTGCCATGACCGTGAAATATGCTGACTGGGTATTAAGGAATATTAAGGAATATTAAATATTAAGGAGGCATCGGTTGCATCTTGGCTATCGAGAACAGTCCCATGATTCATTGCGTCCAAAGTTCGTTCTTGGGAGGCAAGCTAGCAAGACTGCTCTTGCCAAGAATACAAATATGATCTTTGCGTTCTTGGTATTGAGAAATTGAGAAACACCCTGAACTTTTTTAGCGCTACAAAAGGGGTGTTTTTCCAATACGTGTACTTGACCGTACTTGTGTTCTCGCGTACCCATTTTTATGTCATCTTCCATCGCCAACGACCAGTTCCAATACTAAGAGCAGTAGTACAGAGGATGTTAAAAATCCCCGGATGTTGTTCTTGCCTCGCCACAGATATCAAGGATACATCGTCGCATCCTCGCCAAGTGATACGAGCCCCATGGTTTATTGCGCCCCAAGTGTGTTCTTGGGAGGCAAGTTAGCAAGAACACTCTTGTTAACGAGTGTTCCTCAATATCAAGTTATATCTCCTTATCCCATGTAATCTCGCATCTTATCTTGCATAATTTTATTTTATCACACAAGGCAGTGTGCAGCTCAGTGGGCTAAGCCCGTGTCTGTGCCTATGATCAGAAGGTTGCCAGTTCAAGCCCAACCTTGGCATATTTGCAGGTCCTTGAGCAAGGCCCTTAACCCCCAGCTCCCTGGATACTGCGACAGGTGGCTGCCTTTCCCAGCCAGTTTGCTCTCACCTACAGAGAGCAAATTGGGGGAGGCATAAAGAGAATTTCCACATGGGCATCGATAACATATCAATTACGAAATCCCTTGTAATTCCACTTTATCTGATGTAATCTTAGGGTGTTTCTCAATACTAAAAATACAAAAATTGTACTTGTGATTTTGGCAAAGGTAGTCTTGCTGACTTCCCAGGAACAAACTTGGGAATGACACTGAATCATGGAATTGTACTCATTTGACAAGAATGCAACCGATGTATCTTTGATATCTGTGGTGGGGAAAGAACGGCATTCAGGGATTTTTACTGTCCTCTGTACTGTTCTTACTATTGGAACTGGTCTTCGGCAGTGAAAGATGACGTAAAACAGGTATGCGAGAACACAAGTATGGTCAAATGCTCTTATTGAAAAACACCCGTTTTGTGGTGTTAAGGTTCACGGTGTTTCTCAATACCAAGAACGCAAAGATCGTATTTGTGTCCTTGGCAAAAGCAGTCTTGTTATCACTTACATTTAGTTTCTTTTGTAGCAAGGCCAGCCATGGGATTTGAACTGCCGACCTTTTGATTTAGATAGATAGATAGATACATACATACATACATGCATGCATACTTTATGGAAATTTACACATTCAGTAGCTTACATGCACAAAAGACCACAATGCAAAAGAATAATAATATGAAGAATAAAGAGTTGTAAGACTGACAAAACTGGCAATAGTAACAATGATTAAGGGTTACAATAACGATGAAAGGTGAGGTAGTAAGAATACTAATCACTACAGAGTAACTATTTAGTGGTGCCAGTGGATGTGGTGGTGCAAGGGAATGCACAAGAGAGACACTGTCAATTGCTGCATGCTGTAAATGTTCCAGTACAATAATACTAAAATGGTATAAATGTTATAATACTGTAAATACTATACACACAATGAATACTATAGATTGTAGCTAAATATATATGTGGAAATACCAAATACAAGTATTGCCAGTGACCAGAGAGAAGTTAAGTCAGATTAATCACTGGAAGGAGCTGAATAGTCTTATGGCCTGGGGGACAAAAGACTTCCTCAGTCTGTCAATAGAGCAGTGCGGGGCCAGCAGTCTGCCACTGAACACACTCCTCTGCCTGGTGAATGTGCTGTGCAGAGGGTGGCTGGCATTGTCCATGATGGACGGCAGTTTGTTCAGAGTCCTTCTCTCTGCCCCTGACATGATGAGATCCAGCTCCATGGCGACCGCATGGCTGGCTCTC
>JAODKC010000110.1:1308781-1326056 GCA_026777985.1 Mormyrops attenuatus
GACCAGTCCAGTCTATCATCCAGCTGCAGCCCCTAGGTACTTGTAGGCCCTGACCACCTCCACATCGACCCCCTCAATGGAGACCACCTGTAGAGGAGGCCTGGTCCTCCTAAAGTCCACCACTGGCACAGTGACCTAACCAGCTGAGACATGCATCACTCCTGGGGAATTTTTCTTGTGACATCCTACATGGTGTTACTTCAAATTATTATTCCGAAATAAGATACATTATTACTGTACTTGTGAGTAAAGATATTGGTGGATTTAATATATTACGATAAAATTGCATGTATTGCATTTGTTTTCTATAAAATACCCCTAAAATCAGGTCACATTGGAAGCTGGGTCATTGTTGGCAAAGAATTTAACCACATGAAAAGTTTAACTCCATCCAAGATGCTGTTAATGTTTCTCAGAGCTGTTGACCACAGGTGGGTCGGTGTTTCTGCTTACTAAGCTGCTCGTGGGCGTGTGGTTTGTTGACGGAATGGCGTCGATGGGGAGGCAGTTCGGTCCTTGTGTTTTCCCTGAAGTTTTTGTTGTTCCCATTCACCGAGGATTGTTTTCTCAGAAGGAAATGTTGCTGTTGCTTCCAAAATGCACACATGGAATGTATTGAAGACATTACCACAACATGACGGGCTGTCTGCTCTCCCCCACTTCCCCCCTTATCTTCCTCTTGTCTGTGTTTTATCCCATAAAGCGCTGTATGACCAATGCTTGCAGAATGCATGAAGCTCGCTGCTAGCTGCGTGTGCTTATGCAGTACGTAGCTCTGTATTCACAGTATGTTACAGCAGAGTATTTTGCTGTGCCTTTGGCTGGTATGTGGTCGAATATGATGTATTAATTCCCCGGCAGCCTCTCAGATGTGTCTGCTGAGTCCGTCAAGGCGATTTCTGCAGTGCACTGATGAAACTGCAGTGTGAATTTGTGTATCCGAGACCTTTAGTCAGAGGACAGGAATTTTAAATATTATTAACTGCCAAGGGTTCAGCCCTGACCAGGACTAGGTTTTAGAAGATGGGCGGATGGATCAGCGCTGCAGTTTCGCCATTTAGATGCAATTTCTTTGTTCTTGAGTTCAGGAAGAGTGTGTTTAAGTCGGCTATCCTTTTTTACCGTGATGACAAACACAGGCACTTGGCACTTCTCTTTGAGCTGTTTTTTGTGCCTCGGATCAAAGGGATGTACCCACCCCTTTGTCTCTGTTTAAAAATATTGGATTTTGCTAAATGTTTTCATTCATGCTTGGGGGGGTTTCTTCTTTATGCTCGCTTATTGTGTGCACGTATGCGTGGGCGATGAATTTGCCCAGACCTGCCGGGACCGTATTGGAGAATGATTACAAAAGAAATTTTATTTAGCTGTTTCACCAATCGGAAGATTTGTGAGTGAGCTTTGGGGAAAACCAAATGTGCTCACTCTGTTTTCGTTTGTTTTTTATCTTTTTATGGTAATAGCACGGTGTTGGAAGGGTCCCATTACTTTAGGTCCCTAAAGCCACCCGTGAGTCTACACGCTGGAGTGTAAACACGCCGCGGTGAGGGTTTTGTAACTACGTCGGCTCTGGGGAGGTAAGCAACCTCAACTCGCACATTGTTTCTGTGTCAGTGTGCTCCTGGATATCATGGCTATTCATACTTGACTGCTGGCAGATGTTTATTTAAATATTTTTCCAGGAACTGTCCCATTGGTCTCCAGACAGCATGTACGCATATGGTTGTGATGAAACACAATTAAAAAACAAGTTCAATTTGAAATTTTGATCTGGATTCAGCCATGTGATTCGTGGGCTAGAGGCCCTTTGAGGCCTTGTGGAGCTAGAGTTTCTGTTTTTCTTCCTCTCTTTAATGTATGTGGGATTTTAGCTTTTAGCTTTCTGGCTGGGGGAAAATGCGAAGCTTGTTTACATGGAATGCACATTCATGTTTTTTGTATTTTCTTATACATCTCATTTGTAATGTGCCCTGCGATGAACTCGTGTGTGTAACCCAATAGCACTGGTTTCTGTAAAGGCTACTAATATAAATATAAACATGCGAGTCCTGATCTGGAAGTGTTTTGTTTACATGCCGATTTTATAATGTTCCCACCAGGAAGTGATTCAGTGTCCAGCTGCAGTAACAAGATATGTGCTGTTTGCTTCAGAGCAGTAAATTGTTTGCGGACCTGAGTGAGTCACAGTGTGAGTTTTGGGGTTTGTGTCAGGCGATTCGGTCCACGGCAGAGAATAAAAACACGACCGGTCTGAGAAGGTGCACAGCCACCCCCCTGCTATGTTGTACTGTCCTGACCCCCACTGAAAGGGACTCATCTTGCCCGCTCTGTCGGTCATTAGCACCGCCCACGCAATAAGACACAAGTGCAGTTTGCCATCTTTGATGTCATTGTGGTTTGTCAGCTATTCATGATAGCGCCATTCACCAGTCACTCTGGTGTTATTTTTGGGTACATTTCCCACATGTATGTGTATCTCCAAGTAAAACTTGCCTGTGATGTAACCAAGGTACTTTGTTAATAATCACCCAGTGCATCAGAGCTCAACCTGGCAGTTATAAATCACTTTTAGTGGTTTGGCTGTAAAGTTGAGATTAGTGTTGCTTGTTAACCAGGTTTAGCTGGGGAATAATTTCGCTGATGACTTTGCTGTCTTTGCTAAACTAATCTAAGTAAATTTTTCAGGCAGTTAAGTATTCATCAAAACCTTAACTGATTTAGATATGCTACTGGTGGAACATAATATGCGTGGGGTGACCGTAGTCCTTGGGGTGGGGTCATTTTAATACTCCTGCTATTCAATGTTGGCAAAGCGCATTACAGTTTCGAAACCAGTGCCACTTATCTGGGATCCTCCATCAAAAGGCGGTGATGGGGACAGAGAGCAAAAGAGTCGCGGCTCCTGTGTTTATTTGCCATTGAAATTCAGTTATAATATTTATAATGTGAAACAGTATCTGTAGGTCTGCACTGGCTGTGTTTAAACAGCAACACTGGACTTGTGAACGGAGATTCTGAAGGGCTGTTTTGGCTGTCATCTGCTGGGAAGAGCAATTGTTGCCCCCTGTTGTCTCCTGTTGTCCCCCAGCAGCGGAGCGGGGTTGGGGAGGGATGCAGTGGGGTGTCGTAAGTTCAGGGTGACGTTAGCTGGTCAGCTGTGCTGCAGCGCTTGCTCTCTGGTCGACGTGGGCTTGGACCATCTTGTCCAGCTGTAATAATTCATCTCTCTCAGAGCTGAATTATTCATCGCTTTGAGCAGTGCTGAGGGAATGAAGACGGTTGCCGGAACCGCTGACCTCGCCCCGGAAGGCGTATGTAGCGGACTGGGGCGTTAAGGCCATCATTGGCCGGCTGGGTTTCCTGGAACCTGCGAGCTTTCAGAGATGCCCGAGGGTGGTTATGTTCAGGTACCGCCGGGTTCTGGCGGGCAAGAGCCCTAACTGGAAGAAAGTGTAAAAAAACAATTAAACTTATTTCTCTGTCTGGAAATTTTAATTATTTCACAAGATTTTTCTTACTCTTTTTACCAGCACATGCATTTTTGTTAATTCTTTCAAAAACCACACTTAAATTATCCTTTTAAATGCAACGATTTTTCAGCAGTTTAACTGAAAGTATTGGTCAGTTTCGCCCTTCATTTTCTCATAAACCCAAAAATTCCACTAACATAAAGCTTGACAAAGTTTTCCAGGAGATGTGTAGGGAAATCCCACAATCAAACTTGCAGTAGAAATGAAAGTGCAGTCTCCTCTGATCTGGGCAGGGAGTACCTCAATAGCCATATCCCAAAAACCATTAAAGATAATGACTTTTTTTGTGTGTATTTATTTGGTAGAACACACCAACGTATTCAGTCTAACTTGAGCCAATGTGCAATTTTTACCTGCCATTTTTTACCTCCCTGTCCCTACTTCCAGACTTTGTCAGCACAATGCATTATGGGAATAAAGCTGCCCATCCACCAAAGCTATTACTTTCCAGTTTAGCCCTATGGCACCATTTATTACTTCCCCAGGTGTGCATCCAAGGGCAAACTTTATAACTAAAAAAACTTAGCCCTTTTCAAGGGTGTGACTTTATGCAGTCTGCCGCAAGTCCATTTCCTAAAGACTGGATTGTTTTCCATGCAGAAGGGGTCTCTCCATGCCATAATCGACCACACGGTCAGGAAGCAGGCTCTACAAGGTCAGGCTGCCAGGCATCTCCCACTGAGCGCCCCCCCCGCCGGGTGGCCGGAGACACCTTCCCCCTTAGGGGGGCTTCTTGGGGCCTCCTGTTTTGTTTTTATTCCACTTTATGTGACACCGATTTCAGAGAAACCTCAAGGTTCCTTTGCTGAACAGCTCATTCAGCCCTTCCTTTGGTGTGCTGCTGTGGTTCTGTCTGGCCCCATTTTGGGTGGTGGAGGGGGGCGTGGACCCATGGCCCAAGGAAAGATTTCATCTATTTTGGGCCTTGCTTTCATAGTCTTTTCAGTCAGGCCTGTTTTTATGGTGGTTGCCCAGTTTAATATATGTCCTACTGTAACTAAATTTTACTATTTATTTTTAACCCTTGTTTTGATAAGACAGGTATAATTCTCCGACACACTCCCTCCGACTTGTAAAAAAAAAAAAAAAAAAAAAAAACTGCCATTATAAAATTGCCACCAGCAAATTAATTAATTAAAAGATTTCCCACGCAGACCGGGGAATGTTGCACGAAGCAGGATTTCTTGCTTAGATGGATAACTTGTCAGATTTAAGGTAGTCTTAGTCTATTTAGCTCAGACTACCTTAAATCCAGCAAGTTCTTCAGCTAAGCAGGAAATCCTACTTCATGGAGCACCGTCTTGGTTTCCCTTTTTGACCTCATCGTGCCACTCTGACCGGGTGGTGCCGCATGCTCATCACTCATGAACTATTACGATTCTTATTGTACAACATTGCCCCACCCTCTTTTCCTATAAAAAGTGTTTTGTTTTTTTTTACAGAATCATGCAAGAGATTCCCTGAAAGTTTTTTGTCAGTGCTGTATTTCTGAACACCAGTATATTTTTTAAATTTGTCTCCCTTCTCTTACAGACATCTTTTCTGGAGAAAAAATTAATAACTGGGTGCAATTGAAACAAATCTGCACCTTTTCACTGTTCCATAACTGCACAGTCTTCCTTTTTTACCATCCCTATAAATTTCCTGTTTTCTGGGCCTCCATGGAGACCGCCAATGTCTTTCGGTGGCCCTATTCCTCTCTGGGTGCTCCACGTTCTCTCAGTTTTTGAGGAATATGGCGAGTACCGTGTCTGTTCAGCCTCTGGGGGCTCCAGAGGGTTCCAGCCTAGAATAAATTGCCCCTTAAATGCAACCTGTACGTCTGGATTTCGGTCGCCTCAATTGCAACCACATGCCGTCCACGTCATCGTTGCCTGCAGCTGATTGGTAGGTTTCCAAACCGGGATCACAGGGTGCTTTAATGTTGCTGGGCTAAATAAATAAATAACTGGAATAGTGTGCTGGTATGGTCGGAATGGGATGGATGGAAAAACAACAGAATCCACTTGATTAAAAACTTCGTGGAAGTTCCTTCTTTGCTGGAGTCTCACTTCACAGGAGCTGTTGCTCAACAATCACATGTCTCTGACTCTCTGGGGGGGTTCAGATCCAAGAAAACCAGCCAATGGTCTGGAGGATCTCCATGTAAACAGAGCATGGTCTCATTCTTCACCATAGTACTCCTGGCTGCATCTCTGAAGTTTTTATGCTGTGTAAATGAAATGTCTCTTTAATCAGACATTTTCCTGAGGGCTGGGGGTGGGGTTATGAGGGCTGGCGATCTACGGTTGTGAATCCCCCTTTATTTCCTGTTTGTCTCCATTTCTCGAGGGTTGATTCCTGCTATTTATGCCTGGACGTGGCGGCAGGTGCTTGTGGTTTGAGGGCTGGACGGTGAGCCATCCATCCACATGTTTCCACTTTGCCCCCGTCCCAAAATAGCTGAGAAAACAACAAGGAGGAAAAATCCGGGGGATTAGCTGGAGCAACAGCACATTTGTCATTGCTGTGCTAGACCTTACATCTTTGTTTTTCTTGATGTTCTTTGTTTACTCTCCTGCTGACCCCGTGCCAGTGATGTGCTTTGGCACTTTGCCTCTGCACATGTGTGAGGAGCGTCCTCAGAGCAATGCATGCCATTTTTGGGGGGGCTGGATATTGAGGTGAAGGATCTGGCTGCACTTATACTATCTCTGCCGTCACTCGTCACAGCATGCTTTGGCAGCTGAAATGATTGACCTGTCTGCGCAGTCGCTTGTCACAGCATGCTTTGGAAGACGAGATGATTGACCTGTCTGTGCAGTTGCTCGTCGCAGCTTTCTGTGGGAGCCAAGATGATTGACCTGTCTCTGGAGTCACTCATCGCAGCTTGCTGTGGAAGCCGAGATGATTGATCTGTCACTGCAGTCGCTCATCGCAGCTTGCTGTGGGAGCTGAGATGATTGATTTGTCACTGCAGTCGCTCATCGCAGCTTGCTGTGGGAGCCCGGGCGAACTGGTCTTTCTGTGCAGGTGTAATGTAGCAGCCCCGGAAGCACCCCCAAGCAGCGGTTTGAGACTCTCTTGGTTGCTTTGTCTCGGTTTCTGTCTGGACTTTTATTGAGCTCAGTCATGGTGCTTCAAGTCAATCAGTCGGTGTCTGTACAGCGCAGTGTCCTGACCGCGCAGTTGGGAAGCTCCGTGCCTTTGTGAAACTCACCAACCAATAGACGGGAGCAGAGCCAGCCTGGCTGGTCACATGACCTCTTGTTTGGAGGGGTCTCCATTCTCCACAGAGCCCTTAAGCATGACACCATGGGCAGGGTTCCTGGTCCGGAAAGCGATTCTGCAGTCTCTGAGAACTGAGCAGCTCACAAGGAGCTTCTACCCCCAAACCATCAGACTGCTTAATGCTTAAATATCAATTCTTATTTATATTCTCACCTTATTTACACACCTTGCACTTCATTGAATTGTGTTGCACATTTCTGGTCTTTTTTTCAGTACAATTTTCTTTTCCTTATTTACTATATTGTTTCTTTTGACGTCTTTATTTTGCTTTTGCTATTTATTATGCCGACATTCACCACCTTGCATTTCACTGCAGGCCATAGTCTGACTGTTTACCTTGCATGTGACAAATGAAAAACCCTTGAATCCAACCCTTGAATCTCCTTGTTTATTTACAACAAGCTGGACATTTTCTGAAGCAGAAGACTTGGTACAAGTCGAGTACCGAATGGTACAAATTAAGAGGACCAGTTTGAGCTGCTGACCGTGATTAATTGCTGGACCTTAATGGCAGTTACGCGTATTAAGTGTTTGCTGAGTAGTGAAGTCTCTGGCGCCTTTGGATCTCTGTTCGCTCATAATGAAAAACAGCCTTTTTCAGTTCTTTTTTTTTTCCCTGAATTTTTCAGTGCTGATATATTCCTTTTAAACCCGCTCCGGGGCACAGCTGTGTACACACTCGCACGTGGACACGCGCAAACAGAATTTGAATATCCGGGGCAGGCGGAGACGAGAGGAGGTGAGGCACTTCAGGCTGCTGCGCGTTACAGTGGAAATACCACTGTTTGCTGCTAGATCACTCAGACATCAAAATGTTCATGAGGGAGAGAGGGGAATCCGAGACAGCGATCAGGCTGGCCGCTATGCCGTTTCCTTAGCCACCTGTCTCCAACCCATGGCTCAAGCGAGACACTGTGCAGCTGCATGATATCTGAAAACGCGGCTAAATCCCCTCCCTTTTCACTTCCAGCTGTGGCTCCTCAAGTTTGCCGCAAAGGCTGGTACAATGTAGCAGTCCTAACCCATCCCCCCCACCGTACCATGTATCTCTGTAGGACCCCCACATAATCAGCCGGGGAAATGCAATATTCTTCCTCATGTCTGTGCCTTTTAAGGGGGATTTCTGTCTGGTCTCTGAGGTAAGCTGGGTGTGAATTCCGTGCGTCTGGCTTCCTTTGGTTTAGTCTGGCTTCCTCTGCTCTCTGTGTTGGCCAGATCTCCTTCACCTGCCTGTTGATTTTAACATGAGTGTTCAGGAAGCTCTCCCCTCTCTGGTGAAACCTCTGCCCCCCTCTGGGGATAGGGACACCCGTGCTCAGCTGCACACACGCACAATGGGGCAAGCTCACGCAGCCTTCCCTGCCTCCGGGTGCAGGACCGGAAGTTCCAGCAGAAATACAGCCACTACCTTTATCAGACAGCTTCTGTAGTCTTGCCCGGCTTCGCCCCAAATCACACTGCGGGGTGAAATGATGGAGACGTCGTAACTCTTGGTTATGCCGCTGGACAATGCACCGTCTCTGTCTGCCAGCATGCTAGGTGACTGTTTCACAGATCTAGAACGAGAGAGTTTTCTCCTCCTCATAGCCATCGCTTGAGTTAGTCCCGGCTTACAATGACTGTCATTGACGGTAGGGTTGCAGCTGATTTCGAGGCAGGTGGGGGTGCTGTTTGCAGTAGTGTGCCTGCTTGGCGCTGGAGCCTATATCGCGATTCTGCATCTCCTGCTTAACTGGATAGCTTGTTAGATTTAAGGTACCCCTATCTTTGTTTACTTGCATTTAGCCCAAACTACCGTAAATCTGATAAGTTATCCGGCTAAGCAAGAAATCATGATGCAGCCTCCAGTCCAAAGGGGCTCCCAGAGCTTCCATTGTTTACTCTGTATGAGCTGGCACTTGGGACCTGGGAAGGGGGTCGCGGAGTCTTGCTGCATGCCTGGGGTCCATATGGCATCTGGTGGGGGGGGGGGTCACATTCCTCAGCATCATCCTAGGGGACTATGTTAGGCCTTTGCCGAATCTGCGTGCAAGTAAACACTATAATGTGTCAGTCACCAGTCTAATTATTTACTGATGTGTCGCTTGAGGGGACGATAGCGTTAGTGGCATTTCCGTTGTCAGACCGCTGGTGTGTCTGCAGGCCCGTCTCCTAGCCGACCCCAAGATGCCGCTTCATCTGGTTTTTTCATTAGTGAGGAAAAACGGGAAAAACTGGCTGACAAATATCTGATTAGTTACCCGGGACGTACTTGCAGTGCTTACGGCTGTCTGTGCCCTTCACACTAACGTGCACACTCATGGTGCTGAACGGGAGTGGATAAACTCGATGTCGGTGTTTTAAAATGCTCCGAGATGAGGAGAGCGGCGGGTTGCCATACCCCAATGCAAGGCGACCTGCCTGCAGAACATGCCGGATCCGTCCGTCGCGGGCCTCACGTTCCTGCACAGCTGTGAGCAAGAATGCTATGTAAGCAAGATGGCGTTTTCAGAACCAACAGGGTGCCAAGCAGTCCACTCTGTGTGTGTGTGTGCGTGTGTGTGTGTGTGTGTGTTTCGGGTCAGTCCATTTCCTCTCCCTAGACCCGGGGCTGGGAACATCTCGGTCGGGCTGCTTTGAACACCTGCCAGCTCAGGACGCCTGCTGATGTTTTCCACATGGGCTTGGCAAGCAGGAGCAGAGCACTCAGGCCCCTGCCGCCCACCCCCCCAGATAACACTGTCCTCGTACAGTGCAGTTTAAGACGTGCAGAGGAAGTCGTCCATCTCAAATGAAACGGTGATTCACTCATATTGTAAATAAAGGTCATTTTGTCACGATCAGTAAAACATCAAAGTGGAGGGGGGGGGGGTGCTTGATCTGGGGTGATTTGGAGAGACAGAGGAGATCTCTGAAAGCGGAGGAGGTGGGAGAGAGAGGGAGAGGGAGAAAGACAGTGGGTGAGAGAGCACAAGGGAGGAAAACATTTAAGCAGAGGCGCTCCTGCTGGTTCTCTGGCCGGCCCCTGCGGCCAGCGCTGGAATTTCCTGCTGCCGGGACCGTGGTTCTAGCGCCTGTCTGTGACTCCCGCAGGACCCCGGCTGGCCCCCGCTCCTCTTGCAGACGCTCAGAGTGAAGCATGGCTGCCAGCGCCCTGATGCATCCGTGCCTGCTGGACAGGAGCGGAAGCTTCTTCAAGGTAGGCCGGGCGTCCCTGTCATTCGCTGGTGCGGAGATGGGTGATTATCTGTTTGGTTGTTATCCTCTCTCTGAACCACAGAATTGGGGCAATGGGACATGCAGGGACATGCAGAGATGCAATGGGACATGCAGAGGCACACAGGAACACACAGGCATGCACAGAGACACAGGGAAAAACAGGCAAAGACACAGGAACACAGAGACTCAGGCGCACACAGGCATGCACTCTGGGCTACACAAAAAGACTAGGGTTCATATGGAGGGCGGCAGCTTTCCCTGCGGCTGTTTGATCCCTCCGAGGCTCCCCTCTGCTTCTCTCTTCAGGCTGTAAAAACTCAAAGGAGCCTCATAAATCTGCTGAGGCAATAGACAGAATCCCCCCTCCACCCCAGTCTTTTCTCTGTGCCACTGAAGCAGGCTCGTCACCCTGCTCAGCTTCAGAAAAGTACATAAAGAATTTTTATGGGGCAGCATTGCTACTGGGACAGACTTCTAATTGCACTAAGACACTATAAACGTAATTAATTTCATGGCAATTACTCCTGTTTCCAGCTGTGTTTTGATGAATTAGCAATTAGCAGGTGTAACTCAAGCGCTTGGGCCCGGGAGTGGAAGTGAAATCTCAGCCACCCAGGCAGCGCAGCCCGAAGTTCAGATCTCTCTCCCGCAGCCCACGTGCCTCCCCCAGCTCCCAGGGCTGCCACGTTCCCGGTCTGCTCTGTGTGGGCTCGCTGTACGTGAAACTGTGTGGCTCGCCGTATCGTAGGCAGTCTCTGGCCAGCCATAAAGCAGGAGGCTGGGTCCTTGCAGGGAGCCTTTTTTTTTTTTTTAAAGCCTGGTGTAAAGCTGCATTACACCTATGGGCACGGACTGCTGGAGCAGTGACAAAGAGCTTGATTCTGAGCGATGGGACCTGAAGATGCAGCGAGAAACAGAAACCCTGAAGTGTAACGTGTAATTCTCCAAATGGCAGACCCACAACCCCAAACATGATATTTATAGGCTTGGTGAAAGTCCTCTCCCAAGGCACAATGTTGGAGGCCCTAATTACTTACAAACAAAGCGGCCCTTCCCTCACAGTGAGCCTGGTAACTATGGTCTCTCTGTGTCTTTGTGGGGGCTGTATGGCCCCCCCTGTGAGAGACGCTCTGTACTGCCCCCTGTTGGTGGGGACCTGTATAGCTCTCTGTTGTTGTACCCTCGCTGTCCGTGGAGATCTGTACTGCCCCCTGTTGTGGGGAACAGCACAGCCCTCTTTCGGTGTACCCTCACTGTTGCTGCGGATCACCCACTTGGAGTGGCTCTGTACTGCCCCCTGTCAGTGTGACTCTGTACTGCCCCCTGTCAGTGTGACTCTGTACTGCCCCCTGTCAGTGTGACTCTATACTGCCCCCTGTCAGTGTGTCAGTCTGATTCCATACCACCCCCTGTCGCTATGGCTATGCGGTGCCCTCTGTCAGTGTGGCTCTGTTTGACCCACCGTCACTGTGACCCTGTACCGGCCCCTGTCACTGTGAGTCTGTATGGCCCACTGTCACTGTGAGTCTGGACCGGCCCCTGCCAGTGTGAGTCTGTACGGCCCACCGTCACTGTGACCCTATGCCGCACCCTGTCAGTGTGACTTTGTACCACCCACCGTCGCTGTGACCCTGTACCGGCCCCTGTCAGTGTGTCTCTGTACGGCCCACTGTCGCTGTGACTTTGCTATAACACCCCCCTCCCCCCCCACCGTTGTTGTGACTCTGTACCACCCCCTGTCGGCGTGACTCAGTACTGCCCTCGTGGCAGTTTGACTCTTCTGCCCCCTGTTGGTTTGACCTTGCCATCACCCACCACCCCCCCATTGGTGTGGCTCCGTACTCCCATTGGTGTGACTCTGTACCGTCCTCCGTCAGTGTGACTTTGCAGCGGCGTGACTCCATACTGGCCCCTTTTGATGTGGCTCTAGTCTGCCTCCTGTTGGCGTGGCTCCGCAGTGCCTCCCATTTGCCGTGACTTTGTGGCGCTCCACCGTTGGTGTGACTCTGTACCGTCCTCCGTCAGTGTGACTTTGCAGTGCCCTCCCAGCGGTGTGGCTCCGCATCAGCCCCTGTCGGTGTGGCTCCGTACTGCCACCCGTCGGTGTGGCTTTGCGGCGCTTCCTATTGGCGCACCCTCGCCGCCGGTGTCCCCCGCCCCCGTGCTCCGCCTGAATGCTCCCTCTCAGCAGAGCCGCGCTGAAAGCAGCCTCTGTGCACTCACGCATACTTTCCCATTGACCGCCGCCCTTTGATTACGTTCATGCAGAGAGCCGCTTTCTTCTCCTCATGTTAAAGCACTACAGCAATGGTCAGGCATTTCACATCCTTTCCTCAGGGGAAGAATACCTTCGAATGGCACTTTGAACAGCTGCTGTTTATTATTATTACACAACATTACATAAGCTTTCACACGATTCTCATTTACCATGGGGAGAAAGGGCCTGTGTCCATTTACCTGGCCCCTCCTGACCGGCATATTGCCGACTCTTCCTCAAAATGGTCCTCTCGGATGATCCAAATCGGTTCCTATTAATCTGTTTTCCAAGTTTCCAAGTACTTTCATGCCCCACGACCAGCAGATGTTTCTGCATGTGAAACGTCTTACGGATTTTTTAGACTCAAGTGCGCATTAAAATGTGGAACCCATTATGCATTTCAGCTGTTTGATCTGAGGCTCTCGAAACGTAACACGGGATTTCGCATCACCTGACGGGAAATCTGAACACAACTAGACCAGCCACTCGATTCATGTAGGGAAACCAAACGTGTTTTTTAAATTGGATTTATTGAAAGGAGATGGTGGGAATAGTCCTTAGGAGACTTTTTAAATACACAAAGACGACATAAAAAAACAATGTTATTAATAACAGAGTGGGAATATTTTGAATAAGTGCTCAGATCTGTATGTGGGTGTTGTCACAGGATATGGAATATGCTCCGGACCTGTGCGCCCAACACTATCAGCCTGGGAAATGTAACGTCACAGAGCTGATTAGTTGCTACTTGACAGGTGAGGGGCGCTGCACACGGAGCCCTGGACACATTCCTTTCAGACATTCCCTCTGCCAGCAGACCGTGTGGTTTGTGGGGGACGCAGAACTCCGGTTTCCGAAAATTGGCTGATGAAGTGATGACTGTGCAGGGATGAGAAAACACGAGAAGAACTGAGAAAGTTGTCTGCTCAGCCCTGATGGTTATCTGCCCCAGCATGCCTCTAAGTCTCCCCTACATTGGGAGGCGTTTAACACTGCGGACAGCATGTCTTTAGCTGCGCCCCTTGCATTCTCGTGTTAGTGTGGAGGAGATTAAAAGGGGTCGGTGACGGTGTTGTGACTCAGTGGGTCAGAATGCTGTGATCAGGAGGTCACAAGTTCAATTCCCAGGGTCAGCAGAGTGATTTCACCACTGAGACCTGGAGCTTCAGGGTCAGAAATGTACGTCGCTTTTGATAACAGCATCTACTAAATAAATATAATGTAAAAAACGAGCCACATGTCAACTCTCTCTGATATGCTGGTGTATCACACCCGGGACAGTTACGCCCATCACCTGCCCTTGAAGGGCGCTCTGAGACCCTCATTGTGAATCGGACCTTTTTGTTCATATCCAGAGCTGCAGGTTAGCCTCGCGGCTCACCGGGCTCCCAGAGACAATCCCACATGGGAGTGACACGTGCCGGATGTCATCGCCCTGTTGGAGGGGAATGTGAGTCTACCTGGGAAACTCCTCTCTCTTAGCTTCCTTAGCGTACAAAGCCCTCCCCCACGCCCCATTCGGCCAATCAGATCATCGCTCCATTCTGCTCCTGCCTGCCTATAGGCAGAAGCTGAAACAGGAAGCTCCAACCCTTAGGGCGGTGCACTGTTGGTCGGACCAATCAGATTCCATGTTATGGGACTGTTTTGATTACACGGACTGGGAAATGTTTCGCATAGCTGCTGACAACATCGATGAATATGGATTTATCAAGAAATGCGTAGACGATGTTGTCCCATGCAAAACAGTGAAAGTCTACCCAAATCAGAAACCGTGGATAAACAGTGATGCTCGCACGACACTAGCGGCGCGGACTACAAACACTCCAACTATCAACTTCGGAAGACAATTAAGTCAGCCAAACGTGAGTACCGGGACAGAGCGGAAAAACAATTTGACAACCCTCGGAGAATGTGGCAGGGACTTAACACAATTACAGACTTCAGAGGGAAAACCAGCACACCGCAGACCACGGCCTCTCTGTGTGAGGTTCTAAACGTATTTTACACTAGATTCGACACAGTGAAGACCACGAGACCGGAAAGCATACGCTTTGAGGATGGCGTCAGTACGCACACTGTGTATGAAGAGGATGTGCGGAAGTGCCTCAGACAGGTGAACGCACGCAAAGCCGCTGGTCCTGACAGAATCCCTGGCCATGTCCTTTAATCATGTGCGGCTCAGCCGGCTGGAGTGTTCATGAACATCTTCAACCTCTCCCTCTCCCTGTCTGTACTCCCAGTCTGCTTCAAAACGGCCACCGTCGTCCCTGTACCCAAATCCTCCACTGTCTCATCACTGAACGACTGGAGACCGGTAGCCCTGACCCCCATCGTGAGCAAATGCTTTGAGAGGCTGGTCAGGGACTTCATGTGCTCTGCGCTACCTGACTCACTGAACCCTGTACAATTTGCATACCACCACAACAGGTCCACTGATGACGCCATAGCCCTGACACTACACATTGCCCTCTCACACCTGGAGAAGAGAGACACGTATGTGAGAATGCTGTTTGTAGATTACAGCTCAGCATTCAATACCATCGTTCCCTCAAAGCTGGATAGGAAACTGCAGGATTTAGGATTGAGCAGCTCTCTCTGCAGCTGGATCCTCAACTTCCTGTCAGACAGACGCCAGGTGGTCAGACTGGGCAGCATCACCCCATCCTCTGTCACAATGAACACTGGTGCCCCACAGGGGTGTGTACTGAGCCCTCTCCTGTACTCACTCTACACCTACGACTGCACGGTCACTAGCAGCACCAACATCATGGTGAAGTTTGCAGACAACATAACAGTGGTGGGTCTTATCACCAATGGTAATGAGATGGCATATAGGGAGGAGGTCAGTGGTGCCAGGAGAACCACCCTCAATGTCGCGAAGACCAAAGAGCTGATAGTGGACTTCCGGAGGTGTAGAGGTGCACATACTCCCATCACCATCAAGGGCGCTGCTGTGGAGAGAGTGAGCAGCTTCCGTTTCCTAGGTTCACATTTAGCAGGGGATCTCACGTGGTCAGTCCACATGGCCAAAACAGTGAGGAAGGCGCATCAGCGCCTCTTCTTTCGCGGGAGACTGAAGAGATTCGGCATGAGCCCCCGCATCCTCAGGACCTTCTACCGCTGTGTCATTGAGAGTATCCTCACCGGATGCATCACTACCTGGTATGGCAATAGCACCGCCTACAACCGCAAAGCTCTGCAGAGTGGTGCAGTGTTCTGAAAGGATAATTGAGTTTCCCTCCCTCCAGGACATCTACAGGAACCGGTGTCTAAGGAAAGCGGGGAGGATCATCAAAGACTCCAGTCACCCCAGTCACAAACTGTTTGAACTACTTCCATCAGGCCGTCAGACTGCTGAACACTAGTACTTCATAGAAACTTCTCTGGCACTTTTTCAACACTTTATGCTCTCCATACCACATATATTTGCCTTTTTTGCACAGCATTCATCTATGGACATTCCGTACACATATATATATATATACACACACACACACACACACACACACATACATATACATATATATATATATATAATATAGTATTCATATTTACTCATGTGCATATTTATTCTTATTTTGTATTGTATATTTTGTACACCACTACTGCTTGTGAAGCTCGCACACAAGAGTTTCACTCACATGTACTGTACCAGTGTACCGGTAATGTGACGTGACAATAAAAAGTGATTTGATTTGATTTGAGCTGAACACTTGCGCGCCCCTTCCTGTCATGAGTCGGTATTACATCTTCCATCCACATGTAAATGTATCACACGTGAGTGCACCTTCTCTCGCTGGCTGTGGGTTCAGCTTAGCAGGGTGAGTAACACACTCTGGGCCGCTCTATTAAAGGCACCCCAAAAGGCCCTGTGACCTGCCGCTCTTCCTTTTATCTGAGCACACCGTCAATAGGAGCTATGTATGAGTCCTTACCATATATGATTTGGGAAATGATCTCAGGCAGTCAAAGAGAATGATGTTTAAATGATCTTCATGTTGGCGTAACTATGATATGTATGTTAAAGTGTGTTGGCTTAGCCAATTCAAAGGCTCTCCTAAAGCCACACCAGTATTTGTGGCAACCGTCCAGTACACCCATGTATTTTTTTTCTATTTAACCACTACCCCACTTCGGCTAATCAATACCCCATTGAATTAGTTAAATAACTAATCAATTAATTGAGCTTGTGGTGCAATTTAATGAATTCACAGAATGGCTGAGGTGCCCCTGAGGTGACGTTTGGGAACCAAAGCAGTGTTCATCTATTCATCCATTGACTTCCTGTTACTTGAACTAAGCCTCACACATATTCTCTGACGGTCTAAAACTCTTGCACAGTACTTTATATCCATCCATCCTTTAATTGGTTGTCTAGTTATGGTCACATGGTGAAAGTACAATGAACACTGACACTAACTGTTCATGGAGCAGCACTTAGTCCTGGTCGTCCCCCTCCCCCCCTTTTCCCCCACCTCCCTTGAAGCAGTGGGGGCGTCTTATAAGAAGACCTGGCATCACCCAAGGTAAAAACTGCTCTGTTACATGCTGCCCTCTGCTGGACAGCATGAGTCGTGCTGGATGGAGAGCTTTCTGAGATCAAGCCAGCGTTTGCTTTTCAGGATGTTTATAGTGAAAGAGGAAAACGGATAATTAGTGCCCGTTAGCAGAGTTACGGTGAAACTGGCGATAAGATGGGAACTCAGTTTGGGTGGGGCTGTGCACCAGCTTTTCTGTCCCAGTGGAGAGGGACTTTGGGAAGTCCTGCCGCTCGGTGCTGTTGTGGCTTTGTTTCCTTTCCTCTTTTTTCTCTTCTGATACCTCCAAGCTTCCCTTTTCCTGCTCCTGCGGACGACCGTATGGTTTGTACAGGAAGCTTGACGAGTGTTCCCCCCCCCCCCCCCAGGGACAACCCGGGAACCCGGCCCGAGAGGGGGGGAGAGACCAGAGACAGGGGGGGGGGGCGGCCCCAGAAATCCGAAAAGAAAAACATCACAAAAAAATATTTAAAAAAAAA
>JAODKC010000110.1:1332405-1348321 GCA_026777985.1 Mormyrops attenuatus
CCCCCCCCCCGTCCCCCCGCCCCGGGGCGCGGGCCCCGCGGGCGGGGGGGCCCGCCCCCCCCCCCCCCCCGCCCCGGGGGGGGGGGGGGGGCGCCCCGGATCAGGTTTCTCTGCGCCGCTGTCAGAGGAAAGACAGGCGGTCCTTTTCTCCTGGGCTGGCGCCAGAGCTCACGGACCGATTTTGACTCGTCCAGTCAAAGTAGGAGTCTCGTTTTTTTTTTAAAGTGTCAGGAGTCACTGCTCCTGGGGTGGAATCGAGCATTTAGCAGGGGTTTGTGCAGCAGCGTGACAGGAAACTGGAGGGAGGGCTTGGGTGAAACTGCAGAAAGTGGGTGGAGCCACCTGTCTCCTCCCACATTTTACATGTGTGTGACTCACAGCATGCCTATGGGCGTGTGTCTACATTTGGGATTCAGACTCCAGTAATGCTGGACTGAGTTCCCTTCTTGTGTCTCTCCGTCCTGCTCGGATCTGCCTGCGATCGACAAAAACTGCAATTATACTTCTAGGGCCTACAGTCTGTTTGTAACAGACGCTCATCTGAGTAAGTTACTGTAAAGCTCCTACTTCTGTTGTTTATCACTTTATGTTTCTAGACTTTAAATATTTTAAACTTTCTCTTTTTTCCATTTCTTCTGTTCTTTTTCTCTCTGCCTTTTTCACCTTTTTTCTCTCTCCCCCTCTCTTTCTTTCTTTCTCTCTCTCTCTCTCTCTCTCTCTCTCTCTCTCTCTTTCTCCTGTCTCCCCCCATCTCCCTTTCTCTCTCTGCCTCCCTCCCTCTCTCCTGTTTTTCTCTATCCCTCTTTCTCCCTCCCCCTCCCCTCTCCTTTATTGCAGGATTCTGGGAGTCCTCACTGTGCCGCAGGAAGGATCCCTCTGTCTCATCTTCTCGCGGGTCACAGGTTAAACCCCTGCAGCAACCAGGGGACCCGGGGCCTCACCTGAGTCTGCGCACAAGGGCCCCGTCGCAGCTGGAGCGCGGACAGTCCAACGGGGCGCTCTGCTTTGTCAACCCGCTCTT
Source organism: Mormyrops attenuatus (assembly GCA_026777985.1). NCBI lineage: Eukaryota > Metazoa > Chordata > Actinopteri > Osteoglossiformes > Mormyridae > Mormyrops > Mormyrops attenuatus. The sequence goes on from JAODKC010000110.1 coordinate 1,333,427, forward strand.
CCTGCAGGCACACCGCCTCGAGGGAGCTTCACCTCCAGATCCCAAATCGCTCCCCCGCGGGCCTGCCCTCCGTACGCCCCCGCCACGGCCCCCACCCCCGCGCTCGCTGCCCCGACGGCCCGTGCCTCCGCCGCAGAAACAGAAGAGCATGCCGGAAACGGCAGGCTGGACGTGCCAGCAACCACAGCCACCGCCATCCGTGCTTCGAGGCCTCATGGGCGCCAAGCTCAGTGGCCTGACCTTCTCCACGCCCAAACGCATCAGCGCCCCCATCCCCGTGCCCCCGCCCCGCCTCAAGAAGCAGTACAGTATGTCTGACGCCGACGGCCTGCGCTGCCAGATTGCATTGGATGAGCGCACCATCGAGAAGGCCCTGTCTCAACGTCACCCCCCTGCCCCGACCGCTGAGAGCCCTAGCCCCCCTGCTGTGCCTGGCGCACCCCCAGATGCCCGGCATTGCAGCAGGGGAGAGCCCGGCCAGCGGCTGAGTGATGTCAGCATCTCCACGTCCTCCTCCGATTCCCTGGAATACTCCCACATCTACTCCCTGTCGGGGCCAAGCCCCCCCTCCGGCGAGGGGCCAGCGGGCGATAGCAGCGAGGAGGAAGACGACGACATGGAGGAAGAGGAGGATTATGGCGTGAATGTGGGGAGCGACCAGGAGGTCAGCGTGCCGCTGCCATTCAGGTCCAAGAAGCTGCACGTGGGAGGCACATTCGTGCTGCGACGGGTGTTGAAGGGCCGTCTGCGCAAGGTCAGTGGCGTCTTCAACTCATTCATGACACCAGAGCGGCGGACGGTGCGGCGCATCGCTGAGCTGGCCCGCGACAAGGGCACCTACTTCGGCTGCCTGGTGCAGGACTACGTCAGCTTCCTGCAGGAGAACCGCGGCTGCCACATGTCGGGCCTTGACCTGCTGCAGACATTGCGGCAGTTCATGACGCAGATGAAGGCCTACCTACGGCAGAGTTCAGAGCTGGACCCACCCATCGAGTCGCTGATCCCCGAAGACCAGATTGGTAAGGGCAGCGGGTGAGAGCGTCCCTGAGGAATGGGTACGGGGGCGAGGCGGGTGTTGGCTTACGGGGCACCGTGCCAGTTCAGCGTGCCAGGGTAAGCGGCCTGCTCAGCTGTGTCACCCGCCGATTCTGCTGCTCTTGCCGATTCAGCAGGCGGCAGCGATTTAGCGGCTTTGTGATAGATCTCCTGAGGTTTTAGCAGGACCTTAGTGGGATTTCTGTGCGCTAGTGGCATCTCTCTCCTCGCACTCGCCTTTCTGTGCCTGCTTTCGAAGGAGTCGTCGGTTTCTTGCACAGGAATTTGCGACATTGGCACCGCACGAGCTCGGGCGCCAGGCCTGCGTTGTCTGATTCCCTAGAAGTAGTTTACTTTAGAGGTCAAGGACCGAGACCACATGGCTACACGAAGTATAACACTAAGGAGTGGTTTCACTGTGACTGCATACGTTACTGTACTTCAGCTTGCTTGGTTAAGCAGTAAACTTCTCAGCTAAATGGGTTACGAATGGCTAACTATATGTGTTTGGTTACAGGCAGTAAAGTTGTGTGATGATTTACTGGGTGGCACGTTATGTCATTCTGAGAGGGAGTAGTTGTTCTTAATGCACATTTCTCCCTGTGTGGGCAGAAACAGAGAAACTCTATCAATGGGCCCCTTCTCTGCAAGCCACGAACAACCGCACCAGTGTCACCGACGTCGCCGTCAATGCCTCCTAGTCTTCAGCCTTTCTTAGCAGGCTGTGCTGGGATCGCTGTAGGGAGCAGAGCATCGCTTGGCTGCGGTGGACGGGCGGATGGACGTTCGTGTTCGCAGTGCGGGGGGGTCTGGCGTGTCTATGCTGGGAAGGCGAGGTATGGCGCTGGATGCCGGCCCACCTCGACCCGTGGGAGAGATCGGGTGGGATGCCGCTCCCCTGGCCACGGCTCGGGGACTCGGAATGTGTTCATCTTGACACATTTTAGTAATGGTGTGGTTGAGGAAGCCACTTTCACATCCTGTTTCCCCTGTAGAGATGCAGAAGTAAAATGGCCACGACAGGGCCGCGACACATGCCTACACATTGCATGGCAACGTCAGGGACTCCCGTTCCGTCAGCGAAGGTCTTTGGAAAATTCTTAGTTACCTGCTGCCTGTCAATCGGGAGTGTGTTTATGAGGGCCTAACAGAATGGTCTGATATAAATCCTGTTTATCAGGCTTCACTCAGGGTATAAACTGTGCGACTTTTGCTGCCGCGCCCAAGACTGTTTGCAGTATAGCAGTTTGTCTTTGTATAGTCGGACTGTTGCTTAACCAGCGATGTGTTTTGACTGCAGCAGAAGCAGTGAAAGCTGTCTGACTTGGATGTGTGTTATCGGGTCACACTGACAGCCTACCCAGGGTTTGTCGATCTTCCTGGCCTCTTACCATAGCTGTGTGACGGCTTTTTTCCAATGAGATCATGCATATTTAAGAACTAATGGCAGCGAAGTTAAGCTGTATTTGGTATGCTGTTTTTTTTAATTCTAGCCCTTTCTTGTCTGTTTCCAAGCTTGAGCCAAGAGAATTTATTTTCCAGGGTAGGATTGCAAAGTGGGATTTAGGGAAACATGTGGCTGGAGCCAGCAATGGTGCTCGCTAACTCTGGCGACTGCTAGCATTTTTCCCCCCAGCTGGGCATGGTTTTGGAAAGACTTGTAGAATGTCCACAGCCTAATTGTCACTGGATGTCAGGCAGGTGTTGGATGCTGACTGAGCTGGACTGCACTAAGAAAGATGAATTGAGAGTCAAAGTGTGCATGCCTAAGGCTCGTGTGTGTGCACGTGAGCAGTGTGGAAGTGTGACTGCTCTGACTAGGCGTCCGCTGTCGGGTGGTGTGAGGAAGGACTGCTGATGGCAGCAGAGGTGGCATGTGACTGACTCTGGGAGGGTGGAGGGACTGAACTGATTATTAATGATGGGTCTCAGGTGGCAGAGGATCTATATTTAAAGGCGTCAGCGCCGTTTGGGGCCCTTACTGGCGGTGGGGCCACTTCTGCCCTGACGGCTCCTTTCTGCAGGTTGAAGCGTCTTTGAGAGGCAGATGTTAAAACTGATCCAGGTGCAGATCTGCCTCGTCATGAAGTCATGAGGTCAAACACCTTCCATGGTAATGGCTATGATGAAGTTGGGCTGCCTTTCCTCATTGCTGTTTCACTACAGCACATTCAGCTATTTAGAGCATGGTTTAATAAGTAAGGCATTTCTAATGGATCATGTCCTGTAATGTATTATAATGTAGGGAGACATTAATGCAGAGGCTAAATGCGTAATGCATGCTGTGCAATGGTATCTGCACCATGGTGTGTTTGTTTTGAGAGGTGCCCACACAGCCCCCCAACCCCCCCCGCTATGCAGTGTCAGGGTCCTATCAAAGGGCTCCCACATCTCTTAATAGGTCTTTGTGTTGTCTGTAGCCACCCAGTGTAGTCAGACTGAAAACAGTGTTTGAATGGAAAATGTTTAATCTGCAGGCCTTGTATTGGTAGTGAAGGTCACTGCCAAGGTAGTGCAACAGGGGTACAGAAGTTGTGTGCCAGCTAATTAAAAGTTAGAGTTTACTTGGGTATAAACAATTGCAGTCAAAGTAATAAGATTATCAAAAGGTTCGAACGTACAAGATACTGAAACGTTTCACTGAGCTGCTGGGGATGTGAACATGGTTATTAATTAGTTACTCACTGTCTGTAATGCAAGGTCAGACTCTAAGGGCCAAAAAGTTCATTCTGTTTTTTGTGCGAGTAGCGTGTGAAATCAGACTGACCTCATTAGTTATAATGACCAACTAGCCGGGAACGTCCAGTGCACTCAGTGTACGGACACTGACACCTTAAAAATAAAATGAGGAAGTGAATCCTCTGCTTTCCATAGGAATAAGTATCAGTGTTGCGTCAAAATAACTTCACGTTTCCTGCCCATATGTTCCCCTTTTCACGTCTCCTTAAATATTTCAGACATACATATACAGCCGCGGAAAAAATTAAGACACCACATCACAATTATTTGTTTCACTCATTTCTTATGGGTTATGGGTGTGTGTCTGTAAATAATATATTTTTTATTGAAAGCTGCAGCTTGGCTCTTCCCTGTTTTTCCTTTAATGAAGGGCCTCTTTCTTTTTTTATGGGACTTCTCTCCTGCTTTTGGGAGCCCGATACGAACTGTCCTAGCAGTGCACCTCACACCTGCACTTACTGTTTCCCATTCCTTTTGAAGGTCACTTGATGTCATCTTCCGATTCATGAGAAACTGTCATAATCTCTGGCATTAGAATGTTGCTTCCACCCTTTACCTGGCTGGTTTCTGGTCCCAGTGTCTCCTGCTTCACCTTATTGTGTACTGCTGTCTTAGAAATCTTAAACCTGAAAGCAGCCTGCTGCTCAGAGTAGCCTTTTGCCAGCAGAACCACGATTAAATCAAGAGTTAAAAATGCTGATTTTTTTTTATTTATTAATTATAGAGTGGTATCTTAATTTTTTCTGCTGTGTGTATATATATACACAAACATACACACACACACATTAAGCAACAAAAAGGTTGTAGCATGTCATGTTTGATTTAACCTGCCTTATTCGACATCGCCCATCCTGCGATTTGATTATTGTGCATGGTGATGACGATGCTGAAACGAAGTATTGCGCAGCCCAAGTGGTAACTTAGCAACACTCAGCATGTGTACGACTCACTCCCGCCCCCCCAGGTATCACCGCAGCATTTCAGTTACATAAAGCCAGCATGAGGCCTGTCCCGTCATGGCCTGATTAAGCCACAAGATTTTGCATGTTGAGTAAAAGAGAGATTTTCATGTAAGATGTCGGATTAGACAGGGACAGGGAGGCAGAGGTGTGTAATGCACCCAGCTTGCAGTAGACCATTACAAACAAAGGTCACTGCTCTGTGTGAATGTCGGTCCGGTGCCTAAAGATTAAGAGAAGATGGAACTTCATTGATCTAGTGGGAGGAAATTTCAGTAGTACAGAAAAAAGTAAATATGACAAAGGATAGCACAACTGAAAATGGACAATAGATATGTAAAGGAAAATCAGTAATGAAATTAAATGTAAACATGATAAATCTAAATAGAAATAACAACATGGTGTGAACGATGTAGCACTATGGTAAATACAGTGGAAAAATGGTTGTTGTGTAATAGCACGTGTACAGTCATTGCCTGCTTACCCTGCGGTTTTGCCCATTGCTCCCTGCAGACCAGGTGCTGGAGAAGGCCATGCACAAGTGCGTGCTGAAGCCGCTGAAGGCCGTGGTGGAGACGGCACTGATGGACTTCCAGGTGGCCAGCGGCGCCTGGCAGCAGCTGCGGGAGAACCTGGCACTGGCCAAGGCCAAGCAGCCACAGGAGCTGGGCGTGGACTGCACCTATCCCCCGGACCCAGTGGCCGTCGAGAAGATCCGCCACAAGTTCCACAACATGCGCAAGATGTACTCACCCGAGAAGAAGGTGGCATTGCTGCTGCGAGTGTGCAAGCTCATCTACACCATCATGGAGGACAACTCGGGTGAGATGCTGGGGAGTGTAGATGGAAGAGGCACGCTTGTGGATAAACTCGGCTGCGAGGTAGTTTTATTGTATGAGAGGTGTGTGTGTGTGTGGTCATATTTATTATCAAATTGTATGGACTATAGTCTCTCAGATTGACCTGTTATTTTCACATTGTGGGGACATTTTTTCAGTCCCATCAGAAATGAATGGAAAGTCCCCTCGATGGTAGGAATATATGAACTGTGTGTGTGTCTGGTTGTGGCAATGAGGGAGTAACGCAGCGGCCCTAATGCAGAGAGCCCCTCTCCTGTCAGGGAGGAAGTTCGGTGCCGACGACTTCCTGCCCATGCTGACCTATGTCCTGGCCCAGTGCGATATGCCCCAGCTGGACCTGGAGATCCAGTACATGATGGAGCTGCTTGACCCCTCCCTGTTGCACGGCGAAGGTAAGCGTCTCTGGCCGTGCCCCCCCGGCCGTCCGTGATGCTTCCTAGAAAATATGAGTGGAGACCAAGGGTATCTGCATGTTGAATGAGGCTCTTATTTTCCATTTTTATTGCTGACGTTTTATTCTTCATTGATCGTGGCCCATCACAGCTGTGGATCCTTAGCAGTTTTACAAGCCCTTTTTGTTTGTTCTTCTTCCAGTCACTCGGTGGCCATTTTATTCCAGGCCAGCACAGTTACATAAACATTCTGAGGAAATGTCCTGCACTTTCCATAGGAATGTCGGTATATTTAATTGTAATACTATCAGAGGAGCTTCCGTCTTGGAGGACCCGGGCATTCGTTGTCTGAGCAGAATCGGGCTTCCTGCAGCTCATTGTGCCGTGGGGCTTCCTACAGGGAGTGGTTTTCCTCTGAACTGTGCCTCGCCTTAAGTGGCCCCGGTGTAGCACATGGGAGCCATAGAGTCCGTATTTCCACACGGACACTGACCCTGCATCACCTGTCTTCTCTGGCCCCTGCATCAGGTGGCTACTACCTGACCAGCGCCTATGGAGCCATGTCCCTCATCAAGAACTTCCAGGAGGAACAAGCCGCCAGGGTGCTGAGCTCAGAGGCACGCAACACGTTGCACCAGTGGCACCGCCGCCGCACCGCCCAGCGCACCGTGCCCTCAGTGGACGACTTCCAGGTACCCACTGCAGCGCCTGGCTGTCCTAGGAAGCTCAAGGCAGAGACGACTCTGATCTGTTCTATAATAATTATTACAGTTTAATATTCTGACTGATACTTTCATCCAAAACAGCATAAACAGTGTAGTCCATAAGCAGGAGAAGATGCTCACAACAGTAATCCATTACAGACAGTTCAGGTCCAGAATGTACAAATGCAGACCAAGGTTTTGTTTCAACCAACCAGTTGAGTATACAGTCACAGAGTACACGCTGTCCATAAGCATTTAGATGGTGACACATTTTTGTATTATTTTGGTTGTGTGCACCATAACAGTGGACTTCAACAAGCTCAACATGACAATCAACATGCTCTACAGCCCACTTGAGAATGTATTTCGCTTGCCGAAAAGATTGAGGCTGACAGTCTACACTTTAAAAACAGGCACTGAGTATTTAATTCAAATCCATTGTAATGGGGTGTAGAACTTAAATAATAAAGACTGAGTCACCGGCCAAATACTTATGGAGTACACTGTACATTTTCCCATACATTGCGTGTCTAGTTGGCTTGGTTCGGGACATCTATGATGTTCTCTCCCACAGCTTGCATTGGTAATCAGGGCCCTCACCCCGCCTCCTTGTTGTGTGCTTGTGCAGAACTACCTTCGCGTGGCCCTGCAGGAGGCAGACAGCGGCTGCACAGCCAAGACCCTTTTGGTGCGCCCCTACTCCACCACCGAGGAGGTGTGTGTGCTGTGCTCCCAAAAGTTCAGCGTGCAGGACCCAGAGAACTACGCCCTCTTCCTGCTCATCGGAGAGACCAGCCAGCAGCTAGCCCCAGACACCTACCCTCAGCGGATCAAGGCGGAGATCCACAGCCGGCCTCAGCCTCAGCCTTTCCACTTTGTGTACAGGAGGGTGCCTAACCTCAACTTGTGTGGACCCACTGACCAGCAGAATGGCAACTGTCTCTCAGATTGATCTCAGGGAGGCTGTTCCAGACTCCCATCACGTAGGACTCAAGCTGGCAAACCCAAGCAGCTACTCGCTTTCCATGACAGTGGAAGCCTTGTGTCTTGTCGGGTGAAAGACAAAACGGCTCCGACCCTCGAATTTCACGTCAGAGTGACATAGCTGGGGGGTGGGCAGCACCTTATATTTCCCGTCCCCGGCAGAGAACTCTCCCGACATACAGGGGGGCGCTGTAGCTCCCAGCCCCTAGCCTTCTCTTCACTCCATACATCTCCCTGTCTTATACGACTGCTCACATGATGGCGCAGGAACATCGAAGATGACGGATCTCATTTTGTTCGGTTTCATCGCAGTGACAGCTAAGATCATACTGGAACCCAGGGCATGCCGCAGTACTGTATCAGTACGGGCATCGTTCTGTGTGTGAGGATTCCTCTCTGACTGCTGCACATCCCTCTTGCCCACAGCTATATACTTATGCATTTACATATTAAATATGCAGTAAATATATTTTTATTTAGGAAAAAAAGGTTTCTGATTTAATAGTTTTTCTTGCACTGCAGTTGCTGGTAAACTGTGGTTTGTTGTTGGTATATGGTCTTTATTTTTGGTAATTTTGATATTTTGACAACAATTTTCTAGATGTTTCGTAAGACTCCTGGTGCCTGTCAGTCCTGATGGTGACCCGGAAGGCTCTTAATGTTTGACTCCATGCCAGTGATCAGTACCACGAAACATGATTCGTTTTGTAATTTGGCATCTCGCTTCTTGTTTTGAGATACAGATACATCCATACATGTACCTTCTAACTTGGGACTGGGGTACACCATGGACAGGATGCCAATCCAGCAAACAGATACTGATGGATAAATAAGTAGTAAGTTAAAATGGCTAAAGAAGCCATGGGATTGGTCAATTTTGTGCCATGGACTAAAGAAGACATGTGATTGATCAAGTCCATGTCATGGATTTAAGAAGTCAAATGATTGGTCAAGTCTGTGTTATGGATTATAAAAGCCTCACGGTTATTCAAATTTATGTTATGGTGTCGGTAAACTACTGACGAGTACCAGATCCTTTCAGCACGTCCCTTGTCCCTGTTGGAGCCCAAGTGATACATATGTACGCCATGTATACAGTACTGTACACACCAGAGTTGTTTTTATTCAGCCTTAATTCTTAATGCCTTAATATCTTTATAAATGATTATAAATGCAGTAGCTGTGATACTATGGTTATAAGTAACATTGCTCAGTGCGTAGGTTCCTACTGGAAAGAACATGTCACACATAAAAATGTTAGACCACGTCCATGGGTTAAAAAAACGTAGAGAGTGACTGGCATCACCTGCAGTGGTCGTTGCCAAATATGTGGTACTAGAAATGTTTTCTGTTTGCCAGGGGATTTGAGAACAAATGGACTGTGTTAAGTGTAAGTTGGAGAAGAGAAATGTGCAGAACTTCAAGGGAGGAGATCAGGATAATTAATAATGCAAACGTAGTGGGTACTTTTTATTGCTTTCAACTGCTTTTCTGGTTTTACACGTTTCGCGCCTGTTTGATATCAGAGACCAGCGATATAGGGATGATTTTTATCTCAAATCTGTCTGGAATTTAAATCTGATGTTGCACGGTGTCCAAAATGTATTTGTCTTGTAATGGACAAGACACAAGACAAATAAAAAAAAATAAAAATAACTTAAAGGCACTAATCATTAGCAAAATCTGTAGCTGCACCAGGCAGATGGTGTAGTGATCATTCTGACGTTTTCTTTTTTTATCTATAAAAATCCTGAGAAATGTATCAGAGACCCGAAGGTTATTAATACAGTAAAGTGGAATGTTAGGTGGGGCACAAATACAAAAGCTATGAAACACTAAACATCTGGATTTGGTGTGACTATTAGATGTGTGATCATTTTAAAGCATTATTTTAAATTTGTACTGTAAATGTCTTTAAAAAAATTGTTAAAATATAGCTGGTAAATGTATTTATATATATATATAGTCTGTGCTGGAATTTTCACAGATAACTTTGTAATTCGCCCTTTATAGCCCTCATATACTTGTTTTGTTTTGTCTTCTGGAAATGACAAGACATGTAGAATAAGTATCCAGTCCCATGTCACTGGTACCTCGTGTGTAAATCTCCATCTATACTATATTTTGCACACAATAAATTCTGGTGATTTGGTAGAATAATTCTTTGCATCTCTATTATATGAAAGCACATGCATACATACATACATGCATACATACATACATGCATACATGCATACATGCATACATACATGCATACATGCATGCATACATACACATACTCGTAAAGAACTGAAAAAAATGGGGTTTTCTTTTCAAATGTTTTTTTTTTATCTCTGGCAGCAGGACAGATCCTGTCTCTGCAGACTTCCTGTGCAAATAAAGGAAGTATCTCCTTTAAGCACCCAGGACATTTCATCATTTTGTTTTGTGTGTCTTACTTAGTGTGTCTAGCCTATTTACAGAAGGAGCATTAGGGCTTCTCAAAGTGGACTCCAGATTTGGATTGCAATGTATATTTATTCTCATCAGCAGTCATCACACACTCACATGCTGGTTTACTGAGTGTAGGGTTGCCACGAAGGACTATTCTGTCAATCTATCAACCATTTTACCGTTTTGTCGATTAATCTACACGATTAATTTTCTTCCTGAAAATAAAATTGACAATTTCACTGAAGTTAATTTTGTTTTGACAACAAACTATGTCATTGCAGGGCTTTAGATAACGGACGCCGACCTCTCCGCGCTATATGTACCTTACGAACGCCCACAATTCCATAAGCAGGTTAGTAGTGGGGTAACAGTCACTCCTGAACAGGGCAGAAAGCTGGTGGCGAAATACTTAGAGCTGTTATTGCAGCAAAAGGTGGCTCTACCAATTACTAATTAGCAGGCCTTAAATACTTATACAAGCAGCATTTTTCAGATTTTGATTTTCTTTAAAAAAAGAAATAGATTTTGACTTTTAGAGTTTTCTTTGAGAGACAGTGGCTGTGGATCGAGAAGAACCACCCAGGGGTGTATTACGTAATTCTGGGCTCTCTCGGCACATGCCCATTCCAGCCACCGCCGGATCAGTACTGAGAAGGTGGAAGCTACACCACAGCTGACAAGAGCAGGCCGTCCCTCAAAACCACATAACTAGGCACATAAAAAGTAGACTGGTGGGTGGGGAATGCGGCCAGCAGTCACTCTGCAGGAGCTACAGAGTGGCCAAGCATGAAGTGAAGGTGCTCCAGTCAACCATTTGAAGAGCATACTACATACTGTCTACTACATACTGCATACAAAGTAGATCAGTGTACACTGTTGGTCAGTGGGGGAGGGTGGCTAAAAAACCATTACTCAAAAAGAGTTACATGAACTCGTCTAGAGTTTGCCAGAAAATATGAGAAAGATTCGTATAGGATAAGGTTTTGTGGTCTGATGAGAGCAAGATATTTCGTATCTGGATGGTTTTCATCTTCAGGAATTGATATTGCAAGAACTTGACTTTGAAAATTTACTGTCATGAGCTATGAGTTTCCAGCGGATATACTGACATACCTGGTACTTGCATCATTTTCAATTCAGACAAGTGGGGTTGAATATTTTATGAGGGGTTGAATATTTTTGAAAGTCACTTTATTTTACCTAGAAATGGTCATCGATTAGTGCTTGACCCCGGCTGTACCAGTTATGACAGGCATTTCAGAACACTGCGCTCCAGTCTGCATGGAAGATGGTGCAGTAAAAAGGCATCTGTGAGTCTCTTCAGGAAGACCTTTCCTTGGAAGTTCCACAGCTGTGAATGGAAGGAAAATCAACCCGCCCCTTTTCAAAAGCGGCCCCCCCCCCCCCCCCAAAAAAAAGCCTAGTCTTTGCTTTTAACATTTTGATTAGGGAGCTGATCTTCACGAAACAACCCTCCATCAGCTCAGGAGATCGAGAAGATGGAGGGTGGCCGTTCTATATAAACTCATCTCTTTACAGTCTCGACTACTTTCTTCCTCACCAAAAGAGCACTGTCGTTTTTGAAATGTAGAATTAGGGCTGGGTGTGTAGCTTTCCGAGGTTGTGTGAGACACATAGGCCTCCACGCGCCACTACATGCTGTCTGGAAGCCACCCAGTGAACCAGTAGGCGTCTTTCTGCCTGGCCCCTCCCGCTTCTTTGTCAGCTCTCAGAAGCCAAATTTCTAATCACCCTGACAAAACGGGAAAAGGACTTTTTTCATATTAGAGTGAATAAAAATGACTAGTAGGTGACATTTCAAAAAAAAAAAAAAAGAAGAAAAATGGAGAAAATGATTTGTTATTTTTCATGAAGAGCACATGTGTAGTGCTCATATTTTCAATGTTAGTAGAGGTGGTAGGGTACCACGACAATCAGAATCATTTTAATTAGCCAAGTATGCTTCCATACAAGGAGTCCTGCCTTGGTGGTGATTTCACAAGACACTACAAAAAGGGATATTACAAAGAACAGTAAACGTTTATCAAAGGCATATACAGATAAGTAAAACACTAGATTAGTTTTTGGATAGTAGAATAATTATATAACAATTAATTATAATAATAGTAATAATGATGATAATGATATAATTAAATATGTAATTATATATATATATATATTATGACGAATACATTACGTATTATTCATTTCCTCCTTTGCACAAACCCTGCAGTTTAGTACGTATATCATTTTGCCTAAGGCATATTTCGGGCTTTGCATGCCACACAATGGGTGGTAATTTGTGACATTCACTGACACCATCACTAGGTGGGGACTCAGTGACCTTTGCCCTTCCTATGTCATCTTACCAACTCCGGTTTATAGCGCCATGTTTTTCATTCTTTTCAACTGGCAGCGCTACTCTAAAGCACATTTCGTTTTCGAGGTGGCGCCGTAAGAGTATGACTAAGACCTGCCCTGCTAACACAGCCTGCCAGTCTGAAGATCCATTTTTAGTCCTGCATCACAGATGAGATGTATCAGGCTAAGGAGATACGACTATGCTTACTCAGTATGGTTAATATGAGGAAGATGATACAGACGTAATGATTTTTTTTCGTGCTACGTGTTTTGTACAGCATTTGGCGCAGCTGTCCAAAAATACACAGCCCTGTAAACACGTTGTGGTGGATCGCCATCTAGTGGCGGAATTGCGTATGACCGCTTCAATGTTTAAATAGCAACGTATTGAGACGGCCCGGCACAGCGGAGCCCATAAGTGCGTGAGCATGATTGGTATATTGTAAATAACCCCGGTGTGTTATTGTAAATACTTGTGTTTCCTTTTGTCGCGTGTGTCTTTACCCGTGTTATTTGTGGATTCCGTCCGATCCTAGCCTGTAAATTACCCACCGTGTGTGTGCGACCTCCCCGTACTTTGTGAGTCGTTTGATGTTTGTAGGGCGTGTGTGGAAATCGTTAGGGTAAGGATTACGGAAAGGGCGTTGCTTTTCTTGTATTGAGAAGTAGTGTCTGTTATTAACGGGTGTTGTGCTTCGGTCTGTCAGACAAGGCACTATTGTGTTTGGTTAGCGTTTTTTTTCTTAACCACTTCAGGTGTTGCACACTTGCAATACTTTTATTTGATCCATATATTTAATAAATTTAAAGAGCTTTGCTACGAGAAAAAAAAACGCTGGACCTTTTTTGCGAGCTCCGTTTGAATATATTCATCTCCTGAAAAAATCGGCACAAGTGAACTGGACCAGCATTTTAAGCCAGCATGTTTAGACCAAATAACAGCTTAACAGCTGTCCGCTAGGGAGACCGAATCTTCACATTTTGTCCCCAAGGTCCCAACGGTATTGTCCCCAACATTTTAAGCACTAGTCTTTCTGTTTTCAAACTATTTAAGTTTTCTATATAAATATTAGACCAGTTTAAGTTAAACAAGTACATTTTAAACACTTTTAATGTTTTATTGGATATTTTGTCGCTAACGTTTAATGAAACAAGGCGAAGTGAAAGAATCTTATAGTTGACCGTAATGATTATCAAAAAAGCATCATAAAGTCTCATAATGGCGCCGAATATTACATGATATTCCACTCCAATGGAATACAAGAGGAAAAACTGAGAATAGCGGGGCTGCTTACTTTTAAAAGTGTAATGAGGGATCAGTAATTTCACGTGGACCGCATGAAACGAAATCTTCGAAGGAAGCGGCCGGTGTAGCCTTTGTATCCACGTTACGCCTGCTTTGCTCAATTATGATGTTAAATATGCTGTTTTTTTAAATATGAAGGTTTTTTTATAATGTGATTTTACTAGCAAAATATTATACACATCAATGGTAATGTAGATATCTAAAAACGCTCCCGTTTTAATTTCATTTTAAATTATCTAATATACTTTAAGTCCTTAAGTAAAATGCACAAAAAGAATGCAAAAATTGCATAATGTACTGCACTTATGTCTAGTGTTTTATAAGTATTTTTGTAGATGATTTGCTAGTTTTGGGGCGATACTGCAAAATCTGATGTCACTCTGTCAGTCAGGAGTCGAGCTTTCGTGGTTTCAACATTTGTTGAGTTGCGGAAGCCAAGATTTTTATATCTTATGTCCAGGAAGGTACTGACAGCGAGGCCATAAAACGTTTCAATGTTTCTGAAACGATGTTGGCACTGTGCAGACAGCTCATCTGCAAGCTTGCTACCTTCACATGAATAAGATGCAGTTGACCTGAGAAGTAGGGAAACCAGGGGAATCACCTTTGAGACTGAGACGTTTTTCAGAAGAGATTTCTTTTGTAACTTCCTCAAATGTTCTCAGTGCATCGAGAGAGAGACTGATCAGCTACCAATCTTCCTCAGTTATGCACAGTGTGCTCTTCCCAAGCAGACAGAGGGCTGTGGTGATAGCTTCACTCAGCTCCAGTAGTCTTTCAAGCATGTAAAACAAGGAGTTCCACATTGTTTCAACTGCTAGGATCAGTTTGTGCTCTGGAAAGTTATGCTGTTTTTGGACTTCTTTTAAGCCTCTCTGTTGCTCTTGTGCTGTGGTGAAAAAAACTCACAATAGCAATTCACCTCTCCTTGAGGCTGAGCAGGTCTGGGAGGGCCTTGATGGAATCTTTAATGACCAAATTCAAAGTATGAGCAAAACATGGATAATGTGCCCAGCTTGCTTTCTGTACAGCATTAACCATATTGAAGGCATTATCCGTGATTACGGCTTGAACTTTGTCAGTGATGCCCCATTCAGTTGTTATCCCGATCAATTCTGAGCT
>JAODKC010000110.1:1363675-1374718 GCA_026777985.1 Mormyrops attenuatus
TAATATATCCATCCATCTTCTACCGCTTTTCCGTGTCGGGTCGCGGGGGCAGCAGTCTAAACAGGGAAACCCAGACTTCCCTCTCCACTTCGTCCCGAGGCATGACTGGAACACCTCACCAGGGAGGCGTCCAGGAGGCATCCTGACCAGATGCCTGAGCCACCTCATCTGGCTCCTCTCAATGGGGAGGAGCTGCGGCTCTAGTCTGAGTCCCTCCCGAATGACCGAGCTCCTCACCCTATCTCTAAGGGAGAGCCCAGCTACCCTGCGGAAGAAACCCACTTCGGCCGCTTGTACTCGAGATCTCGTTCTTTCGGTCACAACCCATAGTTCATGACCATAGGTGAGGGTAGGAACGTAGATCGACTGGTAAACCGAGAGCCTTGACTTTTGGATCAGCTCCTTCTTCACCATGATAGACCGACGCCGCACCTATCCGCCTGTGTAATATAACTATCTCGTTATTTAAGTCGACATTTTGACTTAAATTTTATATTATTTTTTCCCCGGTGGCGGAAACGGGCTTCCATAGCATTATGTTTGTACATTGTTTAAAAAAAAAACAAAAAAAACCCTACTACAATTCGCAAATTAAATAGACTTACCCGCGGAACAACCAATGATGACACAACGGCCGTTATTATATCTTTTTGGTCTTGTCTGATAGTTTCTCGTGAATGATGAATCAGAGGATGACATCAAGTGACCTTCTAAAGAAAGGGGAAACCGTAAGTGCAGGTGTGAAGTGCACTGCTAGGACAGTTCGTATCAGGCTCCTAGAAACAGGACTTTAGTCCGATAAAGGAAGGAAGAAGTCCTTCATTAAAGGAAAAACAGGGAAGAGCCAAGCTGCAGCTTTCAATAAAAAATATATTATTTACAGGCACACACCCATAAGAAATGAGTGAAACGAAAACACTGCTGTGGTCTCTTAATTTTTTCCGCGGTTATATATACACAATGTGCGTGCGTGTTAGTTTATTTGTATGTTAAAATTTATGTAAACATATCTTATAAAGAAATGTTTATTTGGCCATTTTTATTCGGTTTACTGCCAATTTAAATGTTTTAATTCAATTTAAACTGCATTCAAGGTCTGTTCCTTTTCAGCAATAAGAATGTAAACTTGTAGGCTACTTGTATTTAATATTTAGTTGGTATCCATATTTCTCTTAGGTCGGCCAGCCTGACGAGTTTGATGTGATTTTGGCCATCCGGGTGCAAAGCGTGGAGCTTCGTCCGTTCGGCGACGATGGCGCTTTCTACAGCGTCGCCGTGAAGGAGAAATCGCGAGGACACCTTCTCGCTGACTTTTTGCAGGAGGACAGGATCGTGTCTGCTAGTGAAATGCTAGCTAAATTCAGGATTCATGTGAAAAATGCCCTGAAGAGTACCGCAATGACAGGTGGGTCGCCATGCCGTATTGAGGGCGGGCGTTTAAGTAAGGATGCATCTGCATTAAATATTTAAAATATTTTTTACTTATACATACATATTTTTTATTTATACAAACATTAAATACTGTATGAGTAATATAAGTAATCTTATATGGCCATCATTCGTGTGCTCAATTTAAAGTATTCTTCGCTTTATAATTCAAAATGCAAAATTACTTTTGCGCGCTCTGTTGAAATGGATATTTATTTGAAGCTTATTTCCATGGAGAGCTCAATTTTCTATAATCTGTATTCTCTTGGGATTACTTTCTATTTGCAGTTCACAAAAATATAGAACAAATCCTGTGAAAGATTTTCTCACTGAACTTGTGCGTACTTATGTATTGCTTTTGACTGAGGGGATCGAGGACCGCAGTGCCTAGGTGTGGAAATGGCCCTGAGGTCCGCTGACTTCATATGTCTCTTTCTTTCGAGATGTGCAAGTAGAGAGAAAGAAGAAGGGAAGCCCAGCGGTGACCCTCCTGGTGAGGGAGAACGGTCTGCAGATCAGTCTGGATGTCGTGCTTGGGCTGGAGGTCCATTCCTCCTGGCCTTCTTTCACTAAGAGTGGCTTCCTGATCGAGAAATGGCTCGGCACCAAGGTGAAGAGGGATTTCAGATTCAAACCTTTCTACCTGGTGCCAAAATACGAAGGAAATGGGACTGATGCCCTGGGTGGAATCTATGCCAAAGGTACTGTTTGCGCATCGGTTCATTAACGGGAAATTACGCCAAACTCTGTAGTCGGTTATGGGTAGCGCTTAAAAAGTTGTGATTTTGGCAACAAGCAAAACGTGGAACATACACAATTTCATTTATCTTATGAACCTAATTGAAACAAACGCTTTTATTTTGAAAACGAACGAATGGCGGTTTCCTACAGGCCTGTGACGCACTGGCTGCGCGGCGTGTGCGTCACGAGCATGACGTGGAGCCGTGTTGTTTCCTGTATATTTTTCGTGATTCTTTTTTACCCTTATTCAGAGCGAGAGCGCACCTGCAAACTAATGTGCTTCACCTAATGTTCTGTTAACTATCGACAGTGTAATTATAGTTACTGGGTTTACAGCTCTGACTATATAGTCCACATATAGCCTCCATTTTCTCCTTTAATAACATACAATTAGAAAAACAAAAAAAATAGTATTTATTTTTTCATGTCTATGATACATAGTTTAGACATTGAAACTATAATGAAAAGGGTCAGTTATGTGATTTTTCCTGGTGTAATGTCAGTAGAACAGGTCTTTTAACTGTCTGTCTTTGCTGAGATACGATTACCACAATGTGAAAAATAGGCACCACTCTGAGACTTTAGAGTTGTTTCTCAATAGCAAGAACACAAAGATCGTACTTGGTCTTGGCAAGACAAGTCTTGCTAACTTGCCTCCCAACAGGTAAAACAAACATCCGGGGATTTTTACCGTCTTCTGTACTTCTGTTCTTTAGTATCGGAACGGGTCTTTGGCAATGGAAGATGACATAGAGAGGTACGCGAACACAAGTACGGCCAAGTACACGTATTGAGAAACAGCCTGGATGAGGCGTAGGTGCCACAAGGCGTGAGTGCGCCTGAGAGACGCGTCTCACTCGGGCAGTGCGGCGGCCGTAATCTGCATACGTCACCAAAGTCTGACGTATTTCGGTGCGATTGCACTTAAGTGGGGGAACATGGGACTAAGCCCGAATATGCTTAAGGGCTATTTACATGCAACATGCCCATATTTTGGCGTTTCTTCACCCAAAGCCAATTTAAGGAATACGTCGAATTGCTTAAGTAAAAAAAAAGCGTGCAGCTGCGCAAGGGTCATTCCTCTAATTTTTCCATCATGTAGCACCCACTAATTTTAATGTGAATTAAATTCACATAGTTACATATTTCCAGTTGTGCCTGTTTATAGTAGGTAATTGACGACGATTGTTCACGTTGGGTTGTTTTCGTATTACCGGAAACTGTAGGCTGTTTTTTCCGACTTTTAAGATGCTCCTTCACATATGCACAGGTTCCGTTTCTTGTTTATTTTTAGTATCAGATTTTTAAACCTTTCAAGGTGTGACAGGACATTTGGGTCACAAAGTGAATGTAGTAATTAACAAAAAAGTCTTAGGCAATTAAAATGTTTGAACGATCTTCGTTTTGGTTTGGTGATTTAGCCTACACACAACATAACTGATCTCATACAAACTCTGAATTAAGCACAAACTAATCTGGGGTGCGTTTCCTGTACAATGCTGGAAGTCAGCATTAACGATGCATTGTACTATGTTAGTTCAAACTAACTAACATCCGAAGTACGACTGTTTCCCAAAACCGTCCTACTTTGTTACCACCACAGTAGTTTGAACCTGATTGCTCTGACTCTCAAGGCTTGCCACATGCAAAAAAAAAAACCCTTACAAGCCTCCTAATATTATTTATAAATACAACAGTTCTGCCAATATTACATTATTAATTTGTCAGTCATATGACAGCAATAATATTAAAACTCAAATAGCAATAGTGTCATAATGATACTTGTATAGTGTTTCTTTTTGAGGGAAAAAAAGAACTAGGCTATTAGCTATTAGGCTAGAGTGCATTTAATGACATCAGCTCTATCTGTAATTACATGTATTATTTTTATTCTATTATTTTAATCACACTATAAACACAAAAGTTCCTGATCCATCGTACAGCCTTGGTGATTAGTGGGATTGATGGCTGTGTAAAACACCCAGATTTCTGGCTGCTACAGCCATGGGTTTGTATTCAACAACACTGGGTTTATTTTTTCAAATCTTTTTTCATATTCAACGAAAGCTCTGAGATTAAGAAGTCCACACCGCCCGTTTAATGAACAATCAACGAAGTCGCAAAACTTCATACTTGTTGGCAGACGCTTTTTTTTTCTAAGGAGGGATTCATTTATTACTGTGCGTCAGGTGAAGGCTGCCATTCATATTTTTGCCAATGACTGTAATCGAAATTTCACAGTCCAAATATCCAATTGCAAAGACGAGTGGCTGCTGTGGCGGTGTCTTCACAGATGCCTGGCGAATCTCCTTTTCACATGTGGAGAAGGACATTTTGAAGTACCACGGCTCTGCAAAGACCTGCTGTGAAGCTGAGGGTACGAAGTGCTGCAGGTACAGCCCCCTCCCAGTGTGTGAAACTGCCGCAGTGATTACCCCATCCTGCTCCATATCAATTTGCATATCAAGATATCGCAGCTAGGCAATTTTTCCGTTTATAACTGATTACATAATTTTTTAATATAAAATATTACTCATAAAAAGCATTATTTAGTTATGGCAACACCAGTGTAATGCTAAATCTAGTAAAGCTCAGCATAAATTTAAAAGGCTCAGATGAGATGAACCTGGAACGTGCAAATCGGAGCTGGAGCCAAAACCAGATTCTGTAACTGCAATTACTGAAATGCTTGTTATTCCTGAACTCCTTGTAGAAGAGAGTGTCTGAAACTTCTGAAGCACCTGCTGGACAAGCTGAAGGAGAAATACCCGAAGGATCTTTCCAAGTTCTGCTCCTACCACGCTAAGAGCACGCTGTTCCACGCCTGCGCAGAGCGTGTGCATGACGGCGACTGGAAGATGGAGCAATTGGACTGGTGTTTCCTGCAACTCCTGGAGGACTTTCAGAATCGGCTTCGAGAAGGTTTCCTGCCAAACTTCTTCATCCCCACGCACAATGTATTGGGTTCGAAATGTAACCAGAGAAGCTGTGACCTTTTGGCAGACTATATAAATTTTGAAAAGAATAATATGTTTCCGATATTTTTAGAATGATTGTTTGGGCCATGTCAGATCATCTGTGAAGTGCCAAATGTGAAGGGAAGCATGTGTCTAATATATATTTTATGTTTTTGAAATGCAAACAAAAACTTATCGGTTGCCTATCTAAGGACTTGTCATTTGTGCATCACATAATGCCCCGTCTGTTTCAAACAAAAATATCCATTCCAAGAATTCCTTTAGAAAAATGATGTAACCATATCAACTGGCACGTCAAATTTAATGGCTGCAGCATTTCTTACAGGCATCCGTTATAGTCTCACATGCACAGGCCCACGGCTGCCGTTAGCAGTATTAGCAGTATTACAATGGTACGGCTTTTTCCACAGACCACGTGCCATTTGTTCCATTTACAGGATGTGAGTAACCTGCAATGAAAACCCAGTTTTATGTATTGAAGTATCTGATTGCATCTGCTGCTATACACTGTGCCATTCAGGCTTGTGGGATTTATACTTACACCAAAATGTTCTGAGGGCAGAAGGAAGAATGATTGGTTCAGGGAGATGATAATCAGACGGCAGAGGATGTGGGACCAAGATATATGGTTGGTCCTGCCTCCGCTAGTTGTTTGGACCCACCTTCTCTGCAATTTGATTGGTTATCTCCCTGAACCAATCATTTTCCCCTTCTGCCCTTAGAACATTTATCTTCCCTCAGAGCTGGTTCCCACCATCTCTGGTCGTGTGAGTCTTGGAGGAATGCGATTAGTTGTCATGCTACAGCACACCGTGTACAATAATGAAGTGTACCCTCTGCATTTAACCCATATGTGTCTAATTCAGCACCACCCCCAGGAAGCGGTGCTTGGGGCTAGGGCCTAGGACATTGCTCAGGGTACCTCAGTGATTCTTTGCTGATTTGGGATTCAAACCACCCATCTTTTGATTACAAGTGCACCTCTCTAACGTTTAGGGTACCACTACCCCAGGACCAGGCATTCCAATGGTGCTCATGGGAGTTTCTTAATCAGACTGTAGAGGAGGTGGGTCCAAGCAACTAGAGACAGGCACAACCAATGAGATGTCTTGGTCTTGCCTCCTCTAGTTGCTTGGGCCCACCTCCTCTGCGATATGATTGGTAACCAGCAGTAACATTCTCAGTGTCTTTCTTGTGGCGGATATCAAGATTGTATCCCTGTATTGAGAGGAATGGGAGAAGACCAGTCATCGGAAATGGGCATCTTATGCAGCCGAAGTCCAGCTCGTCAGAACAGCACACGCCGGAGCCACCTAGAGAGTGGAGTGGAAAACGCAAAGAAAACAACATTCCACTAAACCCGCTGAGGGCGTAACACCCCCACCTATAAGTAAAGGTTACATTTAACAAAAACAATACAGGTAAAGACGATCCCACACTTACAAACATTCTACTTATGAACTTTCAGACATACGAACGAAGAGGATCTTTAAGTCCAAATTGTGTTCACTGGGCTCCCGGTTCCTGTCCGCAACATAAATTTTCTTTTTTTTTCTGCCTGGTACGACTTCTGGCCGCTACTTCCGCCGCGCAGCAGCGCAGCATGCGTACTCCCGGAATTCTAGTTCTTTGTACTTGCGTATGCCCTTAAAATGATGGTGAATAATGACTTACGAACATTTCAAGTTATGAACAGCGGTTCGGAATGCATCTCGTTCATGAATAGAGGAGCATCTGTAAACAAAATTAAGGTACTTATCGTTCAGCAGCAACATGAAACAGCTGAGCTGTAAAAAAGAAAAAAAATGTAACGAGATTAAGAAAATCAGAATCATTTAACCCACTATTTATTTTCAGTAATAGGGAAGACACAAGACAGCATCTGCTACCAGGTTGTCACGCCCTCGTATGTGCCTAATTTCAATGTTAAAGCCCTGTAAGATCAAACTCCACCGCATCAAGTGCTGGTTGCAAGTACGCATGCGATCGAGAAAAACAAGTGGACTGTGGTCCGTATAGAGCACAACAGGATCCATTGCTCCTCCAACACTGACTTCAAATTGCTGGAGGGCCAACACAAGATCATGGGCTTCCTTCTCAATTGTTGACTAAGCGCGCTGATGTTTATTGAACTTGCGCAAATAAAAACAAATAGGATGTTCGAGACCATCTCTGTCATACTGAAGGAGAACTGCACCAGCCCCTACAGTAGATCACTAGCAGGAAGAAAGTGAGAGCTCCAGGGGCCAAAGACCGAGGTGCCGCAGTGACCAAACAGATCAGATGCATCCAAATATTGGCGGCATTTGCAGTTTTCGCCGGCTGCACCATGGAAGAAACATCGGCCAAGATTGTGTGTGACGGCGAGCTGGTGGATCCCCTCCAGTTCGCCTGCGAAGGCAGGGGATTCTATCAGATTCGGCCGACAAGCCGGTCTAACAGCCGCCGTGCACAGTAGGGGGTAGTGCTGCATCCAGAGCTGCAACTCGTGGGTGCTAGAGCAGTACTGTGCCAAGCCAAAGAGATTTCGGCCTGTCACTCCTGACCACTTCTTGCAATATACAGCCATGGCCTTTGACTTTCGAAATGCACCAGCTATGTTCCAAAGTATTAACGTACGTACCATCAAGTATTAATGACTTGAGGACACCATAGGGTTTAGAAACCTGCTACTCCAACCAGTCAGAATTGAGAAAGCCCTCTGGAATGAGGGGTGAAACGTCTTCAAGGAACTAAAACTAGTCCATTTGCCACTGAATAACCTTTTTGGGAGAACCATGACCTGGATGACTGAGAATCTTCACAACCGTTTAGCTACGCATTTTGGGATGAACACCCTACGACTGGTCCGAAAGCAGGAAAAAAGAAAAAACTTGTTGACTACAGAAACCACCTACGGTTCAATCTGAGGTGCAGACAACACAGACTCACCCCTAACAGCCTTCGCCTGGGCTCCACAGTGAAAGGTCAAAGAGCAGATAAGATTCTACAAAAGGCACAACACCAATTTTTAAATGAAAGAATAAGGCAAGTCCATTTCACCATTGAGGCACTGAAAGAGGAAGTGGGCCAGACCCATGAGGAACTGAAAGTATGTTTACCTAACACTGTCCTGGAGGAGGTGCTGCTTTTTGGGGAAAAAGCACAACTTTCACAGCACTCCAAGGGAAAAGAAAGACAGACACGGAAGTTCCAAATTCTACAAGCAAGGTTCAGCAATCCAGACAGACCAGCTGAACTAACATGGAGAAATAAGGACAACAGTACATCACCTCTCCAGGGCAAATGGGTTAAGAATCGGTCAGACAGGACCCTTAACCAATCCGAAATAAGTGTCCCAGCCAAAGGGCTGAATTTCGCCATAAGACTGGAGCAGCTACCAGTAGTAGACCTCGTTACAGTTAGAGTCAACAAATCAGGAACAACGAACTGGCAGAGGCAGAACAACTCAGACTGAAGGCAACAGCCGCCCTTGCCAGTGCAAAGACACCTCCCAATCTCACCATCCAAGAAAGGAAGGCAGTGAATTCCCTAAGTAAAGACCGGAATATCACCACCCTGCCGGCGGACAAAGGGAGATGCACAGTTGTCCTGAACACAAAAAAAAACACCCCAAGGTGACCACCCTTTTGAGTGACACTGCTACATACGAGGCTTTTATGAGGGACCTGACCAGCAGCTATAAGAATGTCCTAGACCGTTTACAACAACTGACCCCATCGAAGTGTCCTTGAGCAAGACACTGAATCCCAAATTGCTCCCGGTGAGCAAGTTGGCGCCTTGCGTGGCAGCCTCCGCCACCGGTGTATGAATGTGAGGCAAAACTGTAAAGCGCTTTGAGCGCTCAAAAGAGTATCAAAAATGCGCTATGTAAATGCAATCCATTTACCATTTAAAACACCTTCCCCAATAAAATAGCCTCAAGCGGAGTGCTCAACGTCTTCTTCATACACAACCTCAGAAAACAAAACAGTAAAAGAAGGGTCAGCTTTCTATTCCTGAATAAGTCTTTTACGACTTAAAGACAATTTATTCAAAGACAATAATGGAACAGGATTTGAGGATACAGTAGTATCACACAAAGATGGAGACTGAACCAGGAATGTATCACTGTGATCAAAGCCCTTTTGTTCCTGAACTTGAATCGTGCTATGGCCTTCTGTGCCATAGCACGATTTAACTACGCTAGAAGGAAAAACTTCAGGGAATTGCGCAGACAGATCATCAGAACATACTGAAGCAGGAGATGCAATAAGGCCAGGTAATACCTATCCTCCTGCAATGACATTCCCAAGTAACATGGATATATCTTGCACCAGAAGAAAAGGGCATACACCCACAATAACATTGCCACTGACCAAATCAGAAAACAAAGAAATCTCATGCAACGGAAAGGTAAAGCCCATTTCAAAACCACGAACTAATATACTGTCATCGGTAAAAGTCTCATCACTAAATGGCAAAACGTCTTGCAGAATAAAGCTTTGTGAGGCACCAGTGTCGCGCAAGATTTTAATTGGAACACGCACACCTGGCCGGGTAGGCAAAGAGGCGTAACCATCCATTATGAAAGGCGCAAAACTATCACCACTATCCGCTTTCCGGTAGAAACACATGCATTTGACTCCGACTTCAATGAAGCTGGACAATGAGGTACCTTATTCTTACGCTTTAAGGAATAACACACCGCAAGAACGTGCCCAACATGAGCAGCAATTAACTGACTGCGGAAGACAGTTTAGAGAACCTTCCAAGATAACCAAATCACCGAGAGCCTGGAAGGTTGTCACGTCTCGATAACTAAGCCAAAAGGGCGGTACTACACGAATGTTTCGGGTCACAAATTGATCGGGTTTAATAAAACTCCCAGACTCACGAGCCTTGATATTTAACCCTTTTACCCGAAGTGCTTGTGCAAACTCCATAGCTTTCAATCGCAACTCCTGTTCTATTTGTTCTCTATCTCTAAGCGTTTGCTGATCTACCTCTAGTTTTATTCTCTCCCACTCAATTTCATTTTCACTCAATCCTAACTGCTTCCATTCTAGTGCAGTTTTACTATATGGAAGTGGTGGTACTTTACCAGGTTCAGGTGAAGAAAAATCCGCAGGATTTTTAATAAAACAAAACAAAAGAGCAATACCGGCGAAAGAAACGCTGGAGAGACAAAAGCAAAAATCACCGAAACACTATGGCTGCTCCGAACCCTACGTTAAGAACAAGAGGAGTACGCAGAAAAACTACACACGTCCGATAGCGCACGGCGTCAGGATCTCCAACGAGCCCCCAGTTATGTTACGTGACCACCAATTAACATAATGGTACAACATAACATAAGGAAGCCATAGAAACGGTGATGAACGGAAACCGAAATATTTAATAAATTAAACCACATCAACCAATAGAACAAGGCGGTGGAAACAACATACTAACAAACGCAGAGAGAACAAAACCTCCGGCTTCCTAACTTGGGGAAAACCGTCTATTCCTGTCTCCCGACCATAAACCCAATAGTTAGGTGAGTCTTCCGGGTCTCTTGCTTCTGTACTGAACTAAACCTAAAATAATAATGTGAATAAACACCAACCACCGCCAGCTCAAAACATACAAATCACATAACTAAATCCATACGAAACAAAGGGGAAAAAAACAAAACAAACGTAACCCAACAAATGCAACACGCGGTAGCGTCCGCGCCCAACGGCCGACAGGAGCGGAATGGGAGACCAGTCATCGGAAATCCAGCTCGTCAGAACAGCGCACGCTGGAGCCACCTAGAGAGTGGAGTGGAAACCACAAAGAAAACAACATCCCACTAAACCCGCAAAGGGCCGGTGTATATGCAGGTTTTCGCTGCAACTCCCTAATTAGGTCACTAATTAGAGGACTGATTGGC
>JAODKC010000110.1:1379901-1397597 GCA_026777985.1 Mormyrops attenuatus
TGAACCTACATTTGAGTCGTGCTTCTCTCGCTCGGCGTGACTCACAAGTTTCCGTTATTCTGAAATGAGCTTGAGTTTTGCTATCACGACAGGTTTCAGTTATTCTAACGTAATGAGTGTAAGTGTAAATTCCCCTACAGTGGTTTCCCTGAACCTACATTTGAGTCGTGCTTCTCTCGCTCGGCGTGACTCACAAGTTTCCGTTATTCTGAAATGAGCTTGAGTTGTCCTATCACGACAGGTTTCAGTTACTCTGGCATAAGTTTCAGTTATTCTAACGTAATGAGTGTAAGTTATTCCCCGATCGAGTCATTGTTGCATGTCATCGCCCCCAAACCCTGCCCTCCTTCCTAAATAAATTCCCCTACAGCGGTTTCCCTGAACCAAGGTACATTTGAGTCGTGCTTCTCTCGCTCGGCGTGACTCACAAGTTTCCGTTATTCTGAAATGAGCTCGAGTTGTCTTATCACGACAGGTTTCAGTTACTCTGGTATAAGTTTCAGTTATTCTAACGTAATGAGTGTAAGTTATTCCTTGGTCCAGTCAGTTACTTGTCAGTGCCCCAGAACCTCTTCTCCTTTCTAAATAAATTCCCCTACAGGGGTTTTCCTTGAACCAAGCTGCATTTGGGTCATGCCTTCCTCGCTTGGCGTGACACACAAGTTTATGTTATTCTGACATGAGCATAAGTTGTCCTGCCCCAACAGGTTTCAGTTATTCTGACATAAGTTTTGGCTATTCTAACATGATGAATTTAAATTATACTTACACGATAAGGTTTATTCCCACCCAATTAGAATTTTCACCCAAGCAGAAATTTAGTTTATTGTATTGAAGCCAGGCAGTGCGGTGGTGCAGTGGTTAGTGCTGCTGCCTCACA
Organism: Mormyrops attenuatus; assembly: GCA_026777985.1. Classification (NCBI taxonomy): domain Eukaryota; kingdom Metazoa; phylum Chordata; class Actinopteri; order Osteoglossiformes; family Mormyridae; genus Mormyrops; species Mormyrops attenuatus. The sequence continues at coordinate 1,380,782 of JAODKC010000110.1, forward strand.
GCAAGAAGGTCCTGTGTTCGGTCCCCAGGTCAGGCATAGGACTTTTCTGTGTGGAGTTTGTATGGTCTCCCCGTGTTCATGTGGGTTTCTGCCGGGAGCTCTGGTTTCCTCCCACACTCTAAAGGTGTGCATGGTAGGTTAACTGGTGACTCTAAGCCGGCCCTATGAGTGTTGGTGACTGCCCAGGGTTGGTTCCTGCCTGCACCCGTTGTTCCCGGGATAGGCTCCGGTCCCCCCCAGTGACCCAAGTTGGGAGTAAGTGGTTACAGTAATGGATGGATGTACTGAAAATCATGGTGCTATTCAATTTAGTTCCTTACATATACAAGACCAGAACTTGTTTGTAGTCTAGAATCTAAGTCTTTGACCTGTGCAATGTGTGTACAAAAAGTTCAATTCTTTTAGATTTGAAAACCAGTCTGGTCAATTCACAAATCGGACATCATTCACTTGGACAGCTGTTTTTGCATGTAAGTAATGTTTGTACTAAGACCATATCACGTTGTAGTTTGTGTGGTGCTCTTCTCTCAGACTGAAAATCCTGCAAATAAAAATGCGATTCCACACTGTATTGGACTTGGGTCCTATTATATCATTCGCATTATAACAGATTTGCACTGTAATGTCACTCATTATGGCAGGACAGACTGTACTACTTTTACACTGGCGGTGGCGCCGATGCATGGGCCTATGTAATGAAAATTTTTCAGGATGTTGTAATATTCTACAATATTTGCGCATTGAATGCGGTTGTGATTTGTTACCATGCAAATTGTTTAACAGTGACATCTTTTCACAGCACTGTTCAGATTCTGGCATAGCAAACGCCTTGCAATCGGCAAAAATGATAGTAGTTGTGCATGTATGGTGTGCCTGTCTGACTAAAACACCAGAGCCGATTTTTAATACCAGTCCAGCCCTGCACAGGGGCCATACTAAATCGTTGCAATTTCCATATATGTTGTAAGAGGTCCTTGCCGTTGTTAACACACTGCCACTAACCCTTACTTGAAAAAAATCAAGAGACTCATGAACGATGCGGGCGGATCGTTCTTTTACTTTCTGACACAACAATTCCTTTACAGTACCAGCACAAGTGAAGGTGCAAAGTCATCCATCCATGGGCCCCAGTTATCTGGGTAAAGCTCTGGTGTGGTCCTCAGAGAATAAGAAGGTCTGCTCTTCGCAGTCTGCTGCAGTGGCAGCCCGACCTGGGATTGTGAGAGAAAAAAAATCCACAGCTTCTTATTAGAATTTACAAATTAATTTAAAATAAAGTTGGAAATAACTTGCTGTATAAATATGAACTGAATGTTCAGGTTCTAACAAGGCACATGGTCCAAGTACTGGAAGATATCAGGAGTATGAGTTAGTGAGTGTGTGTGTGTGAGAGAGAGAGAGGGAGAGAGTGAGAGAGAGATGAGTTCCATGATAACTTCCGGTGCGACTTGCATACATGTAACTCACATACAAAATCAGCATGTGTGCTCTTTCTTTCCTTATATTATAGTGTGACTATGAACACAGGAATTCAGACACAAAATCACAAGATCTGAATCAACCTCTCAGCCAGACAAAAGATCCCAGCCTGGAACCTTCAAACTTTTGTACAGTATGTGTCGTTTCTGGAAAAAAAACACAATCACACAAAGAATAACAGAAAGAATACACAGTATGAGAACAATAGATGTCATGAGAAAAAGAATGATTGCGAGAATAAAAAATGATATCAAAGCGAGAGAATGGAACAGGGTTTCATACTTTTCGCTCTAAAAGGGATAGCGGGAGAAGGAGAGTGAGACTGAGAATAAGAAAAAATTAGAAGTATTGCGGGATCACATAGATTATCTGCTCACCCGACAAATTCAAAATCGGCTGGTTTTGTGCATCGGCTCTCCTCTTGACTACAGGATAAACTGTCACACCAGGGTGACTTCGGCGTACATAAGTACTCATATTCAAATGCAAAGCAACACCTACACACAGCTGCCGTTTTATGTGCGCTGCCATAAATTGTCGGGAAACCAAAACGCTCCCACACAACTTACCCATAAGACGGCGGAACGTGGCTTTTTGTCATCAAACTGGAAATACTTGCAAAGCACGAATTAGCTGTTGATTGGCTGTATCTCTCACGTGGGTGACACCCACACAGAAAATGATTTTATGCACGTTTCTGCGTCTAAGTTAACTGGTCTGAAACACTTTTTTAAAGTAGAGATCATAAGGACTAAAATTCATAGATCATGAGCCCGATTGGGCTACGTGCGCCGAACCACGGGTGCCAAACCGAACGGATCGGCTTTTTTCGGAGAACCGGTGCATCCCTAGTTCAGACGTTAACTTAGACATGTAGAAATTAAAATAAGATCATTGTGTTCTCATTTAAAGGTAATAATCTATGAAGTTCTGAAATGAAAAATACTGTGTAATTGTTGTTAGTGTAGATACTTTGTCCTCGGTCTTTACTTGACCTGTCCTAGCCCATGTTAATTATCCGCCTTGTGTGTGCCTTGCTGTCTTTAGTGTAACTTCCCCGTGTTTCTGCGCCATTCTGTGCCCTTGTGTATTGTTGCTTCAGGATTATATAAAAAACTTCGTGCAAAACGTTTTTTTCGTCTTTCGCCGTCACTGCCTCAGTGAATGAGTCTCCCGAACGTCCCGATGCTTCGAACGGTTGTTATAAGGTGCTATATTTTAGGATTACATCAGGGGAGTTTGTAGATGTTGAAAAGATCAGCGGCTAAGTCAAGTTAACCTGGGGCTGGACTTTTGTTCTTGTAGGAAGATAATAAGCAGAGGGGCTATAGTCTTGAGTGATCGGAACTAACGACTCTCATGAATTATATTATAGTTACGTTTAAAAAAAAAACTGTCAACTGAGTGTTAATAGATTTTATTATATTTTTACAGTAAAGTGTTGTATTTAAAAACAACAGGCCAATACTGTTGAGATCCCGCTGTAAATTAAAGACATTATACGGTAGAGTTTTTAAATATAATGCCATCTGAAATTGGTAATTTTTCAATTAAGATCTATGGAAAAGCAAGGCGCAATCTGGGATATTGACAGCAGTGTATCTTGTCAATGTTAAAACGTTTGTTAGAAAGTTCAGTACCAAAAGAGACAAGAGACCGGCGAGCGGAAGCAAGGTACGGCAGTAATGGGCCGATGAAGCTTCCTGAAGCTTTCGGGAGATCCCCATGAAGTGCCGAAACATGATTCGAGTATTCGAACTTTTTTCCCCAACATTGAGTTTTGGCAAGGCTTCGAACAAACGGAGAATAAAGTGTGGCTGGTATGACGGCAAATTCTGGTAGCAAGGTGCCTGTCTGATAAACATCTTTTTCACCTTGATCAGTTATTCTGCGCCGCTGGTAGGCTAACGGAACAATTAAACTGCCATTCAGATTGTTTATTGCTAACGAAGCTCTTGGGGCTTATTAACAAAACCTGGGAAGAAAAGTTGCGTTATAAAGCAAACAATCTGAAGCATGAGACGTAAAACACCTTCTAAAAACATACAATGCAGTTCTGTGCAGTAACTCTGTTGTAAAAGAAACAGCAATATGGACGAGCAGTTTGCGTAGCAGCGACAGTTACTAACAAATTACATATAAATAAAACGATTATATATAGATAAACTCCTTGTCATAACTGAACTATGAAACCAGTGACAGGATAAGCGATTTAAATTTTTCAAGACGGTAAAATGAACAAACAAAATATTAACAAAGATCTACTTTCCATGTTGTTTAACTTTTTTATTGTTCTGACAGTAACAGTCACTGGTGTCGCAGATATGGTCACAGCTGCCATCTCACACATCTGGCGTCACACACGCGTTCTGACTCACGCTCAAGCAAGAAATCTTACATTATTAAGGGCTCTAAAACTCCCTCTCATCCCCTCTGGATAAAGGATACCCTTTCCTATATGGAGCTGGAAAAGATTAAACATTCGCTTTGAGGTTCTAAGGTTAAATTAAAAAAAAAAATTGGCAACCTTTTGTTGTCCATGTCGAATCTCTTCGGCTGTCCGATATCTCTGTGGTTTAGGCAGACACTTGTATGTATATCTGTGTATCATTTTTAATGCTGAGGATCGATAGAACACTGTATGTGTGTGTTTTGTTTTCTTTTGGTCACTGTTTTAATTGTGTTCATCCTCCTATTATTGTATAAGTGATTTCCTCTTTGATGGTCACCTTATTGTACCGAATAATGCCTTTCTCATAACTGATTGTGCCCTTAATGGTTTGTATGTCTGTTTATGTTGTGGAATTGTTATAAATAAATCATACATAAAAAAGTAAAGCCCTGGTAAACGTGACTTAAAAACTCCCCAGATGTAATACCAACTGTATAGCAATCAATCTTTCCAACCGCAAAGACCTCGAGTTCCGAAGAGCCAATAGGATTCGAAACCTATAACACCTCATGACAATCTGACGTCATCGGTTACGGAATTTTCCATAAACGAAACAAGCTCCGACTCCCAGCTTCGAGTTCTTTGGCTCCAACTTTTGACAAGACGAAGTCCAGTCTCTGTATTGTATGTCCCATCATTACTGCACGGCTTTGTATGTAAATTTAACTAATCTAAGACCTCGTATCAAAATCAACAGTTCACCAATAAGAGGTTATGTGGAATGGTGGAATTTAATCGTCTCATGTCGATCAGTTTTCATAAAGATTATCTTATTTGATTGTGCAAACCACAACTAGCTTGGTTAGCTGATGGCATAGCAAAAATATTAGATCGTTTCCCCAGTCCGGTCATTAACGTTCCGTAGAAGTTTCTTGTTCTGTGTTGCTGCTCCCTGATTAAACCCCGTAATTTCCCGATCCTTCGTCTCCCTGCTCTTGCTTCCCCGTTGTGACGTGACATAAATATGTTTTTTTTTTAGCATTTAAACACAAAATGAACAATATAAAACAAGAAGAGCATATACTAAACACATATAAGCACATTTATCAAAACAGTAATTTGTAAGAAAATAAGTGTATCCAAACAATGTGTAAAGTTACAAAAATAATTTTTCAATAATTTATTTTTTTAACTCAATTGTGGTTCGCACAGTCTTGCGCTTTACCACTTTTGGTAACCTGAAAAAAATAGCAGTCTTAATTTTTCGCAAACATCGCGCCAACACTGCACGCCGGGCGTAACATTTTTTTCTTAATGGCTTCCAAAACGATAAAGAATGTACCCCAACACTACCCCAAGCCATGCCCCAACACTGCGCCAACACTAGACTATGCCATGCGGTCCATTGTTTATTTTTATTATTACTCTGTATTCGTTAAATTGTTCGTAAATCGCAAACTTTTAGGTTGTAACATTTCTTACCCTTTGTTTCCGCTGAGAGACGTACCGCGTCACTCATTTCCCTGCGCGTACAAGTTATCCCATTAATATAATTAGTTATACCATATGATAAAAAATATTGAACGCGTTGGGCTTCATGGGCCCCCTTGAGCTTCATAGGCACCGGATTGATGTACCAGCTGCACCCCCCTGGCCACGTCTTTGCTCTTCTAATGATGTTTCTTATCGTGTTTGTTAGTTTATGCTTGTTCGTGTATAAGCCAAAACAACTGTTTTGCAAACAAACATTGTAGTGGGTTCTTAGTCTGGCAGAATTTTCATTGCAGATGTGCTTTTCTTTTGAACATTTATTTTTCTTTCGGCTGAACTTTATGCGGGCCACATTTTTCTTGGTGGCAACCGGAATTGGTTTTCCTGTCATATGTAATAAATAACATCCTGTTTTTCTTTTCGGACGAAGAAACCATCTCCTTGTCCTTTCTTCTCTCGCTACAGTATGCAGTTTTTTTGCAGTAAAAATTACCCTGCATTGTTCCCGCATCTCTATATTTCTGTGTTTTGTTGAAATAATATTTCTTAATAAAAATCTCGATGTACAGATATGCAATCAGATGACTACAAGTAATCATTTATCCAATACAGCGAACTTACAAGTATATATTCTTTGTATGTGGTGCACATCATTAACCGCAAACTGAGCAATTAAGCTGAACAATGGAGCAGGTGATCCAAAGCTTTTGCAAACAATGGATTCAGCAAAACTGTCCGACAAACATCTTTTTCACCTTGATCAGTTATTCTGCGCTGCTGGTAGTCTAACGGAACAATTAAACTGCCATTCAGATTTTGGGGATTATTAACAAAACCTGGGAAGAAAAATTGCGTACCAACTAATAACATTTGTTTACGCAGACACGTTTGCCTGGTAAACTATTAAATTAAGGAATTATTACGCTCTAAAGTGTCAAATGTCCTTCGGTGTAACTGTCCCGATTAAAATTTTAATTACAGATTTTTTTAAAAATGTAACAATTCTTACTAAGAATATAAATTAACAATAACTGTGTTAGTGATTGCAACAATATAGAGAATAATGGGCTAAAATTTGTATCTAAAAACATTTTAAGACTTTAGTAAGTTTTGTCCTAAATCTTGCCGTTCGTCTGTCATTCAGTATAGGTAAAAAGCCATTCAAAGCCTAAAACATGATGCTAATCATGTAGCAGTGTGGGATATCACACAGAGGAGCCCTTGAAGACACTGTCTCTGCGGTATCGAGTTGTGAGGTGAGTAAATCTCTCTCAAATATTTGATGGTTTTATGTTTTTACCCGCTAGGTACCCATTGGAACAAAAACACATGTCCTTCAGCAACATAGGAAACATACTTTTAATGTTGTCATGTTAGTAAAAGCCAGTGATGGGCGGGTGAAGCTTCGAGAAGCGTTCGGGCTTTGCCCATAAAGTACAATCAAACAATCTGAGAATGAAGCGTGACCGGTATGACAGCAAGGTCTGATTGTGTTACTTAAATATACATACTTAACTACGTTACTTAAATATACATACTTAACTACGTTACTTAAATATACATACTTAACTACGTTACTTAAATATACTATTTCGGCTTATTTATATGTATTTTCAAGCTTTATGTATTTACAATAAAATGTTGTGATGGATCACGGACGAACTCATTGTTAAATTATTGCCAATTCGGTGCCACAATGCGTGTGACGGTTTTCACTTGTTGGAGTTTAGAAAGGGAATCTTTAAACTGGGGATATGGGGGAGCAAAAGAACGAGGTGCTGACGCCTTGGGGTGTAGCTTGACAGTCTCACGGGGGCAATGGTGATATTTAGCACATTGAGGATGTGTTATTGCCGTATGACAGATGTTTAGAGCAATGGAATCCTGGCCAGTACGATAATGATACATACGAATATAATCACTTACATTTATTCATTTGGCAGACTTTATCTAAAGCAATTTACAACAAGAGAATGGAAACCCAGCCTCCCCCGTGGCAGGCGAGAATTGGCCCGTTGAACAAGCAAAGCGACTAATTATTATTATTATTATTATTAGTAGTAGTAGTATAATAACAACAGCAATAATAATAATAATAATAATAATAAACTAATTTCGTATTTTTCCATATCAGTATTCATTCACCTTATTGGGAGACAGACTCAAACTATAGCCATTGGAGGATCGCCTCAAATTTTCATAGATTTTTACATTTTATTCCAATGTGAGGCAGAAAAGTTTTGTTAAAAATCTTCTACAGATTTTGAGATGTACCTGTGACACATCAAATATGTTGCATGTAAAATAAAACAATGCCATTTTATTCTGGGAAGTTGTGTTTCTGCCGATCTGAGCATGGATAAATAACGATGCATGGTTTATGAAAGAATGGGCATTTCCGGTGATTATATTTACTACACAATATTTGCACGTGGCACGGTTTCAATGGTTATTCTTTGTGATAGCACATGAGTGTGTATAAAGTACACACGGACAAGCAAGCTTCATTCACTTCCACATTAAACATTCACTTCGCGGACAATAAATTGTATAATGAATATGTCGTGATTTTATGTAAAAGCCATTAGGTACGATGGTACCTTGGAACACGAACTTAATTCGTTCCAGAAGGCTGGTCGAGTTGTGAGTTGGGGGCAGCGTGTGGCTCAGTGACCTGTGTGCCTGTAATCAGAGGGTTGCCGGTTCAAACCCAGCCTTCATACATCTGCGGCTCCTTGAGCAAGGCCCTTACCCCCAGCTCTCTGGGCACCCCACCAGGTGGCTGCCCTTCGCAGCCAGCTTACTCTACAAAGATCAAGTTGAGGGAGGCGTAAAGACAATTTCCCCACGGGGATCAATAAAGTATCGGTTGTTATTATTATTATTATTATTTGGTCAAGGTCCAAGTCGAATTTCCCCATAAGAAATAATATAAATGAATTAAATTTCTTCCAGACCCTCTAATGACTGCCTATTTAAACCCATCTACCTACGTCATAATAAAACACATTAACCAGTGCAACTAATTAACAACTAATACTTACACATGAAAAAGGACACATGCAAAAGCTATAAACATGAAATAAACGATAATTTATGAGCACTTTACCTGTACTGAGGTGAGCTGATGGCATTCTGGAAATGGCAGGTGGAGAGGAGGAGGGGTTGTTGTTTGGAAGGGGAGGCCCCTCCGATCCGATATTACAATAATAATATATCGATTATCTTAGATTAATGTTTGCGCCGTGAATGTAGCACAGTTTCAGCCCAGTTCTGAATTTAAACAAAGCGTATTCATGGTTTTAGTGTTTCACTCCATCTGGGGGTGTATACCTTCCGTGCGCCATATGACGCTAATGAAAGTTTCCTGCGCCTCCTGGTAGCCGTGTCAGGGATAAACGGTTCAGTTGGATGGATTTTGATTATTTTTTTCCTTCTTGTTTGAACGATGAGTGAAAGAAATGTAAAAAAAATCAAAATAAACCAAAGATATAGGGTGAAAATGAAGTAACATAAAGCAGGGATCTCAAACTGCAGTCCTGGCGGGCCGGAGCCCTGCACAGTTTCTGTTTACCCTCATTAAAAACACCTGACTGAACTACTTACCTAATTACCACACATCTCTTGAGTTGAATCATTTCTGTTGGAACAGGGAAAGAACTAAGCTACGCAGGGCTCCGGCCCGCCAGGACTGCAGTTTGAGAACCCTGACATAAAGTAAAGCGATAACTTGGACACGGGGCATTAACACAGAGGACAACAGCGCCCTCATGTGAACATTTCACTGTACTGTACATAAATGAACAAAAGCTGTTCTACAGCTAAGATACATGTTAGTATCCTATTACTCTCTTTCTATAATGACTGACATTATATATTGTTGAAAGACATCAAATAATCTAGGATGGTACTAGTACGGTAAACTCAGAGCCATAGAAAGAAACGTTTGGGCCCTTGAAAAATTCTACTGAATGCCCCCCCCCAAACAAAAGCAACCATTATCCAAGCTCACACATACATGCCGCCCCCTAGTGTTTGGACCCCTGAAAGTCTTCTCCTTTCTCCCCCCTTTTGGGCAGTCCTGGGTAAATTAATGTACAATTATTGTAGTAAACGCACAAGAGACGTTGCTTTGGGTTTTGCAAAATAATAGCATCCAAAGAGTACCTTTTGATGTCCTTGGTTTATTGAAGTATGAGAATAAAAGTCAATTTTGCAATTTCATTTACATTTCAGGCTTTACATACCTTGTATGCGCACGTAGTTCCTTTAAATAAATAAGGTTGGATACAGAATATTTAAAAGCGTGCAAATTTAAGGCCTTATCTGTGTAATAAATTACCCGGGAGGGAAGGGGGGTCACATACGTTCTTATATGATCAACTGATGCATCAGATTTTTTTAAGACAGCATTTATAATTAAAAATAATAAAATAACAACGGACATTTGGGAGTGCTTTTTTCATAATCAATTGTCAGGAGGACAGACACGTAATCATTTTCATACGCGAAAAAATGCACCATAAAACATTTTAGATAAAATAATGGATTAAGACATTAAACGAACAGATACTTTGTACATCGGCTAAACCAGCAGACTGAAGCGCACACATTCGGAAACGGCACTGGACTCCTCTTTTTAGGATTTCTGTAGATGCCATGAAAACGCGTGCCACCTCTCGGACATTTGTGCTTACGCAACTCGTACCGGCCACTACTCTCGGTAGAATAAGAACTGGTGAAAAAAAAAAAGAGTGTCATATACATATTAACATGTTGATATATACATTCTACACCATGTTAGATCTCAATTAAAGAAAAGCTATTGTGACATCCAAAAATATTAAGTAGAAACAAATAAAAATAAGAATCTGTCAAGTAGAGATTCGTTTCGGTCTGGAGCGTTTTAGATTGCAGCTGGTTATGTGAAAAATGTATACAGTCCTGATTGATTTCCTGCTGAAGCCAAACTGCAGTGTGCTGAGCGCACCTGACAGTAAGGGTACCACATTCTGCTGATCAAATCAATGCTCTGATGACAGGTAATAGGGAGCAGAATGATTCACAGCTATGACTTCTGTCTGGTAAAACCGGACCTGCATATACTGTAAGGTGGTCATATGTGTAAACACGCGAGATACCCACCGGCACTGTCACCCCCCCTCTGCCCACCCTCCTCTGACATGGTATTTCACCATACTGTCGCGCTTAATGCCACAGACACTCCCCTTGGGGGGTGGGGTCCTAGGTCCGCTGCCCTCTCTGTACATGACTGAACCTTAATGTAAACGCCACTTCGTGGATTCGCTTTGGACATGCAGAGCACATGCACGACTACTTTTGTTCGCTCATGCCGCGGCCTTTCCTTGTCTCCTTCATCCAGGCTTACCCGAGGGCATCATTCCCACCCACCACTTCCCCCCCTTCTAATCCCTGCTTTTATTTTTTTTATTTATTTTTTTTAAACCAGTGCTTCCCAATCCGGTTCCCAGGGACCTGCAGTCGGTCCACGTTTTTGCTCCCGCCCAGCTTCCAACCAGACAGCACACATTTCTGCTCCCTCCCAGGTCCTGGTAGGAAAAACATGGACTGTCTGGGGGTCCCTGAGGACCGGATTGGGAACCACTGTTTTATAGGATAGTCCATGCAGTGATATGTGGGAGAAGGTCCAGAGGTGGACGAGCGGTACATTTCGGTGATTAACAAATTTAAAAACCGGGTGCTGACAGGAATGTCAGCCTGCCCATTCTGTGACTCTGCCCGCAGTCTGTTTCTCATCAGAGAGAGGTGTGGCCTCCAAGCCCGTGCCGTGCAGCATGTGACCGGGGCGTGGGTGGGTGTGTTATTTTAGTCGTACGTGGGGCATGCTAAGTGACTCGGAGCTGCCTTCAGCAGCTGGGCCGCTGAACACGCTGTGGGACGAATCGCTGGCTCCTGTCCTGAACAGCTCTGTGGTACCAGTGGCATCTGAAGTCCGCTCTGACAAGAACTCAAAGGCGCCCCCTGCTGGCGTGTCCAGGTCCCTGTCGCTGACAAAGAGCTGCGCCTCCTCCCAGCAGCCCGCTGCATCCCGGCAGCTGCCACTGGAATTGTTGCTGCTGCTACTGGTGTGGGAAAGGCGGGGAGGGCATTCGGCTGGTCCCTGCTGCATCAGGTCCTGTGCTGACAAGGACTTGCCCAGGGTATGGCCAGCCGGTGTCAGGGGGTCTATCTCCAGGCTCATGTGTCTCCGCCAGGAGACCTCCTCTTTGGCGCCAGATTTGCTCCTAAGCTGCACCCCCAAGGGGGCTGCCCTTGGGCAGTGTTGGGCACCGTTGGGCGCGTCGGCGACCACGTGCTGGGGTGCAAGGGTAGCGGGCAGCTGGAGCGTCGTGGGTGCAGAGGGCGGAGGTGGGGGCCGGACCAGGCTAGGGAACGAGGCCCCCGAGAGGTTATTAGGTGTTAAGATGGGTGCGGCGGGGCCCTCTGAGCCGAGGGGCATCGCTGAGGAACTGAATGAGACGGGGGGGCTGTGGAGGTTGAGGTTCAGCTCGTTGGGGGCCAGGATGAGGTGCAGGCCACGGGGCAGGTTGGAGCTGGTGGAGAGGCTGCTGGCCGGGGTGGAGTTGGACGTCTCTTTGGTGAGGACCGAGCTCTGGTAGTCAGACGTCTGCTCCAGCTCGAAGAGCGGTAGGGAGGAGAGTGTCAGTGCCGAGGATGAGCCCTTACGCAGCACCTGCCTGTAGACGTCCAGGAGGGAGTCCAGCTTCGATTCGATGGACTGGACCTGCACACCAAGGAGGGACTTACTGGGAGACGGCCTCATCTGACTGGTTAGAAAACATCCCCTCACTGGGGTCTGTTTACAACACAGTTATTATCACTAATGAAAACTGAAACCATAAGAAAACATTTTTATAACCTGAGATAAAATAAGGTATGAAAATAAAATGAAAAACTACAACTAAAAACTCTAAATATTGCTTCTGACACTAACAAATAATAATTTAAAAAAACAAAAGTCAAATACTTTTCATCACTGTCTTTTAATGCTGTTTAGCTGAAGTAATGATTTAATTATCTTTAATTAACATGTTTTGCCCATTTTGAGGACGTTAGCACATAATGTGTCCTATGTATTCATGTAGGATTATCTAAAGATCAGATACAAAAATATCTCTGACTGTCTGTCCCTAAAAATAAAACCACTAAAACTTAAACTGAAACTAAAGTATATACAAAAAAGAAATATATCTTTAAAATTAAAAGTAAAAAAAGAACTAATAAACTAGAGCTAAGAATGCAGTCTGAATATGAGTTATAATCCCCACTGATCTGAGCACATTTTTTCTGTACATGCCGCTGGTAAAGAACCAGTCTTAATGGAAGTTCATATCCCAGTTGGGGAATTGCAGTTGGACCCTTGAGCCTACTGCTGTGCTTGGTTAAGCTGTGCAAGACAGGCTTGGCGAGTCACAGAAGAGCAGAAGCACCCGAAACTAACCTAAGAGAGTGTTTAACATGACTGAACACTATTAAACATCCGTAGTGCTGCCCGCTTGTCCCGCTCTCGCTCACCTGCCGCTCCACCTTGCACACCCGCCCCAGCATGCTCACGTCTTCCAGGGCCTCACTCTCCGACATCAGCTTCTCCCTCTTCCTGTCCACAGGGACCTGCCCCTTGCCCAGAATCTGGTCCACCCTGTGGCATGGGGTGAGAGTGCGGCCCAGTTACACAGGTGTCAGACATGCTGCCCCCTGATGGATAACACATGCTGATTGGGGTGGGATTGTTGTCTCTGCTCCCCCCCCCCAGTGTAGTGACTGTTGCCAACAGGGTGCCCCCAAACCTCAGGGACCCCTCGCAAATGCGTTGCTTGAGTGATGGTAAACACTACATTCTAAAGGGACAGGGGAAGGCGGAATCTGTCATTACTTAGCAGGCGGTAAGTTAGCCATTTCAGAATCTCTCTTTACATTACAGAGAAGGTAGAAAGATTCAGGATGAATGTACCAGTTAGTAAAATGTTAATACCTCTTAAGACAGCATTTATAATTCTGAGACAGTAATAGCCGTCTATAATGGCGTGAGTCACCGAACGTCTGGTATTTGGTGGGAACAGGGATTATATCCGGTGGTGGCGTGATGATGCGGTAATCAAGACGCACAAACATCTACCAGGTGTTTAACCACACTGTATCCCCATGACGGACACCCAGGTGACTCAGGACCGCCGGGCTCAATGCCCAGGAAGAGCTGTGCTGTTGTACCTTTTTGTAGGATCTGGTTTAGCACCCAGATTCTAAACAGCATGACTGTCAAAACCGAGCACATATAAACCGCTACTATGTAACGTAACCAGACATAACGTAACGTACCGTATCATAACGTAACATAATGTAACATAACGTAACATAGCGTAATGCAACGTAATGTACTGTCAGCTTTCCAGATACACATCGACTGTTAAATCATATTCATTTTTACAAAGAATTTATGTGCACAGTGTGCCAAAGCTACTAACTATGTTAAAACCTAGAGGTCACAGGTGTTTGCATTACTGCCAAGGTCTCATACTACCTGCCTGCGAGATGGTTTTATACGGCCGGTCATGTTTTTAATCCATTATTAAATCTGGCCTGCAGATCATCTATATTTTGCTCCCCCGTTCCCACCCCCCTGCACCCACTAACCCCCCGCTGCAGGCCCTGATTAGCTGATTATTGAAGCAAAATCATTTTAATCCTCTTGTTTCAAGTTTGGCTCAATAAACAGCTGAAGTGTCCGGCTTGGGAGAAGCTCTCCTAGCCAGTTGCCCTCAGGTTAATTAAATTTAAGGCCCCTGTGTCTGAGAGATATGCCAGGAAATTAGAGAGTGAGAGGATGGGGGCCCAGAGCTGACTGTCGGGAGGAGGGGCCTCATGAAATGGACCTGTGAATGAGCATCAAACACAGTGTCCAGAGGAACGAGCCTCGTCCCATGGCTCTTCGGGCTAAAGCTTGTTCAGAGGCGCATTTCAAAGGCAGGGCCAGTGGAAATGATGCACCCCCAGTGAGGATGAGGTGAGAGAGGGTGTTGAGCATGCCGTGCAGATGGTGGGCTCAGGGGGCGGGGCTGACCCCATGTTGGCGAGACTCCTCCCATGCTGTGTGGAAGCCTGTGGCTCTGAAGGCCAGTGTGTGTCGTGCACCTACAGCTGTGTTTGGCCTTATGTTGATGGGGGGGGGGGGCTCACCGGCTCTGCAGGCTCTTGATTCTGCACAGCATGTCCAGGTGGCCAGCAGAGTACTGCTCGATGACATCCTTCACGTCGTACGGACGCAGAGTCTCCTTGAACTTCTTCTTCGCCACGTGGAACTTCATTATCCTGTGGGAGGGGGGAATACAATTAGGTGTGGGGCAGAAATAAATTTTATTCAGGGTCTAGCAACTCTCTATACATTTTGCTGACTGCGAGGGTCACCCCTACAGAGGAGAATTTGCCGACTGGCGGGGAGGGGGCTGAAGCAAATTTCAAGGGGGGATTGAAACTCATCATTTTACTACCCGTCAACAATCCTGGGGCCTGGTGCTGCAAGAGTGGGGGGCTACAGCCATGATTAAGAGGATGTATGGTGCTTTGGAAGATGCTAAGTTAATGCTAACAGGGATCCAGAGAGGCTGCCGATCACCAGCCAGCCTTGTGACCGCAGCGTTTCATCGTGTTTCTGCTCCCGCTTCATGCCGGAGTTCAGCCACGTGGCCAAATGCTCAGGATCTGCCGAGCTACTTCACACTAACGGCTCTGCAGAAAACCCTGAGCCCTGTCCGGTAACTCCAGGTCTCTCTGGGCTTCAGCGCGATCTATTCAAGGGTCTTGTGGGGGATAAACAGGGCTTAGCGCGCAACGGCAGCCTAACGCATTGTTAGCGCTTTGCCGTTCAAGTTGCACTGAGGAAAATGCGCCACAAGGGGGCGAGAAAAACCATTACAAATATTTGCGTATATAGGCCACATAAAGAATAGTTTGTTTTTATATAACTGTAATAATAAGCTTAAATAATAAGAAGCTTAAGAAATACAATACAAAGCATGGAACTCTACCCCCTGGGTATTTCAAAGATAACAGTAATAACATTTCAGGTCTTTTATTGCCTTGTGTACTTTTCAATGGCTCCTCATGTCAGTAAAACATCTGCAATTACTAAAGAAAACAAAACCAAAAGTCGCCGTTCTTTCACTTTCCACCATCACGATTGGAAATCAACCTCCCTGAGAAAGACAGGTGGTCATGGAGACTGCCGACTGGGCACGGTGGGGGGGGCGTTGAAATCAGTACCTTCCTGAGGGGCTTTACTGTCCACCCTGAGCAGTGAAGGGCAGCAGTAACCAATCCCGGGTCCAAACAAAGAGACGGTGGGGTCAGGGAGAGAGACTGAAGTCAAACTGTGTAACTATATCAATATGCCTGACCTAACAACCATGTCCTAGATAAAACGATACATCTGGCACAACATGTTCCTGCAGAAGTCCGGCAGGTCCTTCTCAGGTAACAGGATATGTTAGGATACCACTGTGAAGTGCTCAGTCCTACACATTAAGGCGACCTGCTGGCAAAGTAACATATCCGCCTGACCCTGTGGGTCTGTCTCCATCTGGGCCACAAGGGGGAGGTGTGGGGCATCTGCTCTCTCACCTCACCGCCCTGATCACTGACTTGAGCGCCGGCGTCAGGTCATCCACAGAGATCTCACAGTGGCAGCCCTTGTCGTCGAAGCCGTCGTCCGGGCCCATGCTGGTGTCAGCTGCTGGGGGAGGGGGTGGTGAATGAGTGGCAAGAGAGATGAGACAAAAGACAACGCCACCTAAGGGAGATGGGGGCCCAAGATGGGGGCTTGATGCGGCGCTAACAAGGCCAGTAAGAGTAAACGTGTGGCAAACGTGACAGAGATGCAGGCCCCTCCTGACTCCCACCCAACCTGGAGGCACCAGCTAATGGACCATGGTGGTGGAGATCAGCCCAAACCGACTGCTTCTCAGAGTGTCCAGTGACCATGACCTGCCCCCCACCCCTGCACAGCCCCCAGCCCTATCAGGATGCCTCAGGCAGGCCTTATTCATCTTCGTATTACCATGATTATTATTATAGATGTTGTTGCTGTAGTTACCAAGCTGCCCTCCCGCATCATCCACAGCGCCACCTATAGAGGAACAGCGCCGGTGCGGATGGAGGTTCGATGCGCTCCTCTTTCTGCTAGGCCTGGGTGTGGCCCGTATTAACAGCATACCTGCTCCACTGGCCCTCTATTTGGGGTCCTAAATGTCTCCACCAACTCCTACCTAGAGTTACCATAATTAACCTTAAATGTGGCAAGTGCTAAATCCAGCTAAAGCTGCAAATGCGGCCCCCCCCGGCCCCCCCCCCGCCGGGGGGGGGGCGGGGGGGGGGGGGCGGGGGGGGGGGGCGGCGGGGGGGGGGGGGGGGGGGGGGGGG
>JAODKC010000110.1:1401027-1423764 GCA_026777985.1 Mormyrops attenuatus
CCCCCCCCCCCCCCCCCCCCCGCCCGGGGCGAGAAATCACTCCCGTGGGGCAGATTTGTCCCAAAACAGGCAGGCAACAGGCAGTCAGGGATTCTGACAGGCAACGTAGAAGATGAAACCACCAGGGAATGTGAAAGTGATTATACAGGAACAAGGGACCAGGACCAGCCCCGAAGGGGGCAGGGCCATTGCTGTCCATGCACCTACGGTTAGTCAGCATTCCCACAGGCCACGTGCCCAGGAGGGGGGGTGCCGAATACCTATGTCTCCATGAGGCAAACCTCCAGCAGAGTCTCTCTCTACTATTAAAAAGCTTACTAGGGGAGATAGACGGTCATGTGTTATTCCAGCCAGAAGAAGAAAGTCTCCGGTCAAGTAGCTGAAACAGTAAACAGCCATCATGTGTAATAGACAAGGTAGGCCACCCATACGTTCCGTTTCAGCATTGCTCGTTAAAGGACAGTAATTACCCAGCTCTTTATACACACGCATTTCCACAGCCTGATGGCCGGACCGTGAAGAGACAGAAAACACTTTTACCGTTTATCATCTGATGCTCCCCCCCCCATGATTCGGGTTAACCCGGTGCTGCCCGGCGCGAGGGAGTAAATTTAGGATTAGTAGAGGTGCATTAAAAGAGGAATTGCTAGGATTTTGTTTTTTTGGGGGGGGGGGGGTGGGGGTCGATTGTATAGGGTGTGGGGAAGCATGGGCTAATGGGGAACTGCTGCAGACACATCTGCCCCACCTCTTTCCCAGATGGATTCTTCTTGTTATGAGCGCCGCCCCTGTGGCCCCTTTAGATATACCTACCACTCTGATTCACTCATTTTTACTGTACAAAAAAATAAAAGGGACGATTTATAATGGATAAAAGATGCACAAACAAACTTACAGCACACAGACCCCGCCCCCCCAAATGCTCACACATGGGTCTGACCAGAGCTCAGAGGTCAGGTGTCTGCTCTGCCCCTTCTGAGACGACCCCAGAGAGGTGAGGCATGTCACCAGTCTGTCAGTAGTGCTCTTACTTGAAGCCAGATGGACAGCATAATTAGGCTGACCCACGTATGACTCATCACGCAAAGTGGACCAATCAGCTGAGACTACAGGTGAATGTATAATTTTCGGCAGGTCCACCTTGTACTCATCAGGACCAGCATCTTCTGGTCAAAGAGTACTTAGGCTGCCATTAAATAAAAGCATGCATATTATAAGCTTAACGCATGACCTGCTGATGGTAGGATGAATGACCCATAATGCTCTGGGACTGCTACTGAAGATCGGGCTGTGAGGTGGACAGCTCACAACACACGCACGCACGCACACACACACACACACACACACACACACACACACACACATATTCACTCATCTTTTGAGTCAAGGTCCATTTAGAGAAATCAACAAATCAATTAATCCAACCTCCACACCCTCCAAAGGAGACCCCCCCCCCCCCCACCCCCACAGTGTACGTCCCACATGTATCATTAGGCCACAGTTTGGTGATGTGGTGCGTTAATATAACACACATTTTACACCCCCTGTGCAGCAAGAACAGAAAGCTAACCGCTGTGCAGTCCTGTCAGGCTGTTTCACAGCTCCTGCTTTTCTTGTCGGGATCATTTTAGCGAGCACCAGAGAGATGGGAATGGTCTCTGGAGCAGCCCGACAGGGAATAATGACTAGCATAAATATCCGAGAATGGGAAAAGTACGTTTCCTGGGCACATCGGACTTACTGGACATAAAGCTAGCAGTGATGGGTAACCCCCTCTGTTACTGCATGCTTGCCCCTGAGGATATAGCCTGGGATGGGAATGACGGAAAAGCCTTTACAGAATTTCTGGAATCTGATCAAAGCATTGCGCTCATTCCACAAAAAGGACATGTGCAATTCATTGAATTAGGAACATTATCCAATCCTGTTAAGAATCCGTCACAGTTTTCACAGTTTTCTGTTGCTCCTGAAGGAAAATCAGTACAGTTCATAATCCTCAATGAATAATTAATCGGAATATTACGAGAAATGTTACACGTCACGGTGGACAGTAGCAAGAGTTTAAGGGGTACAAACCTTGTGGATGACTCAAGCTGGTCCTTCCTTCATGCATTGAAGCAGACGAGGAGGGGGGCACAAAGGTCAAAGGTTAATCATTCATTTCTCCAGGCGTGTCAGCAGACACAATAAAAGACCCAAAACTTATACTGTGCATACGACATGGACGATCACGAAGGAGAAAGAGGAAAGTGACAAAAATTCAGCAGGAGAGAGCAGGATGCAGGCCCATGCGGCAAGACGTCAAAAGCCAGGCACATGCAGGCCTCACACGGTACACACCAGGCAGACTAGGGAAGCGCGGCAGCGGGGCAGGGAGTGCAGCTAGCATGGCTAGTAGGGCCTGGCGGCTCACACCTGCTTGAACATGTGTTTGCTTTTCCATGGCGTTAAGGGTGGGGTGTGCCCTGTGCTAATGCGTCGCTGAAAGAGCGCCCCCCACCTGGCGGGAGGATAGCCCTTTGTGGACTGGCGTGGGAGTCCCGGTCAAACCCGGTACCCATAGAGATGTCAAAGGGCAGCTGGGCCCACGATGGGACCCTGGGGTATCTGTGGGAGCTCAGCGGATGGCTGGCTCAGTATTTCCAGGCTCCAACCTTCGCGCAAAACCGCGATGCAAAAGTATATTGGCATCGCAGTTTTGACTGGGGACGTGCTAATGTGGGATAATGATACAGGAGCAATAGAGTTTGAAGGGCCCGCTTAGATTGCTCTTATCATACAGTATATCATATCCAGCAGAGGTGGAGAGTCAACGTGTTGGCACGATAAGAACTGGCTAATTGGCACCACCCAGAGGACACGAGAGGGAAAATTTTGGGCCACAGACAGAAACATGGGGCACCTGAGAGCAGATCCAGGCTGTCAGTGGGTGGCCCAGTGGTGGATCTGGGGGGCTGGGAGGGGGTGGGAGATGTGTTTGAGTGTAGCTACAGACCTACGTGTTTGGGAGCCTGGATAATAATGGGCAGTTTGATGGCAGGGAATAATCAAAAGCAACATTTAAAAATTTGGAAAAAAATAAACATAAACACATATTTAAAAGAAAAGAAAGAGGTATAAAAACTTACAGTAAAGTGATATACAGGCTGGGAGACTTAACGAAAATACCAATTAATGGGAGATAGAAGAGGAGAAAGAGCGGAGGGCACAGACGCCACGTTTAACACCAGCTGCCATAGTTGTACCTACTTCATAGGGCTGCAGGTATGCAAGGCCTTCAAATGAGGCTTCCAGGTAGCAATGGAAACCGAGTTCTCATCAGCCGAATAACTACGCCAAACACACTGCATGCAGAATATACAAAATGGGGGGGGGAGAAAGGGAGGGAACGAAAAAAAAAAGAAGAACAAGGCCGGAGGAAGAAGGGGTGAAAGAAGAAGAGGAGGAGGAGGAGGAAAAAAACAAAACAATTGAAAAGAAGATTAGTAAAAATGACTGCGGCTCGGCACGTTGTCAGGTGGGGGTACGGATACATGCCTGGGGAGGACAGTTTCATAGTGACGCCAGGTGGCCCTCAGGTAGAGCCGGCTATCGTCAGTGGAGTAATACCGCCACGCGGCCTGGTGTGGAGGGGGGGGAGACAGAGGGGCCACAGTATGATGAGGAGTCAGCTGACCTTACCGCACCACCGCGGCTCTCCAGGAGGGGGTGCCAAAGGCAGTGGCAGGCGTGGCCTGAAGCCGGTGGGATGGGGCATAACGTGGGGCTTCACGCTCGAGAACAACCCCGACTGACTCACGCTACATGCTACGTACAAGGAGGTGTTCCCGGCCCTGGGATGTTTCTGTGAGGGAGGAAGTTTTAACTGGAAGAGCCACAGAAATTTCCTAATTGTAGGAGCCATCCGTAGCAGGCTGTGATATCATGTGTCTGTGAACCCCCTTGTCCAATTAAAAAATGACCTGGAGGGGGAGAAGTTTGGAGTGAGGAGAGTAGAGCTTTTTGCAGGAGTGTTTGTGCAAGTGTGTGTGTGTATGTATGTCTGTCTTTGTGAGTGTGAATTTCTGGGTGCGCGTGTGCATGTGTGTGTTTAAAATCATGTTTGGGTGTATATTGGAATATATGTGTGACTGTCTGTGTGGGTGTTTGTATATGTCTGGCTCTGCGAGTGTCACTGTCTTTGTGAGGGCGTGTCACATACTGTGTGTGACCGTGTGACCGTGTATGACTGTGTGTGACTGTTGAAGAATCGTGAGCATATGGACAAGGATCTGACAGCTAGACGAGAGAGGAGATCCTGCACCTTCTCTTCATGAGAAGCCAACATGGCTGCCCTGGTGGTGCGTGGGGGGGGCAGGGAGACGTGTGGGTACCTGGATGAGGCTGGCTGCTGGGTTCCGCCGCTTCTCGAAGTGCTTCTGCCTGTGCTGCTCCTGGACCTTCAGGGCAAAGCCGGAGCCCAAGATGCCCTGTGGAGTCGCCGAGGCGACACGTTAGCGACAGCCCTGGGGGGGCCGCCCCCTCAGGGGGCCCCGGACGCTCAGCTCCCATCTGCGCTCTCCTTGACGAATATTAGAGATGATCTGATTTCTTCTTCGAAATGAAAGGCTGTTGTTTCCACGGCCGCTGTTGCCCGCAGCGCCGCATCTCCATACTCATTACAGGCATTAGGGGGCAGCGTGGTTCACCGCTGGCATTCTCTTGGACCCAACTCTGACGGGTTGGAGGGAGCGGCACAGATAATAATCTGCAGTGATGGATCTTCTGCGAACAGCTTGCACAGCAGTTTGGAGGGGAAAAGGCTCTCTCAATGAAATAGCGTGTCAGTGTTTCCGGGGAGTGCAAGCGAGAGACGATGCCCCCGTGTCATTTTTATGGCTCAAATCTCACAGGGTGACCCACCGCTGCCTGAGGCTCGGGCTGGACAGCCCCAGAAGCCACCTCCCTCCTTCCTGTACTCTTCTTTGTGGGGTACAATTTATTTTAATATAATTATCCATCTATCCATCCATCCATCCATCCTACAAGTGCTTATCCAGTGTGGGTGATGGGGGGCCTGGAGCCTCTGCCACTCTGAGCAGCCCATCATAGGGCACACATGAACACCACAGGTAATGGATGCCATTTAGATTAAATGCCCAGTCATGGAGATCAGAGGCCAACGTATCACCCTAATATATATCTCTAGTCTAATAAATGTTCATTTAATGCTACAAGGCAGTAAAGATTTGGAATTTTAAAAAAGGTGGCTAAAAAAGAGGCTTTATGTGATGTATGGTAAGCAAAACAGAACAGTGAAGTGGGCAAACAGCAGGGGGAGACTTGCTTACCGCGGGGAGGGCGAAGAAGGAGATTCCCAGCAGGGCAAAGAAGGCGGACAGCAGGCGGCCCGTCCACGTCTTGGGCGTCTTGTCCCCATAGCCGATTGTTGTGAGGGTGATCTGAGGACAGGGTGGGGGGGGGTGAAGGAGACACACCGGGGGCCCCAGCTGAAACAGGATACCTTCTCTTGTGTTCCACCACAAGCCCCACCGCACCACACAGAGCAAACTTTGGCTTGGCAGGAAAGCGAGTGAATGAAGGGGAGCAGTACAGCATAAGGGAGGACAGTGGAGGGGGGAACAGTGGGAGGGAGGACAATGGAGGGGAGAATAGTGGGAGGGAGGACAGTGGAGGGGGGGCAGTGGAAGGGAGGGCAGTGGGGAGAGAGGACAGTGGGACGGAGGACAGTGGAGTGGGGAACAGTGGGAGGGGGGACAGTGGAAGGGAGGACAGTGAGGGGGAGGACAGTGGGAGGAGTACAGTGGGAGGGAGGACAATGGAGGGGGGACAGTGGAAGGGAGGACAGTGAGGGGGGGGACAGTGGGAGCGAGGACAGCGGAGCGGATTGACAGCGGGAGAGAGGACAGTGGATGGGATTGACAGCGGGAGGGAGGACTGTGGATGGGATGACAGTGGGAGGGAGGAGAGTGAAGGGGACAGAGGAAGGGAGGACAGCAGAGGAGTGGTGGACAGCGGGGGGGGACTTTCTGTTTGGCCGGACGTACATCAGGAGACCCCCCACCTCGTGTGTGTGACGATGGACGCTTTTCTGTCTGTAGCCTATTTGTACAGTGCCCAATTATCTCGAGGGCTTAACAAAGATCTAACAGTGAGAAAGGCATTGTGGGAGGACATGAGTGCAGCTGATCTTTCACAGATATTTTATGTTAAAAAGGCCCAGTGGCAGCAGGGCACTGAGTTCATGGAGAGCGGCAGGGGGATACAGATGCACATAAACCTCTGGGCTCCGAGGAGGAAGCATTGCGGCTCAGTCCAAGGCGGCGTGCTGACTACCGGCCCCTGATGCTGCCCTGTATCCACGAGGACAGGTCACTTCAGTGTGACTCTGGATGGGTCAGGGACGTCCCCTATCCAGACAGCTCCCTCTGTCTATCCACATAACTTAGCCCCGACAAACCAAAAATTAATGCACCAGGACCCAAGTTGCGTGAGCAGCCGTGGTTCAGGCCGGCTGGAGCAGGGAAACATCCTTCATTTTATCCAGGAGCTCCAGCTCAGCTTAAAAGCCAACCCCAGTGACCCAGCCCACCCTCCCCCGCCTCAGCCAAAGTGCCAAATGGCTCC
This sequence comes from Mormyrops attenuatus, assembly GCA_026777985.1. Lineage (NCBI taxonomy): Eukaryota > Metazoa > Chordata > Actinopteri > Osteoglossiformes > Mormyridae > Mormyrops > Mormyrops attenuatus. Next base: position 1,407,655 of record JAODKC010000110.1, read on the forward strand.
TATCGATTCTGTGGTTCCCTCAAATTACGCCCGTATTACTTATCTGACTCCATGACCAATTTCGCTTTCCCGTGACATTGCCTCGACACAATTTTCCCCCACCGCGATATTTACCCATTTAGCCCCTGCGACAGAAGCAGGCGTAAATGAAATCTGGCACTTCATTTCATTATGATTACGGCCTGTAATAGCCTCCCCAGAGCAGGGGCCCGGAGTCCCGCCTGCAGCTCTCGGCGGAGAGACCAAGCCGAAATCTCGCCTTGAAATTTATGACCCGGAACTGACCCTACTTGTCCTGTGAGTTTAGCGACATGCATTTGCAATCTGTGCCTCACATTCCCCTACGGCTCCTCGATGATGTGGGAGGCAAGAAAAGCCCCCCAGTGCAGTCAGTGTATTAAACATCTGAATGGTATTGGGTCTTTTAAAGCCCCTTCTGCCCATATTCCCAAAGCGCTGAAGGCTGAATGCACAGCTGGGCCTCTAGGGGGCACTAATGCAGAGATCAGAACCCTCACTTCCACTCATATTCCCACAAGTGTGTTTTTTCCCAGTCAGACAGTTTCGGTCACCACGATAAAGGAATGTCGTGTGAACGGCTGGGTGTTGTCTTCGGCTGGGGACGACGCTAAAGGGAATCGCACCTGGCTTTGGCTTCGGCACTCACTGCCACCGATATCTTTAAAGGCTATTTAGTACTGTTTGGCTGATTACTGGCCTGGAGGAGGTCTGGAGACTAACCCCCTGAAACGTGAACTTCTCATGGGAGCTCGGAAGCTTTGCTGGCTGGTCTCTCAGGGGCCTCAACACAGCTCTAAACATCCAACATTCCCCTCTCCGTGGCGAGGCGAAAAGGGAGATGATTATAGTGGTATTATTCCTGCCTGCAGATGCTTAGAAAGACCCGAGTGTATCTGAGCCACGATCTTTCCTGCAGGACACGCCAAGATGGTGAACCCGTGCCACGGGGAGCAGGCAGCCTCACCTGGGAGCGCCATGCACACAAATGACATGAGCCAGAAAAACACACTGGCTGCTAAGGTCCTTCACAACTGTCCAGAACCCCGGTGTCCGTGCCATATTTTACAGTGACAGTTGGAGAAGATTAATTACGTCCATGCTGATTTAAAAATCATTCAATTAAACAAACAGACGGTGGAGGAGAGAGAGGACCACACAAAGTGTTGGGGGGGGGGGGGGTAGTGAGGATACTTTGCTTTGCTCAGGGTCCTTAGGGACCAAAGCAAGTGAAGAGGTACTCTACTCACCGTGCCCCACCAGAGGGCGTCGGCATATGTGTTAAAGTCTACGTTGAACTCTTTCTCCACCAGGTACACCAGGAACGAGGAGAAGATGAGAACCAGGAAACCGATATACCAGGCGGTGACCAGCTCCTGCAATGAAGGGGACAGGCCATGACAATGATGAGTGCAGTTACGGAGGGAGCTCATGCTAACTGTAGCTAATTCTGCGGAGCAGTAGCCTGTGTCAGGGGATAAACCAGGTGGTCAGCAGGGACCAGGATCTGCTGCAGGATCACCTTGCATTGGCCTCCCCCAATATGACGATAAAGGCATATGGAACTGGCCCTGGAACTGGAAATTAATCCAAAGAAGGCTTCAATATGTGTTATTCACGCAGTCTAATCCCTCAGGAATGAATTTTGGTATTAGCGTGTTGCCAGGGAGCCAAATAGTGACTTAGGCTGACCAGAAATACCCTCAAAGCAGGGAGAACCCACGGGGGAGTGTTCTAGGATCAGTAGAACCCCGACTCAGAGCATAAACACCCAACGGGGTCAAGGAACTCCACAGGAGTGAAGAGTGGCTTAAAGCAGAAACAAGAGTTCTCAGGGCATCTAATCCTCACTCTCTCCATAATAGGCCGATGACCCTTCCTGTGTACAAGAGGGGTAAACAGGAAGATGGGTGTCAGAATTAGCCTGTCGATAATGAAGCTAAACAATGACCCCTGCACCTTGTAGCTAATTCACCATTAAAGGCTAGCAGTTAGCAGCTAGCCACATGGCGTCAGGAATAGCTAACTGGCTCCTTGAAACAGACCATTTTCCACGTGGTCCCCGTCCCCCGGCTACACGTACCTTGCTGTGGGCGTAGACCACGGAGCCCAGCAGCTTCCAGGTGCCGCCCCGCCGGTCCATGCGCACCATGCGCAGGATCTGCAGGAAGCGCAGACTGCGCAATGCTGATGTGGCAAAGATGTTGCCCTGGCTGCCTGCCGACACCACGGCCACCGAGGCGATGAGCACGATGATATCTGGGGATTAGGGCCCAGGGTAGGAGGCAGGGGTGCGAGAGGAGATGGTGGGCATCAGGTATGTTAGCATTTAGATGACATTTTCACAAACACCATTAAGGAAGAAAAAGGCCGTCCTGGGGAAGTTGAACTTGTATGCTGGGATGACGGGACAGAGACCATCATGTTTTAATAAGGTCCAGGGCCAGCAGGAAAAGGGACAGGCCATCAACAGTGGTGGGGAGGGGGGGATGTGGAGAGGTGGCCTGTCACGCTCCCCCATCACCTGGTTGTCACTAGCAGCCTCCAGATGGGTAGCGGCCACTGCGAGCACTGGGTCTGTGCAGGAGTATGGAGCTTTGACAATGGCTAATGCTGCTAACTCGGCTAATCGCTAATGCAGCTAACTCCTATCGTGGCTAATCACTAATGAAGCTAATCGCTAATGTGGCTAATCACTAATGAAGCTAATCGCTAATGAATTACTGAATTTCCCGGAGGAACCATCCCGAGGGATAAATAAAGTTTACCTACCTACCTACCTAATGTGGCTAATCATGGATCTCCCTGCTGCCGGAAAATGGTTAAGAAAACAGCTCCGGTGTGTTTTATAACATAGATATGATATTTAACACAGAACTCCCGGGAAGATCAACAAGTAACCGCTTCCTCTGAAAAAACAGCCCCATAAAGCACACAGACGTTGGAGCCCCTGGTCATTTCTGTAGTGGAATAATATTATCCTTTTATTAAATCACATTTCTCCAAAGCTTTTTTCGTGTTGTCAAATTTGAAATCCTACGCCGACCGAATGTTTGCTCTTCTCAGGGAAAAGTTACGATTCTGTTCCTCCCGTTTGACGTTTCATTTTCTCAGTAAAACAAAGTCACCGGCTGTAATCCTTGCCTTGCGGTCACGGCCGAAATGAGCAGATCAGCGTATCCCGTTACACGGGAAAGCGGCAGGCTTCCGATGAAGGCCGCGACCCGACGGAAAATACATTATCCGCTTGCGGAACGCCACAGCTTGAGGGGAAAAGGTGGTGGGGGGGGGCTGTTCTAATGGTGTCGGCTGGGTGCCCATCGGTGGCCGACATGACGGTCTTATCCCTGTCAGATAGGCCCGGCTTGTCCATCGCTCAAGTTAGGGACAGCCTCAACCAAAATTCTACCCAGAAGATAAGCGAGTCTGACCAGGATGGGCCAGTCGAGGCTATTGCAACGCTAAACAGCAGCTATATCAGGCCAAAAATCTGAGGCAACGTGATGTAAGCGTACTGAGCACCATGCAGTGGCATTATGGGACTCTGAGTACCAGGTCAGGGGTAAGTCATGGAACATCAGGTGAGTGGCCTGTAAAGAAGAGATTAGAGGTATTGTGTCGTGTGTGAGTATTACACTACTGACTGCAGAAAATTAATAAGTTACCATGTCTTTGAAGCCTTGAGCACCAGGCCTGTGGGCAGGCATTGGAGTCTGTACTGAGTGTGTTGTATAAACACAGTGTTAGCTGTGTGTGCGCGTTATACAGTAAAGGCATGAGACCAGAGTGCACCATGTGACTACTGTCAGATACGCTCGTTTGTTCAGATCCTCGCACACTCATTGGCACCCGCTCACCCCTGCTCACTCCTGCTTGCCCCGCAAAGCCATCATTTATTTACACAGGCCACAGCTGCAGGATTTGCGTCAGGGAAAATGGCGCAATAAGCCTAAATACGGCGGGGTGAGTGGACCTGGAACGTGTCTCCTAATAAAGTGCGAATGCCGTGCTGGCGGGACAGGCGGGTGGACATTAATTAGAGGAGTGCCTACCTCCCGCCCCCCCCCCCCGTAAGATGTCCCTGTGCTTCTGGCCATTGCGTTACTCGAATGGCTCAGGGTGTGCGTGGAAACTGCCGGTGGGCCCCTTTGATTTATGGCTCCCCATGATCCGGCCTGGACCCGCCGGACAGCGACGTTTTATGACTGGCTTCATGGTCTGCTGTGCCACTACTTACACCACCTGGCCACAGGGGGTGCTAGAGGAAGGGCAGCAGTCCTGGTGTTATTCTCTACTTCCCTTGGTTTGTACAGATTTGTGTGAATTTCAGTAGGAGTGTGTTTAGTGTTTCGTTTGTGTGTGGGTATTTAGCGTGTTTGTGAGTGTCATTGTGCTTTTGTATGTTTAGTGTGTATCTGTGGTTGTGCATGTATGCGTGTTTCTACATGTTTGTGTATGTTTGTGCATGTCTGCAGACACATTTTTGCATTTTTGGCATGGATACTGTCCATGGATGAAGCGCTGAACTGCGCAGATGAAGGAGACACACTGCTCATGAATGAAGCGCTGAGCTTCAGGATAATAAAAGTCTTCCAATTTCCCTTCTGATTGTTTCGCTCTCATTACTCTCTCTAGGCAATGTTTTTCCATGTGCCTGTATGGGGGGGACACGGCCCCTGCCAGGATTATCCTGCTTACAGGGCGTGGCCATGCGCCCCCACACTGGGCAGGCTTGCATTTTTAATATAGCAAAACTTTACAAAGCAGCTGACACGGGCAAACTAAGAGGGCCCTAATCCATTAATAATCAGCAAAGACTGCAGGCCAGCTGTACAACATCAAAGCTGGGGCCTTTGCAAACCTAATGACCGGCAGCGACACACTTTTCCAGTTTATCCCGTCTTCACCACCACTGCGACGTTAGCAGTACAGAGATGGAAACCTAGCAAAACAGCAAAGGCATCAGAAGAGCGAAAGTAGGATGACGGTCCATAGCAGCGAGTAGCACTACAGCAAATATCTGCTGATTCAAATCCCAAGGGGGGGGCAGGGGGTGTTGAATTCACACTAGTGAATAAGGTACTTAAACTGAATTACTTGAGTCAACATCTGACTATACAGGCAGGTAATGCTGTAAGCTTTTTGTTTTGGATCGATAAACAAATAAGGAAAGGGCTTTGGGAGTGGGGGGTGTAGGGAGGTGTGGGGGGGCAGGATCTGGCCTGGTGTACCAGCTACTGCTGGGTTTGAATGGAGAAGAAGAGAGCCCCATCCTCCCCCCACTACAAACAACTGATCTCCTCCCCCCAACACTTACGGACCTTAGGCACCTGCTGCCCACACAAAGGGACAGCGAGGCCTTACCGATGACGCAGAAGGGCTTCCTGTCGCCCCCCCGCCCATCCGCGGCTCTTACCGATGACGCAGAATGGCTTCCTGTCACCCCCCCCCCCCCGGCCCGTTCGCGGCTCTTACCGATGACGCAGAAGGGCTTCCTGGCAAAGCGCAGCCTGCCCTGCCAGCCTCGGTAGCGGCAGCAGCAGCCGGCAGCCCAAATGCGGATGATGTACTCCAGGCCGAAGACCACGATCATCACAAACTCCTGCAGGGAAGAGGCAGGGCGGGGGGGTCAGGGTACAGGGTTTGCATGGGGATCCGATCGGGTGTGAGTCTGTAAGGGGATCTGATCATGTGTGAGTCTGTAAGGGGATCTAATCAGGTGTGAGTCTGTAAGGGGATCTAATCAGGTGTATGGTTTGTAAGGGGATCCGATCGGGTGTGAGTCTGTAAGGGGATCTGATCATGTGTAGGGTTTGTAAGGGGATCCGATCGGGTGTGAGTCTGTAAGGAGATCTGATCATGTGTAGGGTTTGTATGGGGATCCGATCGGGTGTGAGTCTGTAAGGAGATCTGATCATGTGTAGGGTTTGTAAGGGGATCCGATCGGGTGTGAGTCTGTAAGGAGATCCGATCGGATGTGAGTCTGTAAGGGGATCTAATCAAGTGTGAGTCTGTAAGGGGATCTAATCAGGTGTAGGGTCTGTAAGGGGATCTGATCAGCGGTTGGATTTGTAAGGGGATCTGATAAGGGGGTTGGCTCTGTAATAGGACCTGATCATGGGTTGGGTTTGTAAGGGGATCCGATCAGGTGTGAGTCTCTAAGGGGACCTGATCATGGGTTGGGTCTGTAAGGGGATCTGATCAGGTGTAGTTTGTAAGGCTGACTGGGTTCTGAAGGGTGATCTAGGAGACACTGGAATAAAGTCAAACCAAGATTCCTTCTTCTAAAGAGAGCAAAGCAGCCCTTGATGGGACTGAACTTTTGTGAAATTATAGTTTATAGTTAGTCTCTGGCAACATGACAAGAAACGTCTGAAATGCACAACAGGGCAGAACGGCTTTGCAGATATTTTGAGCAATATTTTCGTTCGTGATATAAAATCATCCGTAACATTAGCAGCATAGCAACTAAATAGCCAGATGAACTATAAAAAAATCACAAGGGTAATAATGGTTTTCTTCATTCCTCTGCGGTTCATCTAATGACTAAACATGCAAGACCACAAAAATAAATTCGAAAGCCTTTGGAAATGAAAAATGAAAGATGACTACAGCTAATTATACAATGGTATATATATGTATTGTCAATGTCATAATTTTCTGTAGGAAAATCATACATATTATTCAGTAATAGGTCCTGATTAAGTGCGTGGGCTGTCTGGTCCATGGCTGCTTTTGTACCCCTCCGTCGATCCAGTTTACAAAGCCCCGCCCCTCCTTTAGGACACTGGCAAAGCAGATGGAGTTGCTTACATGATGCCGTGGAGGACTGTGGGTAATTATATAGGACTACTTCTTGCTTAGCGTCAGTGTGAATGCTTCTCTCCTCCTTTTCCCTGGCCGTGTTCAGTTCAGTCTGCTTAACAGCAGCTCTCCTCTGTGATTCATGACCACCTCCTGACCGGATTCTGCTAACGACCCCCGTTACGTGGCCCTGATTCGCGGCCTCTAAAAACCATGGCAAAAGAGACGCTTAAAACCGCGATTATCACCGCCAGCGACCGGTGGCGCCTCTAACGTCATGGCCCCTCGGCTGCGTTCCCACGGCGGCATGCTCCTTTGCATTTACATTCAATTACAGCCGATAAAGCTCTGACAATGTGGATGCGGTGGGTGGCGGGGCATCAAGTCAGTGTTTCGGAATTAGAGCACTGTTCTAGAGCTCCTGGGGGGGTATGGGCTGTCAGGGAGAAGCAGCTTACAGGAAACACAGGAAGGGTGCTTGTGTCATGTCTCACAGCCAGAGTGGGAATCCTGGATAACAGGCACAGTGCTCATGGGGTCGCAAAACTACTTTGCGATTGTTTTTTTTTTTATTATTCGTAAATCAATTTAAGGAGCATAATTCTGTTTATACCCCACAATATATTTAATTCAATATACTTTTATACTGATGCAGCAGAAATGTCTGCGAGTACACAGTGAATGCCTCTGGGCTGTGCCAGACGGCTGTAAAACAGAAAACAGAAACTAACCTCTCTTCCTTTTTGTTACTTATTCTTCATATATATCTCTGTCCCCCCCACACACACACAGACACACACACCACTCATCATTTGCTGTGTTTTCTCTTTTCCATTTATCTCCCAGGGGGTGACAATAATGTTGGGAGTAATTCGGGAAGAGCACACCCCCCCGTTACTCTGCAAGCGGAAAGACAACAGCTGGGTGGTAAAATCCATGTGACGGGGACACGCCGCAGCCACCGAGTTGGGGCACAGAAGAGGCCACCGCAGCAACTTACTGCACAGCTTTATACTTTGTTTATTTATCTAGTTTTGGAATAGGGTGGGTGGATGGGGGGGTCAGTTTGGACAGCATCCTGAGGGAGGCACAGAGGTGGGGGGTGGGGAGTAGGGTTCTCCTCCAGCTTGGGAGGGAAGGCCGAGCGGACGCCTGGCGCCCTTCCTCATTGCCCGTCTGCCGCCACGTTGGCCGTGCTGCTAGGCCTGAGATCTCCCAGCATGCCCGGCGACAGACAGGGCCAGGGGGCTGCCAGAGGGTTGCTGGGAACTCACAACCCCTATCTACAACATTCCTGGGACTTAACACCGTGGTTAATTTAGTGTTCAGGCACTCTTATGAAAACACACAGACTTATAACCTTCATAAGCACTCGCCGACGTGGTTAGCCACGAACAGACACATCTCTGGGATTAAATCACACGTCTCCTCTCTTATGTACCCATTCACTACCCATTAGTCACTAATCAAATTGGGCCCAAGGAGATCTGCAGCTTATCTCTGGAAGGATGCTCTTAACGAGTTTTTGTTTTGTGTTTTTTTTGTTCAAGATGACTTGCAGTGTAACCAATTAACCCCCCCCCCCCCCCACACACACACACACACACACAAAGGTTAGCTGTTGGTTGTGGAGGTGAGCCGGGTAACCCGGCGGAGGCCTCATCGCCACAGTTTGAATGTGGCTCCGCCCTCATGACCCAGTCACATACGCTCCGCCCACCAAGCCGCACGAATGCCCGCATATCGCTGACGCCGCTGCTGACGTTGGTTATAGCTGCAGTGCTCACGGGGTTTAAGGCAGGAGGTTTGCAGTGATGTTAGAGGACCCTTTCACCCCCCCCCCCACCCCCCCCCAATAAAAATAGTCACAATCATGTGACTCATGTTGTGTGACTTTCAACATGGACGCCGTTTTACCTGTCCATCCCACCTTTGTTTCCACTGGCTTATAGCTTACTGGTGCAAGATCAGTGACGTCAGGATTCAGGCACCATTTAGGCTCCATTACAGAGCTGATGAGACTAATAATGACTAAACATCTGTGGTCAGTGAGCAGCACTGATACACGCATGGTACAGAGTGACAAACCACCTCAGGTAAAGGAACACAGAGAGTGGGCGGCTTCTTAATTCTGCAAAGCAAATGGCCTCTTCAGTTCTGTGCAGGTAGCGGGTTTAATGCTTTGTGAAGGAGGCAGGTATGAAGGCAGGAGCATGTTGGAAAGACGGCCGTGAATGTATCTCACCAGGATGACAAGGCAGTGGGAGGAGAGGTCCTGGTGAGCGGGTATGGTGGAGAATACAGACAGCACCAGGCAGCCAAACACCAGGATGAACCTAGGGGTGAAGAAAAGGCATCACTCACAAATTCAGCGTCATGGCAACCGAGCTGAAAGGACCAGTTGGGCTAACGCTGTCCTGGTTCCGGAATCTTTGGTTTATATAGCATCTTATGTCTCCTTGGTAACAGTGAACCAATGAACTTCAGGGTTTCTTTAACCATAGAACCTGAGATTCACTCAGCCATTCATGCCTGTAATAACTCATTTCTCTTCACGATTTCTCACCGTCTACCTGTCGTGCTCAAAAATCCTTTTTTTTTTTAAATAAGACTATTCAATTATTGAAATATATACTTTTCTGCAGAAACCCCATAATTCCATATTTATAACTGTAATGGGCATCTAATGGTCACATATCATTCACATCCATATGCATGACATCCAGATTTATTCAAAATAAGGATGATACTGGTGACTATTGTTAATCATATGAACAATTATAACTATTAAGTATATGAACAGTGGGGATGCTATATTCACATGATCGAGACAGTATTCGGTTACATTTCACCGAGTGCGACACTGCATTTAAAGTCATGATTTTTCCACTGCACACCACTGATTACCGTCCCCTGCAGAAAGTCCATTAAGGGAGAGACGAGGCCCCCAGTTCGGAGACATATCCTATAAATCCGGAATGTTCTGCTCGTACTTGATGGAGGGAGACTGGTAAAGCCATCTGGGCCGGTGCTGCCTTCGGCCCGTTTTCCGCCAGCGAGCCACTACGTCTGCAGGAAGCGCTCATGTCACCTTCCCCCTCTGTCCCTCCTCCTCTCATTACTTAACACTGCAGGGTCAAAACAGCCCCTAACAAGATGAGAGGAGTGTAATACGTGGGGCTCAAATGGCCAAAGCAGAGGCCTTTATACTCAGAAGCGAGCCAAGCTGGACGCAGGCGGTAGGCAGCCTGAAAAGGCGTCCCCTAGCACAGCTGCAAGAGAACGGCTCTCTGGGGCAGCTGCCTCTCCGCCGCTGTTTATTTGCTCACGGATGCAGTCTGTGGACAGACGTCTGAAAAGGCTCACCCAGACCGTCTCCTTCACAAACGGCTGCCCTGGATCATGAGCGCAAACATTTGTTTTTTTTTTTTTTTTCTTGCCACCACCAGGTTTGGACCCGTGGCCGCCAGATCAGAATGTGCGAGGGCCCTTGCCCAGGCCCAGCCTCCCCTGACATAAAGCACAAACAAATGCGACTTTTTTCGGGAAGAAGCCTTCTCTGCCCAATAAGGAGAAAAAGAAGTAGGAGGTCAGTCCGATGAAAATGATTTTTTACGCAAACCGCAGGTCATAGCAGCTCATTATGTACACAGTGCAGTGCAGCAGACACTGTTCAGGTCACCGTTAAGCACCTGACTCAGTCTGACTTGTCCAGAATGACACTCATCAGAGTGGACAATATATGTGTTTGAACACCAGAGGGCAGTGTTGCTACCTACCAGGGCAATACAGAGAAGGGGTGAGACGGTGAGGGAAAGAACGAGAGCAGGGTTAGGGTCTTCTCATGCCTCTGATGTCAGCCTCACCAGCTGGGGCTAAAGGGGCACTTTTATTAATTTAATCCAACGTAGAGTGCTCCATGACAACAACCCCGGCGCTAGTTAAAATTGAAAATAAGGTTATATAAACAGTTAGAAAGTTAGGGGGTGCAGGACGCAAGGAGGTGCAGAAGAGGCATTTTTGGAGGCCGGAGTGTCCCCAGGCTGTTCCCATGCCCCGATCCACTGCTGGGATCAAAGCCCACAACCCCTCATCACCCCAAAGGACACTGGGCATGATTAAGTTCCCGCTTTTTCCCTTTTGACCAGTATGAAACCAGACGTAGGCACGGAGCTGTCCGGTGGGTCAAGTGAGTTATGGTGGCTTTGTTTCCGATCACACCTCCAGGGAGCGGAGCCCGGCGGGATGTCTGTGCTCCATCTGATGCGACAGGGACCGGCGTGTCCCAGAACAGGTGCCCCCCAACTGTGCGTGACTGAGAGAGGGGGAGCACTGACTGTCGGCATTGGGGGGAACCTTCGTCTCCTTTGTTTTGGAAACTGTCAGCATGACCTTTTCACGCCGATCGCCGTTAGCGGTTAACGAGCCAAACTCATACCGTGCTTTCTTGTCCGAGGGCCCCCGAATGTGTGCCCCCCCCCATACCCCCTGCCTTCCCCTGGAGAAATAACAGTGACAGACTGACATCTCTCACGTGTTTGTAAAAACCCTGATTCCGACTGCTTAGAGTATCGGGTAATGGGACGACGTGCTGGACAAACAAATCCCGCGTGTGCCTGCTGCTGGTGGATGGTGTTGGTTACGGCAAATGGAGCAGTGAGCAGGGTGCTGGCATGTTTTTAAACAGTGGGGTGTTGTTATGTCCAGTGTAGATGCGTCGGAGGGTGGGGTGGGGGGCGCTGGATACTCCCAGTGCTCAGTGAATCAACAGGTCTGCCTGATCTGTCCATAATCGCTGGCAGCGAGCCATCACATGCAGGGTTAGTTATGAACAGCCGTGGAGAAAAACAAGGGCGAAGCCTGAGAACATGGCTGGAGTGTCCCTCACCGCACACTAGAACGCCCCCTAGAGGGCAGGGCTGTTAAGTGAATGTGCACACTCTGCTATTCCACTGCATCTGAGATGGCCTCAGTGTGTGATGAGAGGAGAAAGCCCATCCTAGCACACACATGGCAGTTGTCCCTTCATCCATCTTCACCGTGACTTCTTGGTATTCTGATATGACGCGGAATGGCGGGGGTCACTATGCGGAACTGCATTCGCCTTGCAGCCAGCTGTGGTCACAGGACGACTGGGAGGGACCAGGGTGTGTGGAAGGGGGAAGGTAAACCGCCACCTCTAGTGGCCCCCTGAAGCAGCTGTGTCGAGATATCGCCCCCCAAGGGCCACTACAGGGAGGTGACTAACGGCTCAGATAAGGGTGGCAGAGGGTAGATAGAGAGGGTGAGAGGTCTGTGATCTGTGTGTCCTCCCTGCAGTCTGTGGACAGTGCAGCCATTAAAGCAAGACAGGAGTGGAGGCAGCAGAGAGGGACAGACAGAGGAAGAGAGAGAGAGAGAGAGAGAGCAACAGACAGAGAAAATGAGACAGTGATAGACATAGGGGCAGAGAGAACGACAGACAACGGTGGAAGGGAGAGAGAGAGAGAGAGAGCAACAGACAGGCACACAGAAGGATGCAGACACAGAGAGATGGAGAGAGTGTATGAACAGTGGGTTGATTATCAGTGAAACAGTTACTAATGACGGCGCCTCTGTATCGATATGGTGTTGGCGGGACATTGTTAGGTCTGTAATTAACGCCAGGGACCACGGGGGCTCTTAATGAGCAAATGAGTCCCACTGCTGGCCCCCACTCACCACACCCCTATTTTTTCAGCCCCCCCCCCCCCCCCACTCGCGACTGGGAAGCATCCCGAGTTCATCGCTCGCTGTTACAGTTTCTCTTGGGATATCGAACGGTGTCAGAAACCGTGAACAGAGCAGCCCTCTCCCCCATGGCTGCGAGATTGGTGCCAACGGACCTACGCATGACCCAAGGCCGGAATGGGACCGTCCAGGCGGGCCCACCCTGCGGAGGATAAATGAAGGGAGATGTTTTCCGTCTGCTTCCTTCTGTTCTCTTCCACTGCAGGAAACCCATTAGACGCATATCTGTGCACCAACTACTTAGGGCTGCATGACATCACATCGCAATTATATTGCGCGCGCGCAATAACCACCAGCGCTTAAGACAACAGGCTTGAACATTTGTCCGGGTGCCAGCTTTTCGGAACTGGCAGTACTTTTTGCAGTTTAAAGTCTGACATGTTTATTAAACATAAGGATACACAGAATTTCTACAGATTCCTTACTTTTGGACATCACAATACACGTCTCAATAATATTTTAGGCGTACGACTAATCTGCTTACCAAATTGTGGGTGTAAGTAAACATCCGTATAGTACCAAAAAGCGGGCGTCCATTCCAATGTTTTATGCCTGTCGTCGAAAGCCCTGGTGAATATTGTGCATGTGACATATAATCGCAATTATATTGCAATGTGATATCGCACAGCCCTACAGCTGCCTCACAGAATGAACTGTGAATTGTAATAAAATTTTAGTTCCCAGGAAAGAGATGCATCTACTAAACTAATGACATCAAGAGTAACAGAATAATGGAATTTAAGGCTCTAAAAACAGCTGACATAAAATCTAGGCCAGGCTTCGGAATGAATGGCCCTCTTTTCACCAAAAGATGTGTGCATGAAATGCAGACATTTTCAGGGAAAATGTCCACAGGGTGTGAAAGCGACAAAGGACCCCTTTCTGAAACACGGTTGGCCGCCAGCTGGTCCAGTAGCATGAGACAGCGCACACAGCGACCGGCTAGAGGGCAAAAATAACGACTAACCAGGTCCGCAGAGAAGCTGCTGTTCTACTGGTGTTAGCGCTGTCTCCATGGTTACCTAAAGTGAGCCATGGTTACCTGAAGCATGACTCCGCTGATGGATAGGTGCGAAATCGATGGCCGACCACAAGTGCTGAAGTAAATGTCACCGGCACAATGCGGCGCGACCCCGGAGCCCCACTGCAATTACAGTTACCGCTCTCCCAGCATGCATTGTGCTGCTTGCGCTGCACAGGTGGATACTTCAGAAGTGTGCAGCTTTGTTACATGAATATGAAAGCAACCGGTATGGTGTTGGTATGGGGAGGTGGGCGGGGAGGGGGGAATCATTTGCCTTTGGGGTTGTTTCCATGGTAACCAGCCAAAGGGGCGCGTGGGCTGGGGGCAGCCTTTAGCGCGGGCCGGCCAGCTAGCAAGAGAGGGGCCACCAACTTCAATCCGGCTGAGAGCCAATAATCCTGCTCATTGGGTCCCGGCTCCAAGCCTCACGATGTCACTTCCTGTTTCATTAGGGGGACACTAGAAGTGGGAGTATATCAACACCGGCAATGTAAATGCCCTCGACCTTCACAAGAAGGCAGATCGGTTCACACAGGGGGCGCCGGGAGGCAGCTACGGGTGGCTGGTTTGATTCGGCATATAAAGGCCTGTGTACCCCACCTCGATAACCCCCACCCTGTGTCACATGCAGCCCTGTCTGCCTCACACCAGCCTTAATTAAGACGCTAGTAGCAGCATGTCGCACCTTCGAGGCTCCCTGCACAAGGGGAGCATGCAGCCGCTCTCCAGGTACTGTCCAGGGTGCTGAACTCTGCGATCGCAAACACAGGAGGGACCCTCCAAAACCGGTGCAGCCACAAAGTGGCTGTCCCAGGCCCAAAGGGCGGTGGGCTGTTTTCTCAATCTCAACATCATGGTTCTCAAGCCTCACCCCTGATTCCTCTGCGTGGAACTGAACACCCTGTTCAGCAGCCTATCACTTTAAGAAGTCCATCCCTTTAAGAAGCCAATCCCTTTAAGATGATGTCCGCCCTGTGCCTCTCAGCCTACACTTAATGACGTAGAACTGTCAGCTCAGATGCCATTTAGCCACCAAATGTTCACTGTGTCCTCCATGTGCTACAGTTAGGCCTGAAGGTAGACACCACCAAGTTTCAACTACCTAATTAAGGCAATTAAAAATGCCAAAGGGTCATTCTTTACATTACGGATATTATCAACCATGTCTGCAAGCTTCCAGGAAGAAAACTAGCAGTAGAGCTAATAGACACAGTTAACCAGTCTTGCCAGTAAGTCTGTTTGAGAGTGCACCATGACACCATGGGGTTTCCTGTGTTGAATGCCTGCATCTTTCCCAGTAAGCAAACGTCACATTCAACGTTACATACAACCTGCCCCACAGTTATGGAATATTCCAGAAAGAGGAGGAAGGATATGCCCCCTCCTGCGGCCCCCAATCCAACACAGATTCCAGGTGAGATTCCACATGGACCCCTCGTCATTCACCATGGACGCAGTAAGAAAGGAACGGCTTTAAATGTGCAACCTGACGCTGAATAATCCCCCAAACAAAGACCAACAAAGACCCCCAGGCCGTTTGGAGCAGCTTAGGACGGCAAGGTCACTCCCCTCCCCATGGATCCGCTTTCCCCTGCTGAGATGTGTAGCTGAGGGACATGATTACTTTTGAACCTGGCTCTGGAGAAGCTTTAAGGGGGGAGCGGGAGGGATGGGGGGGATGGGGGGGTTCAGTAGAGCATGTCCACTTGCCAAGTGTCTATTAAGTAATCCCAGTGTTTATAAAACGGATCACTGTATCTTACAGCCTGATCTCATAGATAAAACATAAGGTTTCATTTCTAAGCAACTACTTAACAAAACAGAGCCCAGCCAAAGGGGGGGCAGGGGGTGAGTAAAATGAATGTGGACCCTTCAGAAAAGTCAGAATGATAAAAGCCTCTGTGATCGGTCCCTCTCCTCTTGACGGCCATGGCTGCGGACGGCGCGATGCCACAGTAATTCTCTGCTTTCATCTTTTTTTCTCGTTTCCTCCTTCAAGGTCCCTGTAAATGCTCCCTCGCCTTTATGGACGAATAAAAGGTTTAGAAAATGAATCCAACGTAACCTTCTAATGGATTCAGAAATAACCACGCCCCTCCCTTCTCCCCCACCCTCCTACAGACCTGGAAAAGCTACCAGCTAGGCCAGCATCAGTGTGCAGCATTCCAGCGGCACCAGGACAAATAAATAAAAAAAAAGAATAGTCCCCCCCCTGCGTGGAGCAGGAGCCATAATGACTATAAACTGTGGTGTATATCAGCGAGTCCCCATGAGCCGCAGCCAAATTTCCATGATGCTACAGGCTTTGATGGTGTCAGCCTGGGGGGTGGGGCGGGGGTTGCTTTTTTCCACCCCTGTGATGGGGACAGGGGAGTTGGAAGGCCCCTTTTTTCCATTAGATACAGAGACGTGTAACAGGCTGATGTGCCACTCACAGGGTGACGCGGCTGGGAGTCGGGAGCAGAGGACCAGGGCGACTGGGGTGTGGGGGTCAG
>JAODKC010000110.1:1447869-1461446 GCA_026777985.1 Mormyrops attenuatus
TGAGGATACTGTAACGCCCCGAGCAGCCTTGCTAAAAGCAGATATCTCCCATATCCTGATCCCTCATCCCCACAACCCCTCTGCTTTTCGGCCCCGGCCCGGGGGGGGGGGGGGGGGGGGGTGCGCTGGAGTCACACTGTTCCCAGATGTTCCTGTGGGGTGTCTGCGATGGCGTCAGTTGCCTAGGTTACACCGGAGCACGGTGCACTGTGACTCTCGCCCTGGCTGCTCACAGGCTGCATGCGGCATGCTCACAATCTGAAAGGAAGTCTTTCCAGAAAAGACTGGCTGTATTATATGTCTCTCATACCTACGATATATGAATGGGATAACCTTTAACTACAGCTTAAATAGATTTATAGTCTAATTCAATACTCAGCGTGTGAGCGAGAATATTACATGATTCCCACACCGAATTCCGTAATATATATTTGCCATTTAAAAGCTGTTTACGATGTTTTCCTGCCTTGGGTTTCTAAAGGGCGTTTCATATCCACAATGTCTACAGGTATACCTTCCCCTGAAATTATGGAACATAATGTTCTCACCCAAGCTCTGTGTTAAACGGGACAGTGATCACAGTCTGCAAGGTCAAGTGTGCCTCTCTCTGCTCACTAATAAGACGTTCAGCTGCAGGAAGCATGATTAGCAGTCAGGCGATGCAAGAGATCCATTCACTTCTCCGGGGTGCGGCCTGCTGGACCCAGCACAGTGGAATGCTGGTGAGCTCCAGACCACTGCAGAGCAACTGACCAAGTCACTGCATACAATTTTGAAAGTCCATCACAGACTTATTGATCGGATTACATCATACAGAGGTGACAGACCATCACAGACTGGATTACATCATACTGATGTGACAGACCATCACAGAGCCACTGACCGGATTACATCATACTGATGTGACAGACCATCACAGAGCCACTGACTGGATTACATGATACTGATGTGACAGTCCATTACAGAGTTACTGATAAGATTACATCATACTGATGTAACAGACCATCACAGTGCTACTGACCGAATTACATCATACAAATGTGATAGATCATCACAGATCGACTGCCAGGATCAGTTCATACAGACTGTGACCATCACAGAGCTACCGGCTGGGTCAATAGTGGAATGTTACAGGCCTTCCTCTGATCTGGTGAGTAGCTCTGTACTGTATGTGGAGCCCTGAGTTACTGCTGACTCAACCTGAGATCAGCCTCTCTTTCCCGGCGCCGGATGCTGATCGGGACACAGCCCCGCAGGCCCTGGCTCTGACTAAACTCTCCACTCTTTCAACCCCCTCCAAGCAGCATTAGGCCGGCCCAACTCACGGCACATGCAGCCAATTGCAAACTCATTAAATGGATATAAAAGGTATCCGTATAATTGATAATAAAAGAAGCGTTTCATTTGGGTCCTGCAGTATTTTCGCGTAAACTGCTATGGCGTCAGATCACATCACAATTGCGGCGTTTTGCATCCCCGGGGGAGCACCGCCCCCTGGCTCATAACCCACAGCTTCCGTAGACTGACGGCACCCCCCTCCCCCGGCGCGAAGCCTCCTTGAGGTCACAGCTGTGTTATTTTCCGAGGGGAAAAAAGGGTTCAAAAAATGAAATTAAATAAAACTGTGGAGGTTCACGCCAAGACCGCCGTCTGTTCATTTGTGCAGACGTATTTGTTCCCTCCTTGCCCCTCTACTTAATGGCTTTCCAGTTCCACGTCATTAAAAAGTAATTACAATAGGCACCCCCCAGATAAGTTCAAATTGTTTTCTAAATCCTTAATTAAGGCAGCTTGAGCACTGGGAGGCAGTGACACCTCTATCCTGGCTGAAATACGGCAGAGCTCCCCCCCCTCCAAAAAAAAAAAAATACACGCAAACAAAACAGGCCCCATAAAACCCTGAAACTGGGTGGTTTTAGACCTGCCCCCCCCTTCATTTGGTGAAGCTAATTTATACTTTAGCTATACTGCCTCGAAAGGTCAGAGTGGCTATATAGTTGTATTAGAGAGAAGGTGGGTGTTTATCTTCTAACAGTTTGGGTTATCTGCAGCATACAGGCAGCCACGCTTCATTTTGCGAGGTGATATTCACACGGGAATGTTCAAGGTTCATTCCTCTGGGTCGTTCTCGGGATGATGACCGGGGTCCTTAACGCGAGTGATACCGGATGTGATACACTGTCAGGTGTCAGGTCAGAACAAGGCTGTGTTGTTTCAGAATAACGCCCCCTGCTGAACAGAAGACCAACACACAGCACCCTGCTCCCCTATAAGGATTGCCAAGTGACCAGGTCAATCTTGCTGCTCTTCAAAACTGTCCCAGGCTGATGAATTACATTCCCACAGTGATAAAGCGATGCCAGCCCAGGATGGGTCACAGTCACTGGCCCCATACATGCCCTGGGGCCTCGCCCCAAGGTCCCCCCCTACCCACTGGGAGGCCCCGCCCCTACACACTGGGAGGCCCCGCTCCTACACACTGGGATGCCCCGCCCCTACACACTGGGAGGCCCTGCCCCTACACACTGGGAGGCCCCGCTCCTACACACTGGGAGGCACATGTAGGAAGCTCCCAATGCTCTGAGGATGCATTACATTTTGAAGCCGTTTCCACTTCCTGGTTGACTGGTTTCCTATGCCAACATGCGAGCCGAAAGCTAAAACAGCCCCGCAGGTGAGGGCCCCTGTGCCGGCGGGGGCCCCAGGGCCCATCTGGGCATAAGTGCCGACCATGCAGGGCTGCACGGCGAGCGGGGGAGAGCGCTCCCACCACGCTAAAAATACCCATTGCGGGAAAGTGGCCAGCAGATCCAGCGACAGCTGCTGCTTTAACAGCCCTCGACGCCCCCACCAGTGAGAGGAAGGGCCGCTTTTGGCCAGCGATGGTCTTTAAATTTATGGGGGGACAAAGAGAACGAGAATGAAACCTCCACACAGCATCCCCAGGCTTCATGTCACTTTCAGTTTGCTATAAATTCCCAGGATACACACATAACGAGGCAGTAGTGAATCTGTGATAAACATCCAACGGGGTGTCCCCAACAACGAGCCAATGACATGCCATGTTACATCCCAGCTGCACATTCTGTTTGCTCCGCCCTCAGAGAGATATGCTATACCCTCACCTAATCACAGTCCATCATTCAAGAGGCCGCTTCCATTGGTGCTCACAAGGCTCCGCCCCTTTAAGGAGCTTAGGGCAAAACAGGCTTTAGTTCCCTGGGGGCCAAAAACCTTGGGGGGCACAAAAGTATATTTTGGCCACAAACAGTCAGTACCCTGAAGGGGGTAGGGGTGAGGGGTCCTGAAGTGACTTTTTGAGTGGGGGTCACAGGAAAAAAAAACCTGCCCCGAGTGGATGGGGGTGGGGCCATTATAACAGAGACGGACCCTGCAGTTATTTCATCCCGCAGTGTTGGCCTCTCAGGCTTTTGGGACACCTGACACCACCTGGAACAGGGACCAAGGAGGTAAGAACAGAGAGTGATTAAAACCCTGAGATATTCCTCCTAAAGCTACTAAAAGGTGCTCATTGTAATAAAAGCAAAAATATGAATAAACCAAATCGAATCAGAAGCAGCTCGTTCTGCTGAGCACAGCCTGTGCAAGGCATCCAAATGGATTTAGCGAGAACTGTTTTGCCGTGCATATAAGTGATTTTTATTTCTGCTGAGAGTTGGCCATTCCAGGAAACGCCATAAATAACGTGGAATTGTGAGGCGCTCAAGAGCAGATCGTCTTTATGTCCCCCCCCCATGGGCTGTTTCGGATATTGTTACAGTATAAAAAAATGCAGTGCGGTTCAGTTGAATGGCTACCGGTCTGCACTGAATGTCCCAGGTTGTCTGCAGCTGTAATATTACTCTCCATCTTCCTTTCAGGAAAAATTGACATGTGACAGGGGTATGTATTCTGAACCTGGAGGGGAATCTACTGGTTTATATGGCACCAAAGGCATTTTGGCTACTGAATGACAGGAAATCTTAGTGAGCTGCAATATGAATGGACAAGCTGGGTGCCAAGAGGAACCCCTAAATGTGCTCAGATGGAGAATAGTCAGGGGCTTAATACTGGAAAAGGAAATAAACCTGCAAGGGTTACGGGCATCCCGAACCAGGGACACCTATGAAGAGGCTTTGGTCTGGAGGCTTCTGCACTTGGCTCAATGTAACCATCTTAATTGAAATCAGTGACTGCTTTGGGATGTGAACTCACAACCTTCTGGTCACTTTTTCCATCATCACAATAGCAGATGCTGTCCAGATAATTATTTATTATTAGGGGTATAAAAGATAATAGTCTGTGTTTTTTGAGTTCTACCACCTTACAGTCGAATCCTTCGCACCATAACCACCCAGCTGCTCGTCCGCATCGCACAGTACCTGCAATCCTCCTCGAGGTGAAGCACGGCTTGTGATCCACAACCCTTCCGGAAGGACAGGGACACAACATGTTGACAGGTCACCACGGAGACATTCCGGCGACACTCCAAAAACGGGTTACGGCTGACAGCGGGGATGTCAGTGCAGAGTCCTCCCTTCAGATCAGACAGCGAATGTCGTGATGGCTAATTTCGCCTAATGAGGCCACATAGACCCTGAAAGCAAGCAGTTTGGGAGTGAGTGACCCCCCCCCCCCACCAGCATGAGTCACCATGGTGACCAGATGTCCAAGCTCCTCGCTGAGGGCACAGGAAGTGAAGCAGTGGAGTGAGCTGCTGCATATTTCGTAGTGGCTGTAAGCCCCCTTTTCCAGGAAAGCACCTCACTGGTTACTCACTGCACCAGCGCCGACTCTCAGTTTTAAGAGGCCAGTAATTGCGGCAAAAATCTCTGCACGCAGGTAACAAGCACTCACACAAGGACGGAGGCCCCCCCAAGGACGGACCCTTCAGACAAAGGGGTGCGGGCGGTGGGAGAGCTTCGAGAGGCCAGGGAAACTCTCTCGACCTTCCGTCACGTTCTGCTAATTCGGCTCCAGCTGTTTACAGCTGTCACCCCCGACGGGTGTGAGCTGCCAACTTGTGGTTTTCAAACATCCTTTGTGTTCTGCGCTGCTGACGAGAGAAGAATAACACATCCAACAATAAAAAAAAAAATGATAATAAATTCTGTTCTTCAGAATTGTAGGATTTTTCCGCACATTCAGACCAAACTCTGTCTCGCACAAACAAGATCGCCTGGGTTCACCCACGCCAGGCAGTCTGACGCCTTAATGCTCTAAAAAGAAAACAGGATTGTCTGAAATAGGGGCCTGAACATCTTCAAAATAACCGAGCTTTGAAGAGACTGAAAAGAACTTTTGGAGTAACAGAAGGAGGACAAGTCAAGCGGAAGTGACACCACCTGGGGGGTGGGGGGGGGAAGCAGGGCCTGTCATTATCCTGCTGATAGGGATGCTGGTGAGGGAGGAAGAGGAGGAAGGGAGAAAAGAATAATGGAGTAAGAGAGCGGTGAAGGTGAGGGTGCAGCCTGCAAGATAAGGAGAGAACCGGAAGGAGGGGGGCAGCGCTGGAGGAGATTGGCAAAGGAAACCCATTAGAGGTAGTGAACCAGGAGGTGCTGCAATAAATCACTCAGCAATCTGCACTGCTCCGTTACACTCCACACCAGTCCAGTAGGTGGTGCTGTTCAGGGCAACTTACAGCACTGCCCTGTACCCAGCTGTGCAACTAGATCTTTTTACAGCATTGCCCAAGCTGTTTGGGGTGAGGGCCACTATGCAGAGGACTGCAGGGCTCTCCTGAGATGTCAGAAATCCTGCTTCTTTGGCGGTTTGTATACCCAGGGCCGGAGAGGAGAAGTTTGTAGAAGGATGGCTATTTTTGTTTATGGGAAGAGTGCTTTAAAAGGTGACCTCCCTTCCAGGATGAAATAGTCTCTCACCCCTCCCTAGCAAACCTACAATCAAATACCTATGGCAAGATTAATCTGCCAGCCAAATCAGTGGGGCACTCAGTGGATTCTGGGAAGGCTGCAGCTTGGAGACGGACGGCCCCATGACCGACAATGCGTAGCCACAGAGACACCTCTGACATCCAAACAGCTAAGTTACCCCTGAGCTGGGCTGGAGCTGGGAAAGGATAGATCTCCTATAATCATGATAAGACTCTCCTTCATTATCATTTTGTGTCTGAACCCCACCCAGCACTACTGAGTCCCCGATAACCTTTCATCACTGAAAATAATCCTTTGTGAGGAGTTTTTACAGGCTTATAAAAGCATGTAATATTTTCCCGGCTCTCTCAGACACAAGCTTCCGCACAAAAAAGCAGGCCAATCAGACTTTCCACATCTTTCCAGGCAATGATGCAAAGACCATTTCCGCTAACTAAATAAAACCAAATTCTTTCACCAAACAAGAAAACATAGCTTCCATTAAGAATATTGCCCAGAGAAAATAGTTAGCCATGCTTCCAGGTTTTATATTCAAAAATATTCAGTCAGGACTTAAGAAACACATATTAATGGAACCACAGTGGAACTCGAAACTGAATAAAACCAGAGCATATGTTGCTTGCGATACATTATGTATGTGTAGGGCCCACAGAAACAGGCCCATTTAAACAAATCTAGATGTTACAGTACATGTTATCACTTATTATTTAGTAGAGATTAAAACAATACTTAAACCAGTATGTCCCCATTGTATAATGAAGGACTTTAGTGAGATCCAAAGTGCAGAGTGTGATTATCTCAAAGAGTTTTTCATAATCCCTTCAGAGCCCTACTGGCTGTACTTCAGGCCTGGTTCTGACCCAAAGGTCTCACAGACAGACAGACCATCCATTCATTCCTCATCCTTCCTCAGCATTTACAGAACCGGCTCCCTGCTTGCCACCGAGCTCTGCTCACAGCCCTGGATGCGCGTGCCGGAGAGTAGACCTGGAATTTTTAATTTATCACCCTGAGTAAGTCTTCTAATCATTCGCCTTCAGATTGTCCCTGTTGTAGTACTGATCCTAGACTTTTAGAACCGTTAAATAACTAGATAGACAGACAGATAGACAGACAGATAGACAGAGACAGATAGACAGACAGACAGACAGATAGACAGATAGACAGATAGATAGATATTTTATTAATCTCAAAGATAACTGCAGGTTTACTGCAGCTCAATTCAAATGTTTAGACAGTAAAGACATATTTAGACAACAACAATAAATAAGACAACAATAAACAGGAGCAGTGCGAACAAATGTCAGGAAACTATTACGCAGATTTGCACAATAACGGCTCAGAAATGATTACTTAATGTAAAATTCCTGGCCAGTGCTCGACCAGCTTCCCTGGAAAAATGTCCAGCGTCTACTGGAGACCGGCAGAGTGGTGGTCAGCTGGTACTACCCGACACCAAACTTCCAAAATTCATGTCAGGAACAACTGTGGCAGTAAACAAAACTGCGTCAGGCCAAAAACAGCACCGACAGGACAGGACCTTCCACCAGGGGATATCTGTTATCTGGTTAAGACCTGTGGCTCACACGAGCAAGGCGTAACGCAGCTCATTATAATAACTCTCCCAAGCGTGACCGTGTGCCGTGTCATGTGGGAAACGCGGCCTGCAGTTCCAGCGGCTCCTATCACCATGGCGATGTCCGTAACACCGACTTGGTCACATACCGTGTCCCAGGACCCGTTTGGTGGCCGTGAATCACTTGCCCATAATTCTGTAAAGTTCGCCGCTATATAGTGCCCTCCCCAGCACAATTAACCCGAACACCTAACGTGAGGAAGTGAAAATGGTAGTTAGCCACATAGGTTAAGTGTTTCTCGGCGGTCAAACGGACGCCTGTCGCTGTCGCCGTCTCGCACCTCCCACCAGTGCTCTCACTGGCTTGTAATGGCACCGCCATGACTAATGGCTGACTCGTATTGAAATTTC
The DNA here is from genome assembly GCA_026777985.1 of Mormyrops attenuatus. Classification (NCBI taxonomy): domain Eukaryota; kingdom Metazoa; phylum Chordata; class Actinopteri; order Osteoglossiformes; family Mormyridae; genus Mormyrops; species Mormyrops attenuatus. The sequence goes on from JAODKC010000110.1 coordinate 1,455,754, forward strand.
ACCATCGGTGTGACCGCGATAACACCGGGGGGCGCCGGCAGTGCACGCCTCCCTTCTCCGAACAGCTCAGAGAGCCACAGTTGCATCAGATTGATCTGGCAAGCAGGGCCACACCACGAGCACTTTCCTCAGAAACGTAGCAGAGGACCGCAGATTAAAGTTTTCTCCTGACATGTGGCCAAGGTGGTCTGTAAGGAGCTATGACAGAAAGATACTCCAGCTTACTAGCACCAACTAGTCATCCATCCATCCCTCCATCCAATCCTATTCTAATCGCTTATCCAGTGTAAGACACAAGGCAGGGGAACACCATGGACTGGATGCCAGTTCACAGGAAGGCGCAGGCACACACACACACACACACACACACACACACACACACACACACACACACACACACACACAAAAACAGTGAGTAATTTAGAGATACCAGTATATCTAACTGCATGTCTTAGGACTGTGGGAGGAAACTGGAGTACCTGGAAGACATCACATGACACGTTGAGAACAGACAACCCCCCACAGAAAGGGGACCGCAGAGACTCAAACCCCCACCCCCAAACAGGAGGTATGAAGTAATAGTGAAATACAGTGAGTCAGCGTGCTGACCCGATTAAAGCATCAGAATCGAAAAAATGACGCTAAGTAGTAACATACAGCAGACATCAGGAAACTCCGGAAGGAAATGCCCGAAAAAGAGCGAGCCGCTTCTGCTCAGCGAAGCTGAAGGCTGCTTCTGTTACTGCCGCAGTGGTGTTACAGACGCCGGTGAATCGCCCGTTTACATAACACAGAAAGCGACCTCTCCCTCCTCGCCTGTGCGAGGGCTGATTCAGAGGGGCGACCTGCCTCGGACACGGCGGTCAGAATGCGGCGAAACTCAGCAGCCTGCATGTAAACGTCGCTCGCAGACACGCAGGCAGCATATTCGTCTTTCTCAGTCCGAGCGTGACTGAACCACTCGTTTTTCATCCCAGTTCAGAAGAGTCTGACACGTGGGACCTTTTATTAGGAAAGTATGTTTACATAATAACATATACAGTATAGTGGGTGATAAAATACTGTAAATAATGAGAAACAAAATGGCGTAATTGATACATTAATACTGTTGCAGGAGTTTGCCAGCTCTCCAGGATGTGTTAGCTCCTTCTGAGAACTGTAACTTCCTCCCACAAAGAGGCGCAGTCAGGCTAACAGGCGTCTCGAAATTGCCCGATGTGCATTAGTGAGTTTCAATTTCCCTGCAATGGACCAGCATCACATCCAGGGTATGCAACTATTTTGCGACCTCTGCTGCATTTTCCTTGGAAAAATAAGAATGGATACGGATATAAAACACCATAATTCTTAATAGCAACAATAATTTGAGTGACACATCAGTCACACATGTTCATCTACAAATCATAACAATCATACCACCGAATGGGTCTCACAACTGCTTCCCACAATGCAAAGCGTTCAAATTTACTGAAGATCATGCATTTACTGTGTGGTTTGATATTTTTGATCATATAGAGATTCCTTCATTAAGCCAGATGTCATAATTTGACCAGAGTCTGACTATTTGTGGGTGTGTAATGAATGTTTTTTTTATTTGACAGGATGTAGTCATACTTTCCTCTTCCTCCCATCTTTGGGAGGAATTGCAGTGTGTTTTCTGTTGGAAACACTCTGCTTCGCTGCCCCCCCCCCCCCCCCGTTCCCATAAACCGGAGGTGATGGATAAGTTGGCCTGTGCCGTTTGCTTACATTTCTAGCGTAAAGTCCATCTACTCACAGCCATCTGCATCATTTTTCCGAGCTCACATTCCTAGCTCAGAACCACCCTTAATCCCATAATCCCAAATATTTGTGAGGATGCAGGATGGGGGGAGGTCAGCAATCAGTCCCTGTGTGCCCCCCGGCACGTTTGATACACACTGGTATCTCCAACCCCATGGGCTACTTTATTGCGCCGCCCCTTTAAGAAATGGGGCCTGTCCGTCGGAGTGCCGGACTTCACTTCCCCTCGTTTCAGTAACAGGTGTTTGGTGTGGGGGCAGCTCTTTCTGCAGCCTCCGCATTCCTGCTCCTCTCCTCCCTCATGGAAGTCGGGCCAAAGTGACAGATGTAGTATTTCCTCGCTGTTTGGGTTAAGAATGCCATGGTGGGAGGGAGGGGGGGCGTCCCCCCTGAGCCCAGTCGCCCCAGATCAGGAACTTCTGCCATTTTGATTCCTTTCCTGCCAGACATATGTACACGTTTTCCTTGAATATTCTTCCTGCGCCTTCCTGTGAACTGGCATCTTTAAGGCTGCCTGGGAAACACAGAATACAGAGAAGGGCCAGACAGTGCATGTGCGTGTGTGCATGTGCGTCCGTGCATGTGCCTCTGAGAGAGAGAGACAGACGCTAACGGAAACCTAGGAGTTTGCGAAGGCAGACACAGGAAACTCGACAGAGGCGGCGGCGAGAGGGGCGGGGCTTCGCAGGCGTGGGGCGAGAAGGGCGGGGCTCCGCAGCCATGATTACCACCACCCAGCATATGTGTTATTTCCACCTTGTGGGGCGGTCCCACCCTGTGACACACGCGCTCCGGATTAAAAAGGGCACACCGCCAGCTGCCCTTCACCATAGATTACACCGGGACCCGAGACGCCGGCCGGGGTGACTCGGTGCATTCCTGTCGCACTCCTGTTGCGAGCGGCTGCGGTGACGGAATTCAAACGCCGGCGCGGCCCTGTCGCCATCAGCTAGCGTGGTGGGCAGAAGCGATGCTGTGCTCTGGAGATCACATTACGGGGGGGGAGACGGACATGAGTCCTCAGGCTGCATTATATCTGTCTTGTCAGTTATTAAGGCTTCTCCTGACTTTAGGCAGCACTGACGACAGCGATTATGTCGATTCCAGCTGAGGCTGCGATCCAAGGCGCAGCGGGAGATCGCTGTGGAGCCTGGAGGCATGGCCTGTAGCAGGGCTCCCGCAGGGCCGGGGGGGACCCGCCAGCCGCCATTCTGTCCTCACGTTTCCCTGGCACCCCCCCCAGTCCTTGGTGTAATTATGCGTCTAATTAGGGCTGTAATTCTACAGCAAAGTCGAAGCCAAGCGGGAGCTACGCACCTGCTACCGCACAGTGCTGAACATTCGGTCCTTCGTCAGGGAGAGAGGGCGGCGGGGCTTAGGGGGTGGCGAGGGGGGGCTTTATGAGTTGCCGTGGATACCCTTGCAACTGACATATGTGACTGAGTGTAAAAGCTTCTGAAAGTCACGTCGAGCCTCTTTCATCAACAGAAGGACCGCTGCAGGGGACTTGGGAGGGAGCTTGATCAGGATTGGCTGGTGGAAAGCTGGGCGGAGCCAAACCACAACAGCTGTCAATCAGGCGAGTGCCCAGGTCTACCTAATCGTCAGGCCCTGCACTTACATACCCTTTGTTGTGAAGCTAATAGCGCCCCCACTATTAAATCAAGCAATTACCTTGCTAATCTCCAAGGCAACAGAAGCCAATGATTAAAGGTATACCAGACTCTGCATACAGAAAAGCATCCCCTTAAGAGAGCGGGGGGCTGGATTTCAGTGCTCCAGTAACGACGGAATCGCTGACAGCTGGTGACAGGACAGACAGAGATGGATTACTTAGTATAAACCAGCATAACCAGTGATAACATAAATTAACAGCACTAACTCAGGGAAAGCTTATTCTCCAGCTGCAGTTGGAGATCCCAGAATTTCGGGCTCACTGCTCAGAAAACCCACCCCCCCCTTCCCGTTGGCCATCCCATGACGAATATTTGAGCCGACGGCTGCAGCATGGCGCGAGATATTTCAGAATGGTTTACAGGGGGCCACTGGGCAGTGATGCCATGTTATGCACGCCGAACGCGATTCCTGTGACAGGGAACGACACCCACCCAGCAGCGGGGGCAGGAAGTCAGATTCCGATTGTAATGTGAGAAGAGCGAGCAGAAAATGGCCAGCAGGGGGCAACGGAGGGGCATTTCTCCAAATACATGGCAGTGAGACACATTGCGGATTTATTTCCTCACTGACATCTGAATACTTGCCCAGGTGAGGGCCACCCTCCCCAATCATCCTCTGCCTGTCCCGTCAGGCCCTCTGCCCCCCCAACAAGAGAGTAGTCAGCCATCACTGGGGGTGCAATCAAAACCATGGGGGTGGCAGGGAGGCACAATACCCCTGCCTGGAGCACTCCAAAATAACCGTGTCTGATGTAGACACTCAGGCAAAGGGGAAGAGCAGCATCTCTTAGCGAGACCTGTGAGGGGTGTCTAACAGAGTCAGGCCTCATAAACATGCTGCAGAACAGATTGGGAATCTTTTCCTTCTTGGCATGAGGCCGATTTGTATCGAAAGCAGCAACGGCAAGACACTCTAAAGCACTTAACGTGAAAAAAGCATAATGTGGCTTAATGTTCCAAAATGGCAAACAATGATCACCAAATTTCTGTCGGACATGTCTCATCGTAAACACTTCCACGGGAGGAAATGTTTTTCACGAGAGACGCCTGAGACAAATTCGGAACATTACGGCACTTTAAGCATTTTAGAAACTCCCAGAGATGGTTCCTGTTATGACAAAAAAGGGGAAATTTAAGAGAAACCGTACAGCTGAGTCAGGGAGAAGACAGCAGGGCTGTCAGAGAAACCATCAGCCGTTTTCTGGCTGGATCCTGAGGGGCCGTGTGAAAATGACGCTGACTGATATTAAGCGCTGTGATAACCTTTCTGAAAGCAGCAATGCAGGGGTTGTGTGAGGGCGATTCGTCCGGCTGACAGAAGCCAACTTTCGCAGTTAAACACGGACGGAGCCGCACCCTCTTGCGTTTGGACGCCTCGTTTAATTGCGAAGTTCCACAAAGCTGTGTTGGGGTTTTACGACATCCCAGTAAAAGGCGGCGGTGCCCCGCTACCGGGGCCAAAAGAGACAGATCCAGAATGAACGTTTTCCTCACTAAACTATGACAGCTTTAGTGTCTCAGGCTTCCACCTCTGTTTTATATGCTTCTTTTCTTGGTTAATAATAGAAACCAGAATGACAATAAAACCTCAAACCGTTTAATTGGTGAATTTGGAAACTTCATCACACCTTGCCTGAAAGGAATGATCACCCAGCCAACACGGAGCGGGGGAGCAGCTCTCTCTCTCATGCTCCCGTCCGGATGGAGACGCGGCCTGCCCTTGTGGCTTCATGTGGGACAGCTGCCGGCTTGGAGCCTCTGTTGCCTCCTCTGGTGCTTGCAAGAGGTCGGAGATGCACACGGCAATCCCACAATCCCCAAGCCGATAGCCCACCCTGGCCATAAACTGCACTGCCAAGGGGGGGGGGGTGTCACAAAGGGGGAGATCCAACTGTTCAACCCTGCCGCTACACCTGGGTGGATAAGCGCTTCACCAGGACAGGGTGAAGGAGTGAATGGAGCCTGTGCCAGGCAGCACTATGCAGGGGACAGGATGCCAGCGAACCAGAGGGAACAATGCAGGGGACAGGGTGCCAGCCAATCACAGGGCACAATACAGAGGACAGGGTGCCAGCCAATCACAGGGCACAATGCAGGGGACAGGGTGCCAGCCAATCACAGGGCACAATGCAGGGGACAGGGTGCCAGTCCGTCACAGGGCACAAGGCTGGGGACAGGGTGCCAGTCCGTCACAGGGCACAAGGCAGGGGACAGGGTGCCAGTCCGTCACAGGGC
>JAODKC010000110.1:1473974-1510505 GCA_026777985.1 Mormyrops attenuatus
ATTGTTGTGATGTGGTGTTTATTGTGGGCCCTTTATCTATCGGTCCATATCCCTGTGTGGGGGTGGCACCCCCCCCCCCACACACACACACACACACACACACACACACACACACACACACACACATACATATATTATTCTACATATATGAATAGAGCCTTTTCTTATTGAATACATCTTCCCTTCATAATCAGGCAGCAGGAGCAGCGTCCCTTCCTATCCCAGCAGCGTCCCGCTACAAACGCTACCCTGCAGGTTCAGACACAAAAGCCTGGGGGCGCCACATCAGCCGCGGACATCATTAGTGCCTAAGTTTACTCTGCAAAGGAGGACACAGGGTGGCAGTGAAGGGGTCAGAAAGTTGGGGCCCCACAGGAAATTCTCCTGCAGAAAAGTTTTGATTTGTAAAGGTTATTTCAGTCCAGGTCGCATCAAGGCTATATCTTGGGATTTATGTTTTATTTCAGCAAGCAAAGTTTCTTTATATCATTATTTCTCCACAGTTTCTTTTAACCCCTAATCTCCATAGTTATGATCTGTACTTTAGTAGATGCTTTTATCCAAAGCAACATACTTTTTGGGGGGCTGGGGGGGGGGGGCAATCAGGATTTTTCTTTAAGAGCAACTGGCGATTACCGGCCCTGCTCAAAGGCCCAATGGTAGAGTCACGCCACCGAGTTGGTAACCTTCCAGTCGCAGACAGCGCATCCTAACCAGCTGGACCACGCACTGCCCCACAGATCCATTACGTCAGTCAGAGCTCAACTCCTGCTGCTGACTGTTAGACTACAAATGCTTCCCTTAGCCATCATTAGCAGATCCTCTGGACCTGAAGCCTGGCACTGACTAACCATTATAAAAAAGTTACGCTATGGCGGACTGATTCAGTGCTCCACTAACCTCACACACCCCACTAGATCTCAGACTCTGTTCTTCGACCTCACAAAAGTACATAACCTTAATCTTCAGCGTTTTGCTTCCCAATTCTATATGCTAATATATCCGGATCAAACACCATCTCCTGCGGTGTCATCTGGCTGCATCATTTATTAAAGGATATCATGACTACGTCATGGCTGTCTGTAGATACGGAATTATTTGTACAGTGCAGAGTTGGATAGTGCCGGTCCAGAAAGTAGAAATCCAGACCAAGATTTTATTTCAACCAAGCAGCTGAGTTATAAAGAGACACAGTGACAGAGTTCTCAACGGGTTGGTTGAAACAAAATCTTGGTCTGGATTTTTACTTTCTGAACCAGAACTATCCACTTCTTGTGCAGTGCAATCAGTGTGCGAAATACCCGTCAATATTCAGGGGGGTCCCCATCTCCCTATAGTTGCGCAATACCGATCTTGAGACCCCATTAAAATTTTGCTTTTGAGGCTTTCAGGGGTCTCATGGGTTAATCGGGGGTGTCGGACCCCCCCAGGACCCCCCTGTACTTCGCACGCTGAGTGCGATTATATAAAATCTTACATAACAATAGTATACTATAAAATATCATATAAAGTACAAATTTATCATGTTATGAAATCAGTTTTAATATGTTGAAAAAATTTTTTTTTTTTTTTCCCCAAGCCTCGCTTGATCTGGATCAATGCTGGTCAAAAAAAAAAAAAAAAATCACTCACAACCAAGGCCGGCTCTACATTTTCAGGGGCCCCAGGCAAAGCTTTACTTGGGTGGCCCCCCTACCAAGAAAACAGATGATCGTCTCACTTCCCCCGCAATGTGGGTAACACAGGGGCCCTTGGCTATAGTCTTCTCTGCACAGAACCAATGTTCAAAAACATGCAAATCATCAAACCATAGCTGCGGCCATTACCCAAAGCCATCTGCTGAAATGCAACTCACACAAATACAATTATTGTTCTGGCATGAACAAACAATTAAGAGTTAGCTTAGTAAGAAACGTATCTATCCACACTTTCTCTAGCTGCTTAACCTATACACAGTTGTGATAACTCTCTGTGCGCTGGTGGGGTAAATAAATAACCACACAAATAGCTAGCAGTTAAATAAACTGATTTAAAATATCAGTAGCCTGTATAAAATTGGCAATGAAATGCTTCCAATGGTCATAGCCGACAGTCGAGCTTATAAAATGGATGTTCTGAAGGGAAAAAATTCTATTAACTGGCAACACACAGCCAAAGAAACACAGAGATGAAAAAAAATAAAATTGCTAACTATTTTATACAGTACATATTACCACTATTGCTAAAAATGTTCAATGGGAAGAACAGCATGATAAACACCTGTAGAAACACAGGTGCATTATGGGAATATTTCATCTCCTTCATCTCAAATATACTCACACCAATCTCCGACATTCAGCCTTTAATTAAAGTATTATTGAAACATGCAAAACTGTATTTTATGTTGATACTACATTTTTTCTCTTAAATCATTCACAAAAAGTTAAAGGATTTTAAAGACACCCTGATATATTAGGTGTCATTTCAATATTCCTCATTTTATTTCCCTGTCTCATTTATAACTGAAGTCAGAAGGCTTTTTGCATGTATAGGGCATTTATTGAATTTGCATATTTGCATTTAAATTTATCTGAAACAGACTCAGAAATCTCTAATTGAAAATTCATTGCCATGGACCTCAAAAAGAAATGACCAGTCTTGTCAACAGATGAGGCTTCAATAAAAAAAATCCCTCACTGACCATATCAAATGCAAATTGTCAGTGAAGTCCCAGGACTAATTTTGTCTCAACAGGTAGCAGCACTGGTTTGGTTTTTATAATGAGATGTGTGACACTTTACTGCCAATTCTGTGCTTGTTTTCCGGAACCACAGGGAGTTTTGCTAAAGCCTGAAGTGTTGCAATCATGTACTGAAGACATTTGTCAAATCTGTGGCCCATCACCAAATTTGAACCGGATGATGATGCTGGCGACCTTTAGCAACTGAAATGAATAAGCTAGTATGCTTCTGAATGGGACCAGATGTTCACATTAAACTGATCCGGTTGGATGTTACATTCTATCAATCACATGGTCACATCAGCATTTTCAGGTCATTCAATAAGTTGTGCCATTCCACCCTTCAGACACAGCTTCCCATCCATTCGACGAGCCTCTGTTTGTAGCCAAATGCCAAGCCGACCTTCTGCGCACATCCCCTTCACCAAAAAAAATAAATAAAAATGACGACCATCCCATGTTCCACAAACCTGTGCTATCAGGAAGGCCGAGACACTGAGAGACCGAGGTGATCAACACAGCCCAGCCCTCAGATCTCACGTGACCTTGAATTGGTCCACATCCGTTAGGCCACACCTAGGCACACAGGCAAGCTTGAGGACAATGTGCGGGAAAACCGCCTTGTTTTCACACTTCGCAATCGAAGGCTACTGCTTCCGCTTCTGTTTTAACTTCTGTTATCACACTGTGCCTGAAGCTAACAGAGGCCAAGTCCACACTCCTTGAGCTCACACACCACAACCAGGGGCATTGCTAAAGATTCGGGCCCCATGAAAGCATATCATATCGAGTCCCCCCAGTCCAGAACAATGCAGTAAATTTCAAAATTTTTAGGGCCCCAGCAGGGCTGTCCGAAATATCAGTGAAGTTCTCTCAACCTTGAGGTAACATGACGACGACCAGTTGCAAGGAGACGAGACTTGTGGTGCTACCATAGCCATCACAGTGTAACAAGAAATTCTCAATTACGTCATGGCCAATCAGCCATACCGTTATATACTGCCCAGTTGTCATACAAACAAACACCCTGTTACATCATGACCAGTCAGCCATTCCGTTACACGCTGCCCAGTTGTCATAGAAACAAACACCTTGTTACATCATAGCCAATCAACCACACCGTTACATACTCACAAGTCAAGATGCCCCCCTCCAAAAAACTAAATACAAAATTTTAAATACCTAAGTATCACCACATCATGCATTCTCTAATTAGGAACAACTGCTGGTGGTGGTATAAACTGGTCTATAACATGACTTGTATACTCATCAAATAAATGTTTATGTCCGAAAACAAAATTACTTCACACTGCCTTTTGATGTGTTCCAATAAAAAAGGAATAAATACAGCCACGTAACCCTAACCACCCACTGTGACTGTACCAAACGTAATTAACTGCGGTTAACAACTGTTGCGTTCAGTATAGAGCTAATAACCAACTTAACTTAATTCGTTGGTAATGAATAAATGCAACCTTTTTCCAATTATTTAGTATTAACCAGGCATTAGAACCTCTATGTTATTTTCTTTCACAAAGACCGCGCTCACTACAGGATAAAATCATCCAATAAATGAAGTTAAATCACGTTCTGCGTATAAAAAGCTGATGATTAACCGGATAGCTTTGCTCATGTCTGGTGGAAGTGATCGCTCTGCAAGTCAAATAGCGGTGTCGAGACCGCCGTTCAGACACACATTCGCCGACTCCAACATATAGCGTTTCCACTATAACTATCATTGTAATTAACTGATTTATTTCGTATTCATTTTAAAATTTGTTATTCTTAGCGGTTACAAGATGACAATTCCACTAAAATGGGCTTTAATTTTATTGAGTTCCTCTGTTAATACCGAGATGCATCACCCAAAGGCTGCAAGAAACAAACAATCTTAGTGAAAGTCTGCTGTGGTGACAGGGCTCGGTTTCTCACGCTTAATGGAAGAGCTGGAAATAACTTAACATGCCAAAGTATGTTTAGAGGCTGAAAAGCGGATCTAAAAGTCTGAAGCCACATCCGTAAATTGTAGCATACGTAAATGTACTGAACGCGAATAAATCAAACGCAATTGCGAGATTAATCTTGACAGAATATCGATATAACCTATAGCAACAGGTTGATTTGATGCAGTGCAAGCCCCGTGCATTTACACTTCTTTACACAGCGATCATTTGTTTATTTACTTGTGTTTAGTTGCGCAGTGATCATCATTCAAGGTACTCACACGAAGGCATGGTACACGAAAGCCCAGCCGCGGGGTCTCTCCAGCACGTTGTACAGGTAGTTCTGTAGCCTCCGGTAGCGCACGTTTCTGCGGCCACCCTGCGCGCTGTAGATGAGCGGCTTCCCCAGCAGGCTCAGGCGGGCCCCTTGCTTTCCCCTCTGGTTCTCCGCACCTGTCGTCGAAGAAGGTCCGGCTGACACCGGGCCGTCCCTCGCCCTGTTCATCCTTCGGCCGGACTCCACATCTTTCAAGGCATAGCTTCCAGCAGCGCGGTGCCCCGGCGAATTCTTCATCCAGAGGCCAGAGCCGCCTTCATCTCCGCTGTGGTTGCGGGGCATGGCATCACCACCTGGGGCTGGGAGTGCGCTGCGGGATCCCGGGTCATGCACATACAATTATGATTGAACAGGATAGGATCGTGTCGATAATTCAAAAACACTATTAATCAGTTATAGCCTCCAGCCGCGAGTTAAAAACAAAGTCAGATAGGCTGTAGGAAAATAAAGCACGGTTCGCTTCTAATTAAACACAGAAATCACTCTGATTTGACTCATCAGTTCACTGAATGGCTCCGACGGTTGCTGAAGCGATAGATAAATGTTGATTATGTTGTGGTCATCTGAGACACAGGGTTTCAGATGGAGGTTTGGGGAAGTGTCACTATTTTCGGGGTAGATATTTGGTAAGGGGAGGGTGTGCCAACAGTCCTGTGAGGTAGGCTACTTGTCCACACTGCTTACTTCCTTCACCCCCGGTACGCCTTACTGAAGAACTGCTACACCAACTTGAATACTTGAGCTAAGAGCAAGCTGTTGCTTTCAATCCAAACGACCCCATTGCTGATTTTAAGCGTCTTTCTCTTCCACCTTTTATTGATGACTCGGAAAAAATGGATAAAAACATAGGATGGATCTTAAAAATCTTAAAATGTGCGAGTGCAGTAATATGCAAACGCTGTCACACTGGTCTTCTGCAGATGTTCGCACGCTCCATTTCCTTGTTTTGTGAATTGCTCAGTGGAATTTAAGAACCGTCATTGGTAAAAGGACCAATGTTGCTCTAAAACCTCCACAGCATCACACCAGTTGTGCGTTCGTGCTATTTCATTATTTTAATCATGAATGCGAATTACAATACGCCAGTTTGTCTTTACTTGGTCATCGCGATCTTCGACCACGAGCTTCGTACAAAATGCCATACACGCCTTTCAACGTGGGGCAAAATATTATAAGAAAAATTAAGTTTCCATCCTGGAGTTGAGCGAATATTCGTGACGTATGACAACGAAACAAATGTCTATCCGCCACAAATATTTTTCTACGATCACGCTGTACTTACATCCAGAAGAAGCACCAATCTTAGGCAGACTTAAATGGAAATGTGAATCACCCATGCGCATTAATCTCTCAGAGACGCGTCCATTTTCGAAGAAGCCAGTGCTTTTTCAGTTTTCTGATTTCTCCCTGTTCGGCTGAAATCGCCTTCCTTCTTTCAGTTAAATAATGTTTTTAGTGCTTTCACTTAGAGTCTTTCTTATAGTTCCCCTATTCCGACAGCGAGCTTCTGTCACTGGACCACGTGATAGGCACTGAAATAAAATACAGTGGCAGCCAGTCAGTGTGGCTGGTGTCTGCACACTTGCGAAACTGGTTAAAAAAAAAAACAAATGAACGCCGGCAGTAACGCTAAAGAAGAAAGAGATAAGATGAGATTACGGAAAAGGGTATCTGTGCGCAGATCCACCGCTTCTGGCCGCCGCGCACAACTTCAGAACTGAAATGTTTCAAAAGCCAGCTGACGCTGCGCAGCCCGGCTCCTCTCATCTCAGTTTTACGAGCAAGTTTGAGGTGCTTTCTTCCTACAGCGATATCTGAAATGGTTTTTCTCAGTTCTGCAGTTTGCTTCTGAGATGAGGCGGCATGCTGTTCTGCGGGCGACTCTGTTGCACATTTTATTAAGTCACATGTTTATAGGAAACCGGTCCTCTTCAAGAATCGAAAATTTATGCGACATAAATGCTTACGTCTAGGAGAACTGAAAATGTAGTCGTGCGTCCGTAGTTACGTCTATTACCATGTCACATGTTTTTTTCTTCTCGACGTGTTAATGGTGGTCTGTATAATGTAAATTGACTGTGTACAGAATGTGCGTTGGTTTCTACGTGTTGATGCCCCGTGCTCGGTAACATACAACAAGGTTTCCTTTCTGCAAAATCCCGTCAATGATCAGGCATGAAGATCCCATGCTATATCGTATTTGAAATGGTGCTTTATGATCGTCATCACTATAGTCTACACGGACTGAGCGAAAAGGTACTTGTCAATCGCTAACTCACGCATAAGTATGTGGCGACAACCAGAGAAAATATAAGGCCTATATATCATGTACGTATTTTAAAATTAAACATGCATATTGAACTAAAATCGTTTTATACTGTAAAATCCATATGTATTTTAATAATTTAGGCTACATGACATACTTTGATAATACCGGGTATTGCAATGCATTCTCCACCAAGAAACCAGTTCACAAGTAGAGATTAATACAGGCTACAAACTAACGATTATTATTAATACACTAAATAAATTGTTTAACATAGGCCTAATTGATTAGTGTTCGGCTGGTATGTTATCCCGAACATGTTATTCCTAAAAACAAATTAATGTTTAATTATGTTTATGCTTACCTAAAATTAGAAATGCCGTTATTTACCATCTAACGCAGAATAAAGTAGCCTATTATTATGGCTGTTGAGATTGCATGACTGACACTGCATTTACGTATTTAGACTTATATGACTCTAAAAACCACATAAAACCATTAAAGCGTTATTTTGACGATCGACTGTTTTCATGTCCCTTTGGATAAGCTGCCTCTTATTAAACCAAATCACACTATAAACTTTTACAGTGAACTGTATTTCCATCGTTGACATCTGACAGACACATTTGAACAGACAGTAAGACGGCCTATAACATATAAGTAATCAGAACCGAATTCAATTAATGCTACCCTTTCGCCTCCTTGGTTTCTTCACAACTTGGTCTCACGCACGGGCAACCCGCCTGGGAAAGAAACCAAAGATGACGACTGTAAATTGCAGCGTACGGTACTACGAAGAGTACTGTTTAAAGGTCAATTTATTTTTTGTTCAATTGGATGAATATGGCTTTCCAAATTTCGCAGGTCAGACAGATTGTACTCAGCTTAGAATAGCTCAAAATATTATGAAACAAAACTCTTTATTACCACGAAAGGCATAAAAAATTGTAGCAAGTGAAACAATGGTTGGAATCAGCAAGTGCTGTAAAAAGGTTTGTCTTCTCCCTGCATAAAAACATTAGCCTTTTTAAATACTGTTACCTGATGATAATGTATCATTATCAATACCATATTATACTATCTTAATAATTAACTTGGGAACTGCCTTTCTCCACTTGAACAAACTGTTCTGCAGTCTGTAAAAGAACAGCCAATCTGACTGGTACTGTAATGGTTCAAGATTTGTACCTGTTACACTTGGAGGGCATAATCCCATTGAGGATTATTTAGCAGGGATAACCTGTTGTATAACCGGATTAAATCTACAAATGATCTAAATCAGTGGTTCTCAATTTTTGTTTTCAAGCCACACACTAGCTGCGACCCACTGGAAATGGTCTGGCAACCCGGTTATGGGTGGTAATGACACACCGATCTACACTGTCAGAAAAAAGAGCCCTGGTACATTTCCAAGGTACAAAAAGCTGTTCCTCAGAGTCCCTTTCCCTTCCTTAAAAGGTACATTTACCTACAGCTAGGGTACAATTGGCAGACCCTAGTCCCACAGACAAGTAATTGTAGATGTATAAAAAAATAAAGTGTCGTTGAAGAACAGAACCTTTCGACAGTCTGGTGTATTTTAAGTTTCAGTTTTGTGTTTCTTTTTTTCCAGTTTTTTAGCTGGCTAATAAGATAGAAACAAGAAATCCACAGGATGTGGGAAACATATCACTCACTCTCAGATCATCAGTGTACAAGTTCTTGATACAGGAAATGTTGCACCTGTAGGGAGTTCCCAGTATCTCATTAATAAATTACCAGGTTTTCAAATCAGTCAAGTTTGTTTTAAAAAAAGAGTCTCGGTTTCAGGTGTCAGATATAAAGTGCCACACAAATGTATACTGGGATTATACCAGAATGTACATTTAGCAGGACCAATTACTTGTCCCTGGGTCTGTGTCTTTAAGGGTCTGCCAATTGTACCCTGACTGTAGGTAAATGTAATTTAATCTAATTTTAGGTACAGAAATGGACTCTGGGGAACATTTTTGTACCATTGATGTACATTAATGTTATTTGTACCTTGGGGAACAAAACTGTACCAGGGCTGTACCCTTTTTCTCACAGTGTAGACATGGATAGATCACCGGGCACCAGCCTGTTTCGCAAGCTCTTCCTGCTGCATGCATGGTTGAAACTGTTTTTTTTTTTTTTTTTTAAATTTTATTTTCTGAACAGGTGCTCCTGCAAAGCAAAGTGTTTTGTTCCTTTTCACCCACTACAGCAAAACAGCTTCCTCTGCTGCTGGCCACAGATACGATCGAATCTAAACGCAACCCCGGCAACACCCCAGCGACCTAAATGACACGAAGATTTCAATAAGATCACAGGAGACCGAAGCAGACTCCCACAGCCTGCTCCTGCTGTATGCCTCGCTATGTCACACAGGTTCACAAAAAATCCGCTCATGCCAAAGAAATGATTCATCAGGGTGAAGCGTTTGACAAACGTTACCTGATCAAATCAATCCGAATTACGCTTCTGTTAAACTTTGATATATTCCCTTAAGCCTTAAGGTAACATCAGCTAAAGATCGTACAACACGCCATTTCGTTGTCACCAAGCAGACAACAAAGATAACTACTTATTTATAAAGACGAAGATGTACGTTGTTCACCAGTTTACACTTTAGAGAAGTTTTGCTGAGCCTGGGTCAAAGTTTTAATCCCAGCCACACAAAGACAATATTTATTCAGTTCATTTAGATTTTTTTTTTTTTAAATTTTGGAAGATCCATTAAAAATCCATGTAAAATAATTTGATACAGAATATTTACCTCAAGGCTTCGGTAGCATTTTGTTGTCTTTTGAGACCGATCCAGTGTCGCGAGGAAGGGGGGGGGGGGGGCGCTGCAGGGGTCTGTCCCGTGCAGCAAAGGCACGAGGCAAGGCAGGCCAATCATCTATTGAAATCCATACTGTCACCATACGATTGCCTTCAGATATATTCCATGGAATGTTCTGGCTCACGTGCAGTGTCTTCCTGAAGACAACCAATTAAGCATAAGTAACGATGTAATCACGGATCCCCACTGCGCTCCCTTTATCTCTTTCTAAGAAGAGATATTGTGTACCATCTGCCACAGTCGAGATCAAACCAATTAAGTATTCTCTGAAACAAAATTCTTTCTCGTGCTAATAAATCAAGTAAAACAAAAGAAAAAAAAATCTGTTGAGTTGCTCCTAAGTTTCAGCAGGTTGCTGATGTTTTTTTTCCTGCGGACCGCTGACAGTAATTAACTTGCGATAACTCTAATGCAACCTCACGGCACAAATTGCCTCAGTGTTTTGTCAGTGCTGGACTTGAAACACTCCAGCTCTCATAAAACTGGTTATTACTTCAGCTAGAAGAGCACTTTATTAGCGATGTATTTTATTTTAATGTGAATACGTAAATGTTACGGGCAGATTGCTTTGGCGTTAAACGGCTTCCGGAGGTTTCTACTATTGATTAGTGTTTAGCTTGTATTTGCCAAGGATTATAATACTGGACACGCTATGCAGCCCTGACGTTGAAATGGAGTCTTACTGGACAACTTTCTGTCATTATAGCAATTAAATGGAGATAGTGTTGATTATATTTTACCTAAAACGGCCGAACATTGCACACCGAAGTCGCGTGCGCCTCCTACTTTAATCATCTTTTAGCAAGACTACTCCCTCTAGTGGCAGGACCTTAGCAATGCAAGCGGCTGTTAGTGGAATCGAGGGTCCGTATTTAGGAGAAACTAAACCGTGACAAGCTCATTCTGCAATCACCATCACCCAGAAGCACCGATCTCACTGCCTTAAAACTCGCGAGTTGCAAATAGTAATACGAAACATCAGTGCAACATCTAGAAGGCATTGTGGTGAATACTACAAAAATAATTCAACAGTCCAACAGCTGAAATGTGGAGATATTTTATAAGGGCCAATAATTTAAACAGAATGATGTAATTTGTTTTAATTGCCTTTTATAGATCGGGCAATAAAGGAAATGTTATTAAAAGCTCGTGTGACAAGTTTAATGACGTCTGTTTGATGTGTTTTTGGTATACACTCCCACTGTAGACTAATCAAAATTTTCCATTCAGCATTGTCTCACTTGTAATATCTTTTATTATTTATCCCCCTAGGATTTATCAGAACAGTTTCTTTTATGACAAAACAAAAATCAACCAAAAGGAGTAATTTATTTATTGCGTGTGCAGTTACATTATGTATAATTAACGTGCACTCATGTGTTTTGTGGCTTGTGGTGTTTGTTTCGCATACTTGTTTTTTTTGTATTAAAATGAAATTCCCCAGTTTTTTCCAAGTAAGGATAATATTAGTGCATGCCCACGGCCTGTGAATGGTGCGTGGCCGCCTCACTTCGTGTCGAGTCCCTTGGTAGTGTGTGTGTGGAGGAATGGAAGGCAGCTTGCTGTCCACTTTCTCAGAAATGCTTCTCTTGTTCTGAAACCTTGTCATTTTAGGTGTAATGACCACAGCCACAGACCAGGCACCCCAAATGGAATCCCAGCGTTCCCATTCTTTCTCTCAGTACACAGTAGGGATTTATTTCTTGTTAGCTATCCCTGACTCAGTGGAGCTCTGTGGAGCTTCCAAACTACCTCCACCAGAGCCAGCAAAACT
Organism: Mormyrops attenuatus; assembly: GCA_026777985.1. Taxonomy (NCBI): domain Eukaryota; kingdom Metazoa; phylum Chordata; class Actinopteri; order Osteoglossiformes; family Mormyridae; genus Mormyrops; species Mormyrops attenuatus. The sequence goes on from JAODKC010000110.1 coordinate 1,485,859, forward strand.
CATTGTTACAGAAGCTAGATCCCCAACATGCCAGGCTGGTCATCCGCACTCCAAATGTGACCTACAGAAGCAATCAAAGTATGCTGCACTCTCAGAAAAAAGGGTAAAAATTTGTACCTTTTCTTGTCAATGGGGCTGTACCCTTGAGGGTCTGCAAATTGTACCCTTAGCTGGAGGTAATTGTACCTTTTAAGGTACAGAAATGGAGTATATTTCTGTACCTTAAAAAGGTACAATTACAAGGGTACAGCCCCAGTGACAAGCAAAGGTGCATGTTTTTACCCTTTTTTCTGAGATTGTGGTGGTGATGTTAGCTGACCCAAATTGCTCCTAGGCATGATTGAGTCAGAGGTTAGCAAAAGGAAACTTCTTCCATCTGCACCACACACACAGACACACAATTTTGTAACATGACTCGGTCTTAAATCAGCATACCGATCTCAATCTCCTTGTGAGTGATTACTTGTTACCCTTCTTCTGGGTTTTGGGTGGTGCAGTGTTTCATCAGCAAAAAGAAAACCTTAAAAATATAGGATTATTTTAAAGTTCAACAAAATTATGCAGCACAACACTGATCGAAATATTGAAGAAAAATATACAAGACTGCCCCCCCCCCCCAGTTATTTCAGGCTGAAAAGGTGTGAAGATCGGATGCTGCTTTGGCTGAGCATGACGAAGGAAGAAACGATTCAAGTAGCAGCTCCAACTAACCAGGGTTTCATTAACAAAACAGAACAGAACATAAAAGGAGAAACAGAAAACAAAGGGACCATGAGTACTTAAAAACTAAACTAAGGCAGGGAGCAACACCAGGAAGAACAATATTAAGGCTAAGAAGGAACACGGGGAACTACTGTCGTGACATGTCGGTGAGCACGATGGGAAGGGAAGCACGGGAGTCCGGGAATAAGGGTAACGAGGGATTTATTGGTAGAAACAGCACTGAATACGGGGAGAAGACTGGCAACAACGTTAAACTGACGTTAATGATAGGACTCGGGAAACATACTCTAACGCAGACTGAAATACACAGCAATCAGGAAAACAATTCAAAACAGCTGATCACATGGGGATTCCACACGAGGTTAATGAGGCGGGAGTGGCACTGGAGGATCGAATGAGCGGGTCATGACAACTACGACTAAGACTCACACTGCAACACAGAGAAACAGCTACAGCGAACCACTGAGGAAGAGAACAAGAACAGGCATTTAAATACACTACTAAGAAAAACACGACACAGGGCAGGTGAGAACCATAACCAAATTAACCAATCACAAGGACTCCGGGCAACAAGGAACAGGTGCGGTATATTACAATTAACAGGCACAAGAGACTAGGAAACATTAACAAACACTGAGGACTAATCAACACTAGGAGAGACTAGGAACACAAGTGAAACAGAACATAAACAAGGCACGGGCAGGGTAATCATTAAAAAGACATAAGTTAACCATACAGACACCAGGGGATAAAATTAAACCAAAATATAACATAAAGGGGAGGTAGGCCTCAGGTCAACTTTTAACTCATGACAGGAGAAGTGTTAGCCTGTATGCCACACACTCAACCCATTGAACTACCTGACAGCCCAGGAAACAGGGAAACACACTACTGGATCGTCAACTAGAATGGCCAGTGGGAACTGCTGGCCAAACAGGGAAAAGACACATAGGACAGGGCCAGATGGGCACTGACCCTAACAGATGCTGATATAAAGCTTCTCCATCCCTCTGAAGGCCCCGGTGCACTAGGGTGGGTCCAGCAGTGATAGGCGGGGCACTCTGAAAGTGTCGCCTCCATCCATCTTATCGCTCTCTGAGTGCGTCGAATCCACTCAATTTCACAGCCGCACAACCCATTGGCTTGACAAATAGTCTCCTAACTGGCTTTTCTATTTCAATTTGTGATCAATACTGAATTTTGCCCCCTACTGATGTTTATTTTTCCCCTGTGCTTCCAGGGAAAATATTTCATAAAAATAAGTAAGCCTATTTCACATTTTATCAAACCTGGAATAGGGTACCAGTAACCTCATACAGAGTCCTCTCTTCATTTAAGCAAACAGTAAGGTGTTAAGTCTGAAATTCTCTATAGGTTTCACTTTGAAATTACATATACTTATTACTGGCAGTTACTGGAAACACTTATGCCAGTTGACAGCTGTGTGTTTTTAATGTACTACTTTGTCTCATTTGTATGTTGCGTTGGAGAAGTATCTGCTTAATAAACAAATGGAAATGTCGGAAATGCTATAGCGTGTAGGTTATGCTGATGTGTAATGGTGAGCTGGTTATGTTTCCATGCCAGTAGGTCGATATCTAGCCTGAATTCCTGTATTTAGATAGGTTATCTCCAAATTCTGTTTTCCTTCTTTAACTCAAAGACCTGTTGTTTGTGCATGTGTTTTGACGGAGATGCTTAACCCAACATTAGCACCCACACTTCCCACGACTGGCTCTGGACTGCTGCCACCCTGACTGGATAAGCAGTCCCAAAGCATTTTGTTTATATGCACAATTTGTTTATTTATTCATCCTGCAAAGCTAATCTATCAAAGGCAACTGGACGTGAACTTCCCGGAAACTGCTGATAAGTATCTTCCGACATGGTGATCCGCTGTCCGTCTTTATGCCGTTTGCATTGACTCTGTCTGCTTTCAGACATCATCACGCAGTGTCCCAGGAGAGATTTTTTTCCGTTCTTTTGTAAAGCTCCCCATTAGGGACACAATAATCTGCGCACAAGCAATAATTGATCATGAAGGATCTGATGCGATGGTCACGAATCATTACGATGGACTCCCTTTTAGAAAACAGGGTTAAACAGCTTTTCTTGAAACTCTTGCCATTCCATAAAATAAATATTACGACAATGATATAAAGTTCAATTTGTTATATTATGTCATATGTGGTAATAGCTTAGGTTTACTAACACAGTTAAGCAATGAGACATTATAGGAGATAGCAATACACAAAAAATATGAGTCAAGGACGCTGCAAAGTGGTCGTCGCCACTTGAGTGTTGATCAGGTTTATGGTTGGACTGCCGGAAGCAGGGGTAGAACATGCAAAGTGCACATGCACACATGCACACACGTGTTGCTGTGCTTATCCAAATGAGGACCTGAAAAACGCTTCAGGGTTTTAGTACACTTTGGGGACACAATTTACAACTCATCAGAAACAGTTTGATCTTGGAGTCTGGCTAAGTCCAGCCTCGTTCTCCTAGTAGGTGGTCGCCTACTGGATCTAAGCTGAATCTTCAGAGTAGCAACAACAAGTCTGTGGTCAGAATTCACAAACTGGGCAGTTCAGCAGGAGCCTCTAGCTTCTGCCCGTGAAGATGTGATCGATCTCCTTCACCGCACCACCAGTATTGGAGTACGAAGTCCAGTGATGCGGCTCAGAGCGTTGGAACCAGGATCCAGCGACCCGCAGCCCCTGACTGAACATGGAGCCACTTTCACCCTGGTCTCCAGACCCATGGGGACCGACACCATCCTCATAGCCAGGGCTGTCAGTGCCAGTGGTCGCTTTGAAGTCACCCGTGACCAGAGGAGTGTCAACTCGTGGGCACCCTTCAACCACTGAGAGAAGTTGCGAGTAAAATGTCTCCCTCAATGAGACATAACTCACCGCACTGAGACAACAGACAAGACACCTAAAGAGTGCATTAGCCTGAGTCTCATAATACACTTGTTGAAAGGACTGACATCAGACACCATCGGGAGGAGTCGATCCACTACAGCAACAGCTGCTCCTTGAGTATGGCAGCCATCAGACCGACCAGACCAAAAATAGGTGTATCTACCTACGAAGATCTGGCCACTTCCCGGTCTGTGTACCTCACAGAGTGCTGCCACCGTAATGCGGAGTTTACAAAGCTCTCCCAACAGCAGAGAAAGATGACCATCTTGTCGGCAAGACAAGACATTCCATGCTCCTCAAGCTGGGGCCCAAGTGCCACCATGCAGCCTCAGCCCCACACCAGCCCCGATCCCCAACAGGCCTGACCCTATTAGCTCTCATCGAAGGCTTTCCCCCATCCCCTTCATGATGTCTGCAGCCTTCCTATGGTCAGCTGCAGCAGAGCTACTCCCGCGGAGACCAGAAATGGTGTCGTGCCTGGTTAGATCCAGCTGTTGCAGAGTTGTTTTATGGTGGCTGGAGTGCCAACCCCGCCACCGATCCCCGAAATTTTTTTCCTGCAAGTTGGAAGACCTGCTTGAAGGGCAGGATGCAGTTTAACGTCATACCCAGGACCCGTATGGGAATAACCCTAATCCCAACCTGACGACCTTAACACCTACCCAGCCGTAACCTTAACCATAAGTAACCAAACTAAACATGAGACTTTTGGCATTTTTACTTTTTTGATTGAATTCACAGATCTTTGTGGGGACGTGAAAAATGGTCCCCACAACATCAAAATAACAGGTTACTATTAAATTGCGGGGGACCTTTGGTCCTCACAATGTTATATAAATATAACACACACACACACACACACACACACACACACAAAGCAGAGGCAGGATTCAAACCCTCAGCTCTGGAGGTGTAACACCACCTAACCTCCCACACAAGTGATGTCTTGTTAAGATAAACCCTGGGAGACATGGGTAGTAAGATGCTCTGCAGAGCAGCAGTGACCTACAATGTCTTTACTTGTCACCACGCCTCACTGATAATGAGCAGCACTCCTGCATGCAGAAAGCAGAGCTTTCATCATCATTAATTCAGAGCCATAAGGACACATCCAAGGTAGAGTCACGACAAGCTTACAGCCTAGCTAGGAAACACTGGGCAGGATAGCAGTCCATCACACTGAGGGCATTTTGAAGGCACCAGGAAGGAAGCAGGAGCATGCAGAGCAACCTGCAGTCCCCACATAGAGAGCTGGAACTGGGACTGAAGCCACAGCACAATCCACGAAAGACTGGGGCACCTGGGCCAGAATAACAGTGATGCATTACCACTGATTCCAGTTTTCATATGTATAGGTTTCGCACAGACTGTCCCCGATTTAAGGCTGGGTTCTCTTCTGAGAGACAGGTCGTACATTGAAATGGACTTTTGTTGGAATACGATTTTTGATGTGAGAATGACACTGGGAAATGTGTGTGAGGCAGGGATGATTATACTGTAATACAGTACAGTAGTTTCTTGTGCCTGTCATATGATGCACAGTACACATTTGGTAGTGCAGTGCATGGTGGTGCAGTGGTTAGCAGTGTTGCCTCCCTGTGTGTGGAGTTTGCATGTTCTCCCCGTGTCATTGTGGGGTTTTCTCCGGGTACTCCGGTTTCCCCCCACAGCCCAAATACATGCTGAGGTGAATTGGAGTTACCAAATTGTCCTTAAGTATGAATGTGTGACTGAATGGTGTGTGAGTGTGCTCTGTGATGGGTTGTTGCCCCATCCTGGGTTGGTCCCTGCCTTGTGCCCTGTAATGGGTTGGCACCCCATCCTGGGTTGATCCCTGCGTTGTGCCTGTAGGCTCCAGACCCCCCATGACCCTGAATAGGATAAGTGGGTAGAGAAAATGGATTGATTGATTGGATTGATTTCTTTAATATTTCAATTTATGGCGGATGTGTATATTTCAAATCCTTACCTACTGTTCTATTGATTTTCGTTTTCATTTTCTTTTTGTGCAGGAGTAAACAAAGACAGACAATTTCATTGTGTAGACACTGCACATACAGTATGACAATAAATTGCTTGAATCTTCAATCTTAAGAGAGGAACAAGATGGTCAGGACTCATTGGTTATGCCCATGCTTTTGACCATTTGGGACACTTAGGGTGATGGACATTTCCAGTCACTCTCGCCCTCAGAATCCTACTGTTTTATTGTTTTTTTTTTTTTTTGTTTCGCTGAATAAGACAAAGTTGGGTTAGTAGAGAGAGAACAGAACAGAAGACGGGGCCCATTCTACTGTGTCATCACGATGGCCGGGCAGAGTTAGAGGAGGTAAACAGTTTATGTCGGAATGCTTACCAAGCATGGGACCGCGCCAGAGCTCGCTCTGTCCCCACGGCCAGACGAGAGCCTGCTTCTTCAGCATTAACCTGATGGCACCATCATCCTTATGAGTTTGCTGGGGGGGACTGAGGGTCCCATTCACATTGCCTTTATGGGACTCATCCCATCTAATCCAGACCGAATTGTTCATAAGTACCCAGGCAGACCAGCGATACAGAGATGCCTCGTTGGAGAGGTCGGAGGTCATCAGATGGATGCCAATTAATTGACTAGTGTTTATTTCAGTTGTTAATTACCCACAGGCCACGTATGTGGGGAGGTAACACTCTGTTCTATTGTCACCCAGGAATCCACTTACAAGTATATTAAATGTCCTGTACAGAAAATATAGAAGAAGGGAGAGATTTGTCTTTCTAAAAAGCAAAATGTGATCCTGAGTGGTAAGAAATCTTCCCGTTGGTCATCTTTAAGGGCAAACAAGAGAGATCGTCTTTTACTGAGTGGTGATTTGATGTGCCTAAATGTGGATTTAAATGTTGTCATTTGTAAAACATACAGGATAACCTCTGGCCTTTTGGACAAGTGTATAAAGGATGTCCAAAGGTAATCTTATCTCAGTGTCTTAATACAGTTCATTTGTGTATATTCTTACTCAGGGTATCCAAGCATCACATTACACTCAAAGTCCATTACAGGAAAGTCATCAACTTACAAACACATCAGTGGGCACTGTATACCTTACCTAAAATGGAGACAGGCTGGATGTATTTTTTTTTCTCTCTCGAGGGTAGATGGTACTTAAGTACCAAGGCTATAACCTATAATGGGACGGTATGCTGACATTGATGGGGGGAAGCTAAGTGCAGAATGGCCTCCCTCCACTAGGTGGGGCACTTGGGAAAGTCTTGGTGAGAACATGACCCAGGACTTGACATGTCAGAATCTCCTAGCCCGCGGTTGCTCCTGTCAAGGTCTCCCATCCTAGCCTCCCTAATACCCCCTCCGCCCCAAACCCTGCTTGGTCCCTGCTGTACACTACTGCTTGTGTAAGATGGCTATCTAGCATAATGAGAGGCCATCGTGAGTTGAGTTTGTAGAACAGAGAATAATATTTGTTTTCCCACAAGCTTAGAGGATCCCCAAGGCAGGAAAGGAGTCGTTTGTGAGTGCAGGCGTGACCCGGTGGCATGATGCTAATTACCGGCCTGAACGTGTGATGGATGATGGGTGTTTGTCAGGAACTGCCACCAAATGAGTGGTTCTTTGGAGGACAAGGGAGGCAATGCAGACACCCAAATGAATTTTCATCCACACAGTCTTTAATTTGTAAATAATAAAAATGAACTCTTTTAATATAAAACATACACATCATTTGAGCCACATCTGTTATACAAACAAGAAATGTTGCAGTGATTTTGATTTTAATATCTCTTCTATCATTATTTCAGTGGAACACATAGATTGTAAACAATCGGCATTTTTCAGCAATACTGAAAAAGTAAAGACATCAGTCTCACCGGACAAGAAAAGTAAACTTTATTAAATATGTTTACATGACATGAGTTTGAAGTTGGGGTTAAAAGTATGGTGGGGGGTGATTTTGACTACTGCTCTTGAGTAGAGAGGTACCTGTTAAACTCAAGCCAGTGCTGAGTTCGTATATTGTCGAACGAAGGTGATGATGTCTCTAGGCATCCCATAATGCACTAGAGCCTGCTTGGGGGTCACAGAGGGCCAGGCTTGCCCCCCCCCCCCCACCTGACCTGCTTGCCAACCTTGCGGTTGTTTCAAAATTACAATTCGTGGCTATAGATGTGTGCACCCGTCTCTGTCCTTATATATTTTTTCTATATATCTATATATAGAAATATTTAGTTATAGCTTCTCTATAATTATGTCATAATTATACTCCATAAATGATCTAGTTAAATTTTATACATATTTTCAATTTCAGTCCCAGTCCCAGTAAAATTATGGTGTGCACCAATGTATTCAACAAAAGGGGGCGCTCTCGGCTACCACAGCACAGCACTGTGCCCCTCCTGCCCCCAGCCTCCCACCCCGCAAAGGGCAGAAAAACAAGAGAAGAACCTGAAAAAAAACACGTTCGTTTAGACATTCAGGATCAGAATGAGAAAACGGTGCGGGGTGGAGCCAAACGTCTACACATGGATGGCTTTGTTTCATCTGTAATCTCCTTATATTAAGTACGAGCAAACTGTACAGGTACATGCAACATACAAGCTGACCTACGGTATGTGCAACTAACACACACATCTATTTCAATTACTTCTTTTTTTTTCGTCTGCTTTTTTGTTTTACAAAATGTGCATGCGGCTTGGAACAGTTCCAGAGTCATGCGGCTCCTCCTTGCCCCCCATGCCCACCCCCCCCCCCCCCCCTTCCCAATGTGTGTTGGGGGGGGGGGGCGCAGAGGAGGAGGCGGCGTTTTGCAGAGTAAGTACTGGAGTCCGTGTGGACCTGCCCGGTGGTTGCTGTCACATTCACAGATTTTGCAGAGAGGTTTCCGTGTGACTCGACTGTCTCCTGGAATCTGGGCAGAGAGGAAGTGATGCGGGAACAGAAAGGAAGCTGTCGTCTGGCGGTTTTCTTTTCTTTTTTTTTTCTTTGTTTTCTTCCAAAAAGTTAAGACCTTTTTTTTGCGGTAAAAAACCAAGCGGTTGTGCTTGCATTAATCAAAACAATGTAAACTGAAGGTGGGACTCAGATAAAAACTTGAACACGTGCAGGGCTGTGGGGGGGGTGGGTCCCAGGGACCGGCAGCGACATTAAGGTCCACAGCACCCTGAACGCAGCTTGTGCCACTGGGTCCCGACAGAGGCCAACAGCACACCTACAAATACGGAGGGGGTTACACTGGCCGGCTGGAGTCAGTGGAGGAAAACAGCGAGTCTGGGTCAGGAAGGAAAGAGTACCCCGCCCTGATTTATTCTGTATTCATGCAAGCGCCAGGAAACGTGAACCCTTTCTTCCATCGTGCGAACGTCTGTCCAAGTGTACAAAACGAATGGGAAAAGGATGAGAAGCATGGCAGTGCAACTGCAACGAAGGGGCCCAAGCCCCCCCCCACCCACACACACATCCAGGCACAGCGCTGGCGATGGGTGATGGGGAAACGCGGAAGTGAAACGGCAAGAGAGAGAGAGTCAGACAGAGCCAGGGTGGACAGGCTCTGCCCCCTAAGGTGTCACACTGCGTCGGGATATACCTGGCCTGTGTGACATTTGGAGTTCCTCTCCTGTGAAGGCAACGTTACCCCATATTTTGCAGCAGCCCTGTCTGTTGGAAAGTCACACAGAAAACAAACAAAAAAAAAGATCTAAGAGAAAAGACCAAAAAAAAAAGAAGATTCAGGAATGATTGTCAGGCTCCAACAAAGCTTTGATCGTGATCCTCAGTCTGCTTCTGATTGTTATCCCTCGTTCCTTCTCGTCTTCCCTCCGCTCCGGTCTTCCGTGGGGCACTAGGAACGGATCCCTGGCGGTCCCGACGAGCTCTCGAGCGATGACTGCGAGGCCCGGCGGGTGACGGAGGCCAGCGTCGGGTCCACCAGCGAGGATGGCGGGAAGAGTTTGTACCAGCCGATCACCGTGCTGGACAAGTCCAGCTCCTCCAGCAGGATCTGTGCCACTCCCATGAAGCATTTGTGGTCCATCCGACCATAGTCGCCCCACACTATCACCTGTGAGAAGGACCGAGTGAATCAGACAGCCGGCAAAATGAGACACGGCGCCCCAACTCCACCAGTCTGCCGGGTCGCTCACCTGTAGAACTTTGCCCTGCGGACTCTCGTCAAACAGCAGCGCTTGCTGGTAAAGTGGGTCCAGTGTCTTCCTCGCGATCTTCGTCTTCTTTTTAGCTACATACGCCCCATTATCCAGCAGGTAGACCTTGACGTACGGAGCTGGTGGCATAGAGAGTACATTTTTCACCATCTCTCCTCCTTCCTGCCTGATGTACGTGGTTCCCTTAGCCTGTTAATACACACCTTTTTGACATGTACAGGTCAGGCCTGATTCTGCCAAATTAGGGAGGTCAATTTGCAGTGACATACTCGTAAATAAACATGCTATGTCCACCTACTATATGCCCACGATTGTTTATCTAGTCCAAGGTCATGGTGAGTCTATCCCAGAAGCATAGGGCACCAGAGGTGGATAGTTCAGGTCCAGAAAGTAAAAATCCAGACCAAGATTCAACCAACCAGTTGAGCATAAAGAGCCGCAGTCATAGAGTACTCAACTGGTTGGTTGAAACAAAATCTTGGTCTGGATTTTTATTTTCTGGACCTGAACTATCCACCTCAGCAGGGCACACACTCACACCATCACATGCTATTGGATAGCAATTCATGGAACCGCATATTTTTAGAGGAACCAGAGTACCCAGAGCAAACCCATGTGGAAATGGGCAGGATTCGAACCCCCAACCCTGGCAGCTGTGAGGTTAAGTAACACCCAGACAGCCACTGTACCTCTGAAACTGAAAATCAATACCACACACAAGCCTTGAATCGGCATCCTTCATCTCTAAAGGGTGAAACGCTCTCTCATGGACAAGCCTGGCAATCTGCAGGAAAATGCATCATTGAAGCTTGCATTTAATGCACGTCCAGAGCTGCATGTAAGCTGTGGCATCACCAGACGGAGCCGTGCATCAGAGGCAGCAGTGATGGGACCACTTAGGGGTTACATGGAGGCGGGGCCTGGTCTGAACGCGTGCGGTACAGGCCTCACCGGGGAGGGACTTTGACCCGGGCTTCTGAATGAGGCCTCGTGCGCGGATGACCTCCACCTCCAGCTGGCCCTTCTTGTCCATCATGCCAATCTGGATGTCACCTGGAGTGGCGGGGCATCATCAGCGGCAACCACGGGAGATCGCATTCAGAGCCACAGCACACGTTAGCTGGCTAAATAGCAATGTTAACAAGTTGCAAAATGGCAACTGTGTTTATTCTACTATAAACAATGGAAATGATGAGCAACGGTTGGCAAAACTGTTTCAAAATAAGAGCCAGAGGAAAAGAGCAGATGTGATTGGATGAGAAATCAAGTGGGGAGAGGAGAGGCCAATGAGAAAGCATTAACGTGAAAAAGATGCCGATCCTTGGCAAGAGCACTCACCGATGGCGGGCGTGGCCAGTGTCTGCCTGCCCACCAGCTGTGCGGGACCCAGACCATCCAGAAAGTCGCTGAACTGGCTGTCGGCCCCCAGACGGACGCCGGAGAAGATCAGGCTATGCGGCCGGTGGAGAGTGCAGCTCAGTTATGGAGGGAGAGGCACGGGAACGCCATGCTCTGCATATGGCTGCCATGTTGTGTCGGTGACTGGGCCGACACAGTCACATGCTACCAGATCACCCACAGAGTGCCCTGCCAGACTGATGTCCCAGCTGCCCAGCGAGCTACCCCCCCCAGGAGCAACAGACAGGGACATTGCCCCCCCCCAGCTATTAATCATTGCGGAAATTATCCAGAATGAATCTCTAGGCCTCGTCTGCTGTGCCATGCGTCACGGTTGGCCTGCGTGAGTGGCGGTATGCCTGTCAGCGCCCCTTGCAGCCTGATTAATGGTCGTGCCAGCTATTTCTGGGCTGTGGGCTTGGGCACCAGCGATGAAAGATGGAGTGATTATACGGGAAGAGGAGGCACTGGGGGAGGGCGGGCTCCGCATTGGTGGAGGGACACTTGGTGTCTCTCTCATTACTGAAAACAAAACTATGCCTCAAATTGTTTGTGTATGGATCCGTTCATCTAACGGATACCTCAGAGACAGCTCTGTCTCCCTCTCTGGCCGGTGGGGTCACTCATTACTCACACTACGCAGGCTAACCGTCATCAGGCATGGAGCTATTTGCTTATTCGTGTTCAGGGGGATCATATTACCTATGTCTTACGGTAATGTCTTTCTTAATTGGCTAATAAAATTCAGTAAACATAGTAAACATTACATTTAACACCTTAAGAAAATTAACAATAAAATTACAGGTGGCTTGAAGTGCTTTTTTACTACATAGGGAGAATAAGCTAAAATACAACTGATCTGTCTGCAGTCCTGTTCACAGATCTTGGAAATAAATTTTACAAGAATGATTTCTGGGCACAAACCATTGACTACCAGTCATAATCTCCCAGTTACCACCGTTCATATTCCCTTTCATAGGAGGTAGGATGGGTGGGGCGGGGCGGGGCGGCAGGGAGGGCACTCACTTGCCCTCGGAGTTGTAGCTATTCATGCTGCCGTTAGTGGACTCGCGGCTGGCCTGCCGCGCCATGGCGTTGCGCGGGTACTCCACCGCCATGCCCGTCTCCTGGCTCCGCTGGATCTGGCTCTTTGACTTCTTGCTGGCCGCCTCTGGAATGGAGTGCAGAGCAGGGCAGGCCGTCAGGAACAGCGGTCTACACGGGGTCACGCCGCCAACAGCGCCCCCTACTGGAAATGGGCACACGCGGTGTCCGGTCTCGCCCCCTCACACAGACCAATGGTTAGCGGCTATGGGGGGCAGACTCATGGCTGCTATCCAAAGCCCTCAATCTTCTGATTCTCCCACTGCTAGCTCGCCTATGCTAATATTCCTTGGTATGACAATCTATTGTTGTCCTTTGAAACATCTGAAACACCTCCCCAGAGAAAGTCACAAGGGCGAGAAGCTGAAGAACCAAGTAACTCAACACTTCGTCTGACCATGACACCAACCTTCTAGGCCTTAAGCTGCCAACAGGGGGCGCCATGGGCCCCTGCACTAATGAGAAGCACCATACTCTTTGTACTGACCACTTAGCGCATTTAGTCACTGACATCATCAGTTCCCCTCCACAAGGTGCCCTCTTTATAATCTGCACCTGTCTAAGGCGGGACACGGCCGTCTCAACGGCCGGATGTCTGTAATGTCCAGATGGGATACCCGCATAATAATCAACATGCCTCACTACACGGTTAATCACTCCCCAACTTTAACAAATTTAACCAGCGTCTTCTACTGCTGCTATGGAACATTGGCCATTGAAATTAAGAGGAAAACAACTGTCTTGGATCTCTCGTATCCAGGAGAGAGTTCCGGGGGCAGAGCAACTCATCCAAGGCCTCCATTTCGTAGTCTGAGTCACACATGGTCACAGCTGTAACACGTATTCACATCCAGCCCTGAATTACCCACGGTGCACTGTCCTCTACCTTGTCATTGACAAGTGATTTTTTTCACTGGGAATGATTTGGCATGATTTGGTAAGTGTGATAGTGGTTTAAACAATGGCACTCCTCCGTATGCTCCATCCAATCCAATTTAAAGTCTCTAGACTGAAAGCTTGTAAGATAACCTTACACGCATAAAGAGTGAATTACCATTATTTAGGAGATTTAGCATGTTTCGAAGTTTAGCTGGAAATGGAGGACTCCATCCATCCATTCATCCATCCATCCATCCATGACCACATAATCAGTACAGGATTCCGGGAGCCTGCAGTCTGTCCGAGGACGCTGGGCACCAAGCAGGATATGCCCTGGATGGTTGGCTAATTGGACGGCGTTAACACTTCTTATCTTCTCACGTGCCCAGCCCTCCCCCTGCTGCCTGACAGCACTCGTCCCCCCCCCCCAACCCCCCGTGGCCTGGCTGGTGGACAGCAGGTTGGTGCACCAGGCGCAGAGAAGCTCAGCCATGTGTAGCAGATGGAACTCCAACAAGCTGATTTATGTCCAAACTACGTCACCGTTTTACGTATCTGACTTCTTAAAATATCATCCAGGCTTTTGGTGCTGGAAAAAGAACCGGTGAGTGTTTTTTTCCATATCATAAAGCCCATTTATTCACAAATCAAGAGGTGACTTTATTTCACGTCACTGTCCAACTTCAAAGGGCCGAGAGTTTGTTGATGGTCCCTTAGCAGAGAGACCCCACAACTGCAGACCCAAGATGGAATACTGTCTTGTCTTTCCTGTTCTGCTTTATAAAGTCTGGGGGCGTCTGCTACAATAGCCCATCGTTAGAGCTCAAGGGTCACCTGATACCCGATAAAATGAACGCAAAAACCAGGTAGTTCATCTTCGGGTACCTGGCTCCAACATGAAGGAGAGTCTCACTCGGAGGACGCCTCAACACTGCGTGATAACATCCTCCTAATGGTCATCAACGTGCCAGTTTTACATCAACGGGATCATTACTGTGTGTGAGACAGGGCCAGGCCAGAGCTGTGTTAAGAGACAGATGACCATTTTCACATTAAGTCTTACCATTACTTAACACCGATTCTCAGTAACATCATGCCACAGTTACGTCTGATTTCCTAGCCCCATTTCTGCCTGATGCACTTTAATGCTAAAATCGATACCGAACACATAAATTGATTTCCTTGGGTAAATTGCTAGGTATACAAATGTCTCTGTCTTTCCAGACTGCGGTGTTTCACATTGACCTTCCTGTACTTCATCTTCCCCTCTTCTGTTTATTAACAAAAGTAACAGACGCAATCCTGATTCATTCTCACCCATTTCTGCTCCACACACCAACGTTCTGTCGGTAATTCCACATTTTTAGCTGCGGTAAATCTATAGCGGTACCATCACCCTGTTCCTTATGTATTCTCGAGGAATTCTGTCACTGATAGCAAAAGAAACATTTTACTAAAGAGAGTGAATCACGGCCTCAGCACAGACTGCCCAACCGTCATTTAAAACAGGGGTGACAGAGTGAAGTCGTCATCACTCAGGTCAGGGCACTAAAGTGTGAGCAGCGAATTATCACCAGACTAACGGTCTGTTCAGCAGCGAGCACTTCAGTACATTGGGGGCTGTGGCCAAATCTAACGGCAGAAAACAGCAGCAGGCTCCCTTCTGATCCCAGTTCTGCTGCGGCTAAGGATGGGACTCAAACCAGTGAAGTACTGATCACAGGCATTGAGGAACTTTTTTCTGGAACCAAGACTCAGGAACAAGGAATTTGTGTGTTTGTGGAATTTGTTCCCACCGCAGAAGCCCGTTTTAGTTCCTACTAGGGTGGGACTTATAGTGAAACAGAAAACAGAAGCAGCAGAGCAAAAATTTAGTAGATGGAATTATTTTCGTACCACGATTAAATTAAATGCAATAATGAATAGCTTTCTGCTTGGGTCTCCATATTTGTGCAACTGAGAATTCGATCGATAATCGATATACATTTGTCTAATATCGCTGGTGCCAGAAGTGAAACTTGCCAGCACTTATTAGTGAAATAACGCCACATCATTTTTTTTATTCTGTGGAAAATGAGAGATCAATCTGCGGGCCAGATTTAAAAGTGACGCGCGTGAGAGGCTGAGCTCATACCGCGGCATCAAAAGACCCCGTTCAGCTCCTGAGCGGCACAAGGTTTTACCCAAAGCCCAAACGGGTCCTCTGAAGGGGACCGCTTTCCAGAACCTTCCCTGTGGCTTAGCTAGGCCTTCTGTCCCTGTCCTCATGTTATGTGTGTAATTATATTAATAGCCATCGTGAATTTAGCTGTTTTCTCCATGAGGATGTTTATAAAGTTAATGTACCTCATATTGGCTGCTACATATATCAGCAATGGCAAGATCTTATCCAAACCACAGTCTTGAGAACTACGTCACATATTTAAAAATACTGTTTTTTAGGCCAATTACACAATTTTACACACACCGTGGCAAAGCTTCCCACAAAAATCTGATCACTGGCCCACAGCCNNNCCCCCCCCCCCCAGAAGGCAGGGCTGCTGTTTCACATCCCAGCCTCTTCACAAGGCTGGTGTGTCGAAAGGACCATTACTGGGTCAAGATGAAAAATACCCGGCCCATATAAAGCCAGCACACTTCACAGCTATGAAACCCAACCCTCTGAGAATGTGGGGGGGGTGAGCTTGTCACGGCAGTGAGGGATGGGTCTGTCGAACCAGCGGACTGTGTCCTACACTCGCAGCGGAAAGCATAGCACTGAAACCGGACACCCAACGTGGCATTAGAACCTGCACAAGCACGGCACTAGTGCAGATCCAGGCCTGCCTGGGCTTCTGCCCAGCCATCGCCCCCTAAAACCGCCATCTGCACTCTTAAGGCACCATGTAGCAGAAGCGTAAAGGTACACGATCGTTCAGACATGGAAGCGCACTCTCCTGTGGCTTTTTGTCATTCCCATTCTGGCATTAATAAAGGAAAGGGCAGCACGACACTCCCGTCACCTCAGAGCGACGGGTGAGTGTGTACCAACCCATATCCCGCCAGCCAATCAGCCCGGTTAATTGGTCAGGGAATGGCGGTGGTCCAGTCTGTTTAAAAGCACCTCCCCTACGAGCCCTCGCATGTGCTGTTATGGGGAGCACATAGATCCATAGATAGATAGATAGATAGATGTATACAGTATATAGATAGATAGATAGATAGATAGATAGATAGATAGATGTGAGGTGCTTTTTTGAGGTTTAAGCAAACATAGGCCACTGAATGAAAGGCGCCTCTGGAACACACTATGTGACTAAGACATGCCTGTGAGGATCATCATGTGACCCGAGTGACCGACCCCACAATATGCTTAAGGGTGACCTGACAGACATGAGGACAGACATGAGGACGGCTGTATTTTCACACATTTTTCAACAGTCCACAGACTTTGGGGTCCTGCGGCCTGCAGTTCGGTACATCCCATAAGAGAGGGACTGAGGATGGGAGCGGGACGGCTGACACCAGGCCTCGGGGGTTGTGGGGGGGGGTCTCCCGCGGGACTCACCCGTCTGGCTGAGTTGCGAGGTGCTGCGGCTGCGGCGCGAGCCCACGATGGCGACCACGCGGGCACTCAGGCTGGAGCGCCGCTTCTTACCGGCGGAGCCCAGCGTGCCCAGGGCCGTGTCCGACTGGCTGCCGTCGTTGTGCTCGTGCGAGTAGATCTCGCCGCTCACACTGGTGCTCTTCAGCATGCTCCGGCCAGCCGCACGGATCTTCCTGTTTGGGATGGGAGAGTGGTTAACCAGACAGTAGTGGGAGCAGAGACACCAGAGCGCCCTCTGGTGGAGGGAAGCAGCACTCACTGGACACTTATCTGCCCAAACCATCCAAAGCAGATAAAGTGCTAAGAATTTTCTTCTGGAGAGATAATAAGCCAAACTCTGTGCTTGGCATGGCCAGCATTAGAGGAAGATGCTTCCATCAGCACTGTACTGCCTCTCTAGGGGGCGCCGTGCTCCACACCATCCTTCATCTCCTCATGTGACATGTCTCTGCTCGCAAGTGGCTCGCCATCGCTGACCCGGTCTGGCAACATTCCGTGCTGCCCACTGGGCACTGCGCTCCGTCTCCGTAGCTGGGCTCTAAACCTCGCTGATAATAAATAACACCTTCCTTAACGAGGCTGCTGTACGGATGCAGCCAGGAAAGGACTTCTGGGAGAGGCATCCTCACAGGCGCCAAGCTGACGATGAACCATGTGCCCTTCTACACTAACACATCTGTCTGACTGAGTGATGATTACCAGGCAGCGCTGTGATCGGCTGGCGTAGAGTCAGGGGAGGGTAGAAGGCTCTGCCACGCTCCCTGGGGTCTGGACCATTCAGGGTGCTGTAGGAGAGTTGTGGCTCTGGCATCCCCCCCCAAACCACCAATCTGACAGAAGCCGAGGTCTCTCTACTGCCCCCTGTGAGCGTGTGAGGTAAGAGCGGCTCATGAGTGCTGCTCGGCCTCATGCGACCGATCCGAGCAGGGACACACAGCGGAGGGCAGATGGGACACGCAGGGGACGCTACCAGGGAGGAGGAATGCTAATAAATCAAAAACACACCATGCAGAACAGGAACATGTGGTGTAAACAAGTTAGCAGGGGCTGGGGGGGGGCAGGCATGTGTCTGCCTGCATCAGCACATTACACTCCCAGCAGCTGTAACAGGCAATCCCCCCCTGGCTGGCGTGCGCGGCGCTTACTGCTGATGCTACATGAGACTAAACAGAGTTATCCATCCCGGGACCAGAGAGAGCCGGGCGGATCCAAAAACAGCCCACGAGATACAGTAACAGCAGCGAAAGAAAGGTCCCAGCACTGCTCTGCGAGGTGGGACGGCCGCCGTATCACCATCGGCAGAACACAGACTCAGCTATCGGGAGTCAAACGCCAGCCAGAAACAATGATGCAAAAACAACAGGAGCGAATGCGAATTACGGCTAAACCACGTTGTAAATTTCCCAAATGACAGCCACAGGTGAACGCCAACGGACCTAGCTGACTAATAAAAACAAAATGGCATGATCAATTTCATAAATATTTCATAAATTACGCTTCAGATAGTCACAGAGTGTTTTTGGGTTGCTTTTTGCTTTGGGGTATTTTTACAGGAAAACGATTTATCAGCAAGAAAAAATCTACTAAACCAAGTGAGTCATGATGATAAATCTCAGCAAAATTACATCACAGCTATAAAAATTGGCGGACTAGCCACCTAATTAGTCAATAATTGAAATCAAAAATATCTGGTCAAGCAGAAGCTGCGGAACCAGAAAATTGCTGTAAAGTTTTACGCTGAATTGACACAATATATTTTAAACATATCTGACACACTTGTTTGGGGATTTAGGAAGATGCAGATAGACGTTGGAGGGGTTGTTTGTTTAAAATTCACCTGACACTGTGGGAATTGGAGAGGGAGTATTGCCACATAGTACCAAAGGTGGAGGGGCACTGGGACCATGGGGGAGACACCGAGAGGAGGCTGCAGCCACACCCTGCTTTAGCGAAGAAACCTCACCAAACATGCAATCAGCTGATAATTACATGAAAGATACCATTTACTACTTCAGTTCCCCAAACAGATTACTGTAGCCGTCACATCAATCAATTATTTACATGTTAATCTAACAAACAGACATTCTCGGAGTCATCAGTTATTATCACGTAAAACTACATCACACGTGAGTGAGTTTATAAACGTTTAATTTCGTGCCCAGCTGTCTACATTCTTAGCCGCTGTCTGGCAGATTGGCGTTCAGACCAGACCTACACACCAATCCGCCCATTAGCCCCCCCCCCAGGCACCGCCTGGCCCTCCCCACCTGGAACTAGCGAGCGATCAGCAGATACGGCAGAACACATTCCCATGGTAAAACAGCGACAGCATGAGGAGGAAGATGAACAGAAAACACTAGTGGGAGTGAAAACTCGGAGTAAGTTAGAGAGTGTTGTATAAACTTCTCAAATGCATGTTCTAGCCACACATTTTCTGTACCCGCTTGTGCTATTCAGGGTCACAGGGGTCCAGACCCTATCCTGAAAACTATGGGCACAAGGTAGGGAACAACCCATTATGGAGCACCAACCCATCGCAGGGCACACTCACACACCATTCACACACACATATGCATACCTTCGGGCAATTTGGTAACTCCAATTAGCCTCAGCATGTTTTTGGACTGTGGGGATAGACCGGAGTACTCGGAGAAAATCCCACAAGGACACGGGGAGAACATGCAAACTCAACACACCAGGGCGGAGATTGGAACCGTGGTCCCCGAGGTGTGAGGCAATGGGCTAAACACTACACCAGTGTGCCACCCCAACACTCATCTTTTAAGCACTAATTAATTTACCACAAGCAATTATAACTGAATGCTTGGGGGGCAATCTATTAAAATGTGTGTATAATGTATTCAGAAAACACCGCCCTCACAAGAGGATATCTGCCTGTTGTGGTGCCATCTGATGGCATAACCCGGCAGTGCAGGCTCACCTGAAACGCCCCCAGTGCCGCTCAGACTGTATGGACATGTAGCTGGTGCTGCTGAGACGGGAGGCACTGCTGGCGCGAGAGATAGCTGACACATCGCTGATGTCACTGTCCGAGGATTTGGCGGACACATTGTCGCAGCTTCGCCGCTGCTCTTTGTACAGCTGGAGTCGGGAAGGGGAAGTGACATCACGGATCGAAAATGAGGCCAAAAGGAGCCAGCGGAACGTTTGACCAAGATCACGGATCTGACGGCAGAGGAGCGCAGCTGTGAGATGCTGACCTCTCGCTTGTTCTTGAGCTCGGTCTCCAGGTCCTGACTGGAGCTGGATGTGGTGGATGTCCTGTAGGAATGTACTTTCACCGGCACCTGCCGTGTCCGTTCTGCCGTGACCATGAGAGCTGGCACAGGGAGAGCAGAGCGGCGTGAACAAAAATACGGTAATGTGGTACCGTAGGTCAGAGGTACAGGCCGAGGTATACAGCTGAGCATTATGGGAGGACATGTAGCGAGCGCTAACAGAAAAGGCTAAGGGTTGAGCTCAGGGAACCTCAGGAGAAGCACCTGTCCTATACAAACGGGAGACAGAGACCTGGATGATATCAAACTGGGGAGCAGGGGCAGTTCTACAGTCTCTGGACACCTGGGATAAAAAAACTACCATCTTAACACAGTTATGGTGAATGTAAAGTTAATGCAGATAAAGAACTGAGGCGTTGCTATAAACAGTTGGGTCTTAAGCCATAGAAGGCCAGCCTTGGAGCTACCCATGCTGGGGACACAGACCAAGAGGCCAGTGAACCGGGGACAGGGATCCAGCCACCATCAAACAGGAGATGGAGTCTCAGACACCATGAAAAAAAGAGCACTGCACAAACACGCTGGCATGTTACCTTTCTCCTCTGACTTGCTATTAGCATGCCCTTCGGGGTCAGAGAGTCGAGTTGGTTGCAGGAAAAAAGCAAAGCAGAGAAACAGAGAAGAGGCGTCAGGAACATTAGGCGCGGACAAACGTCACATGCTGCAAAGACATGTTATAAAATACACCACTAGAGGGCGACACAATGAAGTATCTTTCAGCAGGATGTGTTGCGCTTAAGACAAACTAGGAACCATGGGCAGGTGAAATTGGCATGAGGACCAGCAGGCATACCTTGCTCGACCCCACTGTTCTTCACAGGCACCTGTGGCAGCTGTCGCCCCCTACGGGCCGTTTGGGGGGTCGTCGCCGGGGGGGACTGTGAGCGATTGCTATGACCATGTGCTCTGGGGGGGAGGGAGGACATATTAACATGCGAATTTCACTTCTACAGATAACGGAGATCTTTCAGAATCAACTAAGCATAGCATGTTTTGACATACTTAATATTCCAAGTTATTAGTTAGGTAGTTTTTAATGTCTATTCATCTACTTAGTTAAACTGAATACATTACAAAATTGACAGTGATACCAGGCAGTTCATATTATTTGGTTTATACCATTATGAAACATTCCATTGATGCAAAGTGAAACGTTTGTCCAACCGCAAACTATGGTTCCTAACGTCAGACATAAGCTTGACCCAGAAGAGAAAACCCAACCTTCAAGACAGAACAAAAACCCAAAAACCTTTCGGAGATAAGCAGCAGGTATCCGCTAAGGCAGGGATGTCAAACTCCAGTCCTGGGGGGCCGGAGCCCTGTGAAGTTTAGTTCTTTCCCTGTTTCGACACAAATTATTCGGCTCAAGAGCTGTGTGGTAATTAGCACAAGGAGTTGCAAGGAGGTAAATCAGGTGTGTTAAATGAGGGGAAACCCTAATATTTGCAGGGCTCCAGCCTCCCAGGACTGGAGTTTGACCCCTGCGCTAAGGACTTAAGCCAGTAACTAGGATTAGGCTGACCCCATAACGCAAGTCCACCAAATCAATGTGGCGTCTTCGCTGAACAGAATCCTGTGCAGTACGCCGGGACAAATTACACAGCACGCCAACCAGAGGGTCATGAAGATGAATCTGACTATCGAGCACAGCCAAGTGAAGAGATGGCACACAGGAAGTGATGCAATAGTACAGGTGATGATTCAGATAGGTTGAAGGGGAAAACAGGGAACAAGCAATGTTTATCGGGCCAGGTTCAGCATCTGTCCTGTCTGAGGTAATTTGGGCGGGACCCAACCACCTCTGACGATCTAACAGACCTTGACGGCCCACTGGTCCCTCTACTGCCCCGTAAAATATTCGAGGGCTGTATTCTCGAAATGTGAATAAATTGTTAATATGAAAAAGAAAGTGAAACATCAGTGCACAGTAAATCAATACAGGTAAACAAAGAAGGACAAATACAAAAACATTAGGGATCCACCAGCTATGGTGCTTGGACGCCTAATTGTTTACAAGCACAATAATGTAGGCTAGAGAAGAAGGGAAAACAAATATTCTTCTTGATGACTGTGACCATGAAGACCATGTAGACAATGATGGCCATGGGGAACTTGAAGACCACAGAGACTACAATGACCATGGAGAACATGAAGACTATGAAGACCACAAACACCACAATTACCATGGAGAACAGGAAGACCATGAAGGCAACAAAGACCACGATGACCATGGAGAACATGAAGACCACAATGACCATGAAGACTATGAAGACCACAAAGACTACAATGGCCATGACAAGCATGAAGACCACTAAGATGCACAGTACAATATAACTCAATGCCCTTTCTGTACTACTCAATGAAACTCATCCACAGTCCTCTACTCTCTATCTCCCTACCAAATACTAGGACAGACCTCCAGGTATTTGAGCAGACTGATGAAGCATACAGGCCTTACATATGTTAATGTGACAGAACAAACATCCATCTATGGGGAGAATACCTGAGACCAGCTACCCTCACTTCAGGACTGCCCCACATGGGCATCAGGTCGAACGGGTTGATGAGCAGTCTGTGAATGTCTGAGAGCTCAGAGCCAGACGGTCCAGTCTCTTTAAAGACCACCAATTTCGCTAAAGACAGCGGATCCCCAGAGACCAAAGGCAAGAGTCTGTCTGGATCCGAAATTCACGTGTAAAATTCTGAAAAGTCCAGGAACTTAAACAAACGTTGGTCACTTCAGCTAACAAAAATTCAAACTTTTTAGAAGTCATAAGAATGTCTGAAGATCTCAACTTGTCACACAACTCCCCAGCCCTGAAAACAACATAACATTAAAGCTGTCCAGGAACGAGGGTCTAATATAGACCATTCAACAAATTTGTGGCGCGTAGGGAACGGTGATTAGTGGCATGTCAGTGACGATCTCGGTCACGGTTTTGGGACGACCAATGGGACCGAGTCGAATCGCGAGGACGCAGTGGTGACGGGATGTGAAAAATGCGATGGGGGGTGGTGAGGGCGGTGTGGCGTGGGGGTGACGTGACTTACCGGTCACTGTCAGAGCTTTTCTTGGTGGCTTTCTGACAGTTAGGCCTACCCAGAGTTCTCGGCTGCCTGCGAACCGGGGGGCGAGATGGAGCGACGCAGAAGGAAAACAAACAGAAACAAACGATGAAGGATGACGGCGGCAGGATGGAGGACAAGCATTCAGCCACTTGGGGGCAGCAGCAGGGCCCCTGGCCCTCTCCGACTCAACAAAGCATGGCTTCAACTTTTTACTCAGCACTGAAGCACCATAAATACTGACCTCAGTGACTCGTCCTAAAAGGGAACAGACAGCACACACACATACCAGTCACTCTGCACTCATCACGTCATTCCATGAATTAAAATGTCTCCCAAATCACACACTCTCACTCCCAATGGCTTACATGTTTTAAACGAGTTTGTGTAAATCAGACATGAAACCGTAACACTCGGCAACTGTTTGTGTGGATAAATAAAGGAAGGGAAAACGTCACAGTCTCCGGCAGAGTGTGACTGCTTATGCGACCCGTGCGCTGTGTTGTGAGTGCGCCCCCCGGTGGAGGCCTAGGGGGCCTGCAGGTACCTCTGGGGCCCTGGCTTGGCACTGAGATGGTTTACTGTCTCCTCTGTGGGGACAACGTGCTCCAGAATCCAGCTGCTCCATCAGCACGGAGATGGGAGGATGAGGAGGGGTACAGGGACAGAAACACACACAATGGATGGTTACACGGCATGGGGGGGTGGGTCCCCCCCCCATGTGGGCGGTAGAACATGGGATGCATGGTGTCTGTGGGCATCCCTGATTCAAATGGTATCAGAATGGCTCCATGGTGACTGGCGGGTAACTCAATCATCATGGTGGAGACAATTTTAGTGTCAGGGGAGGTCACATGAGCGGGTAATTTCCAACACTTCTCCATCCAATCAGTGCACATCTTTGTGTGTGTATGCAAACATTAGTGCGGGGGCGGGGGCTATAGCACAGTAGAGCAGCCATGCTGACTCCACTGCAGAGGGGGCAGGATGTGGGTGGAGCCAAATCTTGGGAGGCAGAAGCAGTTGGGGGGAGGGCACCGGGAGGGGGCCAGCAGGGGCCTGGCTATGACACTCTAAAAAATCATGGGTCTATCAGGGAATCTTCCAGACTGACAGGAAGGACTGAGGGTCTGATAGGAAATTACGACATGATACATTCGATTAGCTGGTACAGAAACTGCAGGCAGTGGTAAGGATAAAATACCAGCAGGTGGTGCTGTTTCAGCCTCGAGAATGAGAAACGTCCGTCTGTGGATAGATAAGCTGCTGCATTTCCATGTACGGCAACCTGCCGCATACAGTAAAAACACTGTGAGCTTTGGCTCAAAAGCTTCTTAAGTCAATTTAAGAGAGAAAAAAAACAACTTTGGAAGAGATCCCATAAGTTCTTAGAGTGTTTTTTTTCCCCCACGTCTACAGGGCACAGGAAACTCCACAAGAAACATAGAGGGATTCAGTGGGATGAGCTGGCAGTTCAGCTGCTCAGTAGGGGGGCACTCTGCAGCAGATGCCAGGCTC